>CM034150.1:540868567-541385990 GCA_019776745.2 Taxus chinensis
CAAGAGCTTCTAGCGGATCAATATATGTCTTATGTGATAATGCCCTTCTAAAAAGGGTAATCAGGCCCCTAATGAACCATTGTGCATGCTGGCTTACGTGAATATCATAAGAAATATTAGATAACAGTGTTTTAAAATGGGCATCATACTCTATGACACTTTCAGTAGTGCCTTGCTTAATATCCTTGAGTGTACTTATACTCTTCTATTCAAACTCAGGGATGTGAAACTCTTTAGGGAATGCATATTTTAAAGTTGTATAGTCTACGTAAGTCTGATTAGGGTCAAACTTTCTATACCAACTGTGTGCGTGCCCTTGTAATGTAGTAGCAAATTGTCTTGCCCTATGTTTAGAAGCCATGATTCCTTTTGCATGTCACAGTATTTAACACATGTGTGTGTGTTCATAAGCATCTTGTATGCCCCTATACTCTAGAAGATTAAGAGACATCTCCACATAAATATTCTAGGGTTGGTGTGGACCTTGCCCACCTGAGCGAGAACCTCATGTGTTTCCTCTACCTCCAGAACCACCAGATCTACTGGAACTAGAGCCACCTATGCCTTCTGATCCTGAAATTGTAGTTGGATTTAGACCATAAGATGTACTTCCCCGTGTCCCAATAGTAGAATTGAATTGTACCCCAATAATTTGCAAAGTGTTACTACTCCTAGAAGAGACTCAAAAAATTTTTGTGCCTAAATTCTGTGTGGATGATACACCCAAAAAGGTACTCCCATATAACAATGAAGCCATTTGTGCTACCATCGTTGTGCTTCTTATAAGACTTGCTCCTACTCTCCCACTGCTTCAATTAGCTTACTGACTATTTGTTGTACTGGATGCTAGAAAACCAAGCGCAAGGGCAAGGTTACCATGTGGATTCAGATGCGCACCCACGGCCCAGGTCGTCTCTACTAGTGTGCCTTTACATGAGGTCGAGGAGGGTTCCCTGTCATGCTTTCACAAATGGGGGAGTTCATGAGGCTCGGGTTCCATGTATTTTATGTGAACTTCAACTCCTTCCCAAACTATCTTTCTACACCATGTCATTTTCTTTGCAACCTCCCATTGCTTCTCTACCTCCCTCTCGCGCACCTCATTATACTTAAGTCACCTTTCCTCTCTCTGCCTTTTTGCTGCTAGGTCTGCCATCTTTCACCAAACCTACTCCTTCCCCCGCGTGTGGCGGGGTTTAGTTCGCCACTAATTTACTCTCCAAGTTTAGGGTTACCCTCAAAATTTTGATCGCTAGTGGAATGCCTTGCAGGTAAGTTCCTTTGGAATATCGTAAAAATTGGAATTCAGCTAACTCTAGACACAAATAAGTGGAAATTAAGTACTCCAAGATATAACTGTTCAAAACACCATGGAACCACGTATCCACAGTGCGAGTCCAAATTAGATCAGCATCATACAGGGTCTGAAATTCTTCATGTGTCCACACAAGTGTGTGATACCTCCAATTCCATTTGTATGTATAAGCAATCATCCACTCATACAATTCTACTAGAAAGATAGCAAAGAAACTCTCATATAAACTATCATATAGATTCTGTTCCACCCATACACGTGTGTTAACCTTAGATCTAGTGCTAAACCTCAGTGCGTATTCTTCTTCTAGGTCGTGTATCCACTCTTCAAAACTTGCTAGGGTTAACCGGTACGTCTTCATCGTGAACCATCCTAAAAATAACTGAAAAAGAGGTCTCGGAAATGGAACCAATGATACAACCTAGAATTCATCAGTAAAAGCCCAGGTACACTGACACATACTCAGCCTCGACTAAGTGCTCACCTAAAGCACGTAAAGGTACCAAGTCTTTCTTTAGGGTTGTTGTTGCAGGATGTTAGCATGATGAATACTTGAAGCATTCATATCCATAACTAATATAACATTCTACAGAACATATTCAGATCTAGATCTTAAAGTATCATGAATCAAACAATAATTATAGTGAAATCATTCATGTAGTAATAAACTATAACCATGATTGACACCTTGATTTTTCCAATAACCTCCATTATATTAAATATAGTAATACACAAAATCTTGTTTACAATAACAGTAGTATACGCTCATGCGTGCATCAGATTTGGCAGCATAACCTCACAATAACTCAGTTCTCATATCCCCTTTATGTTACATAGTTCACTACATATTTATAAGGGTGGGGACTTTCCCTTCACCACTTATCTAATCCCAAAATAGGTTGCATGCTATCATTAGCCATGCACCATTACAATAGTAGCCACACATGCAAGTGCACTAACTAGACTTCTTCTAGTTAACTGTTAGTAGTAAATCTATTCTTAGCCTATATCCATGTAAAGCATTACGTAGCCAATCCTCAAAAAATAGCCAATGCATGTCACTCAAGTCTCTGACTGGTTTGTGTGTTTGGTATGCTATCTCCAAAAATAGGTCATCATCATGAAAACGGCTAAGTCCCGAATATGTTTATGTCCTTAGCGAATGATTCCTTTTTTATCCTCCCACACTTTTGAATGAGCTCTGCTCTTCCATGCAAACCTTCTGTATGTCCTTCGCTAAGTGCCAAATTTTGACTGACCAACATGTTTCTCCTGTGATAACTTCTTCAAAATATCGCTAAGTCCCTAAACCTTCTTGCTCCCGCACATGCCAACCTCTTCTCTTGCGTGCGTTTCCCTTGGGCACTTTTTCCTGAGCGCCTTCCTTCTTTACTACCTCCCACACACGTTAACCTCTTCCTTAGGACTTAGTCAATTTTAGGGCCCAATAACCATGCTTGGTCTTTAAATTTGTGTCATCATCTAAGCAATGGATTGAAAAGGCCTCAACAGATTTTAAAGTAATACCACGCTGCATGTTTGCCGAGACACTAATGCATAGGAAGGGGACCACATTTACCATTTGGATGCTCCACCATATTAAATTCATGACACACTAACCAATAAACAACTAGTAAGTTGTCACCTAACCAATTCCATAATAATGTTCTTTTGGGACCTTCATTAGGGGCATAAATATTTAAAATACCAAAAGAAAGATCATTAATACTCATAATCACCCACACAACCCTATTATTGGGGTCCTAGCCCAAGGCAATAATTAATGGTGAAAATTTTGGCACAATGGAAATGCTATCTCCACCTCTACCATCAATATGTTGAGTATGGAAATGCGTAAAATCAGGGGCAATACATGTTAGAGTAGTCTAAAGCAAAAAACTAGAAATCTTGATGTCATTGAATTATATAGGATGGACATTTTTTTAAATTGGAAACTGTCGCAATTAGATTATTATAAAAGAGGTTACAATAAAAGGGATGGTTAGATAAAAATATGTTAAAATAAAAGGGGTGGTCGAATAGAGTCAGACCTAAAAAATGTGTTAAAAGGTGGACAAACAGTTAGCAAAACATTACATTACGAGTAACTAAGTATAAGTGGTCACAACACTAGGTGGAGGAGGAGGATCATTGCAAGGTAGAAGAGTGCCAATAGTAGATGGATCATCATACAACAAGTCCTAAAAAAACCAGTCATCCGGAGGATACTGGGTAGGCAATGGAACCATAATTCCCCACTTAGGAGGTGGGGAACTCACCATAGGCTCACCCTGCGTAAAAAAGGGCCAATGAGACAATGTAGCAGTGAGAGGACCAGTCACAGAATTCCCCCATGATAGTGGTGGGCTCCATTATTCAAGTTTATGAGGTGGCAGAGAGTGAAAATGGTTGCAGCTTTGAGTCATAGAGGTGGTGGAGAGTGAAAATGGTTACGGCTAGGAGAGGGACGGTGGATTTGAGTGCGGCTTCACCGATGTCAAACAACCAGAGTTGGCGACCCCGATTGGTGTTTATCCAAAGGTATCTTACTCATGGTGGAAGTGATGCTCCTCCAATGTATGAGTAGCTCCTAAAGATGCTGGAACTCTAGGGCCACCTTCTATGCCTATGTTTGAATATGAAGGTACACAATGAAAATAACATTAATTCTATCATTACATTCAAAGTGGACAAAGATATTACCATTATTGAAAATAGTTGCATTTCTAGTTTTACATGATTGAAATAAAATGATAATAATTTTTTTTCACAAGAATGCAATGTAAGCATGTCATGGAGAAGAGCCATCAAACAGAGCCAATCTCCAAATGAGAGGCTTAGGGTGATAAGGTTTAAACAATGAGTGTATCCAGGTCTAAGAAGTTAGGGCACAACGACACAACCAAAAAATGAGCTTGAAATTTTTGGGGCTACCAAAAGTTGGACATTGGGGGTTATAGAAATCAATGTGTTTAAGCCTTTCACCAAGTCAAAGGCATTGGTTAAAACGACACCAAAAGAAGTGGGGGATTTTAGGTTCAAGCTAGGATTGCTAGACATGACTGAGGAAAAACAACCAGGTTTGGAGGGAGGAATTAAGATTCCATCTAGCATTAAGCTAGCTAATGGTGGAAAATAAATTTCTCATGAGCTACTGTCATCATGCAAAATATGCAACATGAAAAATTAAAACTGTTCAACATGACAACTAAGCCCATAATTGAAAATTATGTTTCCTGGTCACCATGCATCCTTCCTTTGGCCAACCTGTCCTCAATTATACCCTCATCCAGGTTTAGAGGAAAGTGTTAACAATATTATTAAGTGTGTTTCAGTGTACAAGGAAGAGTGCCTAATGTGATTGATCATCTCATTTAGTTTTGATGAAAGATAACTTCCTCTGAAGGTCTAAAAATGCCATTTTGGCCATTATACAACTAATTGAACATGTCCAAAATATAAAGCATCTGAGGGTGATTTTAGAGAACATTGAAGGTTTCTAAGGAAATTTAGAAAATTTGATTCAGGAACAATCTGTTCAACATCGGGTAATTTAGGGTATAGGGAATGAAAGCTCCTCGGTGAAACCTAACTTATATGGATGATTCCAGGAGTTAAAAAGCACAAAAATAGGCATCAGAAAGCTCTTATAATCCTCTATAAGGTGGAAACATCAATTTTGCTCCAAGTCTCAAAAAATTCCTGAGATAGTTTAGAACTCTGTAGCTACCTCTCTTAGTTCAAGATGGAATGGATCATAAATTTTGAGTTTTAGGAAGAATCATGTATTTGAAAGGAATGATAAGAATATTGTTCCAAGCCATGGTCTTAGATGATAATAGCACACCACATTAGATTTGCAAAATAGAAAAGCTAAAATACCTTATATGGAAATCCATCATAATCGATAATGCTCAATACATTACAATACAATGACTTGAATTACTAAATAAGAAAGATGTACATATATGAGGAGGGAAGTGCAACTACTACCTAAATTAGTGGTGAAGAACTCCCACTAATTGATACCGGTAGTTAAGTTAACTCCATAAGACTAATAAGCTTTCTCCACATAACTGAGAAGCTAACTCAACACAACTAGTAAGCTAACTGCACATAACTAGTACACCTAAGCAAGCTAACCCAAAAAATGTAGGGCTAACACAAGTGTAAGAATTATCCTAATAAATAAATAAAAGAATAAATAATAACCTACACTAACACCCTCCTGTAATCCTAGCTTAGGTGGGAAAAAAAGAAGGTGGGTCCCAACAATAAGGCTTGATGAGGTACCCATGTACAATAAATAGGAAAATTGGAGACCACAAGGTACCCAAAACTAGTAATAACAAAGTAGAGAGAGAAAAATTCCGCTGCAAGATATCCTAAGAAGCTCGGCTCCAAAAACTCGTACAATGCTGAAGAAGTGTGGTGCACAGGGTGGTATGAATTCACTTCTCGATCATAGAACTCAAAAATAATTGACACTGGGCTTCAGCAAAATAGCTCCATGCAAGGAGACTGTCAATGGAGTGATGTCGAAAGTGCAAAAAAACACCAAACATAATTTGATCAACTGCTATAAATAGGTGTGTCATGATCCAAGAACAAGGAAGGCAATAAGGTAAGGACACGAGATCCAAATAATTAGGAGTGCCATGATCCAAGAAAATCCAAGGTAGCAAGGCAAGTACACGAAACCTGAAGAAGTAATATCAACATGTAACAAGGTAAAGTCACAAAACCCAAAGAATCAATATCAACACCACACCCTCTCATACTACTGAATGAGTAGAGTGATACCACATATCTGTATGAGTTGCCAAAATCAACTACTCGAACACTGATAAACTAATAGTGGGCTTCACCAGAATAGCTCCCCACAAGAGAGATTGTCAACATGCCAAAAAATAAAGTGTCGAAAATACAGATCCAGAAAATCTTAACAAAAAAGAGAGATATAAATGCATACACCCATAGATACAAGAATGTAACACCCAAAAGTTTAGGATGTCGGGCTCAACTGAAATTGCATCCACAAGTGATGAAAACACCCTCCCAAATTTGGCACTTTAAAATTGAGTGCATGTAAATATTACAATGAGTAACAATACCTTTCACATTTGAAATGTGTATAAAAATTTCACCAATGCGTAGATCTAACAAAATACACAATTTCAAAAAAATAATCACCTTAATCAGAGCTACGGATCAAAAGTTATGAGCTCTAGAAGGTTTTGCTGATAAAATAATATTTTAATGCTGATGTTTTTTAAACAAAAGGGTACACGTGACACCCAAATGTCCAAAGGGTAAAGGAGTGCATCCACACGATACAGGCTTGCGACCAAAGGATAAAATCCTGCGCCTAAAACCTAAATTTCTAGAGGGTACACATCAATATCCAATGGATAAAAGAATGCACCCAGAAGGTACAAATCTACGTCCAATGGATAAAAGACTGCATCCAAAACAGAAATATCAAGAGGGTAAAAGAATGCATCCAGAAGTTACACGCTTATATCCAATGGATAAAAGAATGCACTTAGAGGGTACAGATCTGCATCCAGTGGATAAAAGATTGCATCCAAAACATAAATATCCAGAGGGTAAAAGAATGCATCTGGAAGGTACACACTTATATTCAGTGGATAAAAGAATGCACCCAAAAAGTACAACTATGAATACAAACTTTGACTGCAAATATCTCTTTTTCTGGCATCTGTATCAAAAAACAGATAGAAACCCAAAAAGTTTCTCAAAAAACCCAGAAAGCTGATATAATTTTTGATTAAAAAAATATGTTTGTACATAATTGTACGGATTTTTGAGAAATGCGCCAAAAAACCCTTAAAAATGCCCAAATTTGACTGTCTCAAAACAAGGTCAAGTTTACAGTCATTTATAGGGTTTTGACACCTTCCAAATCTAATGGCGCACTCCATTTTACATAAAAATGCATGTTGCTAAAAATGCTAACAATTCAAAATACATGAAAAAATAAACCCTTGCTTGCAAAGAAAAACTTACAGATGGATGTCTACATCATCTGTAGCTCTGATAACATGAAAGGAATGATAAGAATATTGTTCCAAGCCGTGATGTCAGATGATAATAGCACACCACATTAGATTTGTAAAGTAGAAGAGCTAAAATACCATATATGGAAATCCATCATAATCCATAATGCTCAATACATTACAATACAATGACTTGAATTACTAAATAAGAAATATGTACATATAGGAGGATGGAAGTGCAACTACCACCTAAATTAGTGGTGAAGAACTCTCACTAACTGATACTGGTAGTTAGGTTAACTCCATAAGACTAGTAAGCTAACTCCACATAACTGAGAAGCTAACTCAACACAACTAGTAAGCTAACTCCACATAACTAGTACACCTAAGCAAGCTAACCTAACAAGTGTAGGGCTAACACAAGTGTAAGAATTATCCTAATAAATAAATAAAAGGATAAATAATAACCTACACTAACAGTCTTAGTAATGGTTCCATTGATCTCATAGTGTTTTGGAGTCAAAATCATATAATATTTGACCCCAAAACACCTTCTTAAGCTTCTATGGTGAAAAAATCAATTCCGGTGTTCCAATTTAGATATTCGATGTTAAAATATTCTTTCACAATCTGGCTAAGTCTCACTTTGGAAACCTAGGTGTCCCTTTTGTGCCCCAAGAGACAAGGGGGACAAGAGGACACCAAATTGTGACCTCACTCTCACCCCCAGGTCACACTTTGGACTCCCATGTGTCTCATGTGTCCCCTTTGTCCCCTCTATCTCCATGGTGTAAGGGGGAAACTAAAGTACGACCTCCCTCCTTCTCCCAAGTCACACTTTGGACAACCAGGTGTCCCCTTTGTACCCTCTATCCCCTAAGGGATAAGGGGGAAAAAAATTGTGACCCACTCATTCATTTAGCTCATGGACACTATGCAACCACCCCTAGCACCTTCGGTGTTGTTTCCCAACCCCCGCATCTTATCCACCTCACACCATAAGTTGACACTTATCACCATCTAGTAAAATTCACAATTTGGTGTCCCTAGTGTCCCCTCTGTCCCCATTGCACCATTTGCAACCTCACATCCACTGCATTATAACCCCGATTGAGTAGTGCAGTTATAGGTGAGTCAAGAAATACAATAAAATCTCACTAACTTTGCATTTTTGAAATAGTTAGTATTTTTCTTGAAAGGTGACATTGCAACACCCTCCCAAACTTTGTTCAAACATGTTGCCAATTTTTTTAAACCTCCATAGCCAAAAAAATGAAGATCTGATCATATGTCTTCATCTGGGCACCTGTTTACCTTGAAATTTTACCTGTGATTTCCTCTCTTAAACACCTTTAGGAAGATTGTCAAATAAAATCCATTGATGCTTTGGATTTTTTTACAACAAAAAACTAAAAATATCAATCTCTAAAACTTCCTTTTTTCATTTTTACGGAGATCTAGCGAACAAAAAACCATGAAATTCACAGCATAAGGTCCTAGAACAAAACAATTTTTTTACAGTGGTTTCAATGCAAACTGACACATGTAAGTGCACTTTTTAAAAAATAGCAAGTATTTAGAGTAGTGGGTGGCTAAAAATAGTGAATCCTCTGCATTTGTAATATCTCAAATAAGAAAGAAACATCAAAAAGCGAGAATTTGGAAACTTACTAAAAATAAAAAATATTCAGAGTAGCGGGTATCTAAAAATAATAAACCCTCAACATTTGTCAATAATCCAGATGAGCTAGAAACATCAAAGAGAAAAAATAGTGAAAACTTACTAAAAATAGGAGTCTTGGATTGGACCTGCTAAAAATAGAAAGTTATAGATTTGAGTTCAGAAAGTTTGTGGTGACTCCTATTCTACTTGTCTTGGTGCTTTTTGGCAATATGAAGTTCAAATACTAAGGTCTAGAACCCATTTCAACCCTAATCACCGAGTATCCTGGTGTGGGAGACATTGATGTCACTCATATGGATCTCGAAGACTTGAAAAACAAGATGCTTGGCGGACCTCGTGAGCTAGTGGAGGAGAAAGTCTTTTCGAGTGGGTTATTCTTAGTAGGAGGTCACCCATTGTCTTGTCCTATCCACAACACTGTGAAGTTGGTTACAAGATAGTGTGTGTAGTTGACAATTCAATCCTTGTAGTTATTGCTCCCAAGCGCATCTCGCAATGTCGCAAAATTCCCTCCAACATTAACATGGTTATCATCACCAAGGAATTTACATTACAGGAGAAGGTGAAGACTGATTCATATTTGTAAAGCCTTGTGCTTGGTTCATAGCTCAGGCAAGGAAGAAAACATTCTCGTGTTCCGAAGAACTTATCCAGGAGTGAATTCTATGTAGGTTATTTAGATGCCATCATTCTACTGAGTAGGGTAATGGGTGAGGAAATAATAAAAGAATTTCAGGATTAGATGGCCCAATTCATCCTTGTTGTTACTGAAGGGAATCAGGTCGTGGATTGGGGGAAAATTATGAGTGATAACATTCATCAGAAATTAATGCAGTTACCTTCCACAATGAAGTTCACCATGAATTCCTACTTGGTATATGCTCTTGCCTACACAAGACCCTTTAAGGGCCGGACTAATGTTCTTAATGTATCCTAAAAATCACATTCCTATGAGAAATACCCGCATCTCACTCACAAAGAAAACAACCATCATTTTTCCAAGGTGAATGATGCATTCACCATGTTCAACATCAGACTTTTAGAGGGAAATCTAGAGCTAAGGATCTCTTGTCAAATAGTTACGTTGATAAAGAAATACAGGAGCTACTTTACCTAGTTCTCAACCTTCACCTACATTAGGGTTTCGGGTTTTGATCTTACTCCTCGAAGGCTACCCAAGAACCCTGGTGATAAAATTGTAATGTTTTAATTATGTAGACAAATTTCTTGTGTTCATACTAAGTGTAAAAACAACAAAAGGAAGGGTGTACCTTTCCCCATCTCTTTTGGAATCTATTCATGTAAGAATGTTGCAGATGCATCAAATATTGAATTTTATTTTGCTTCCCTCAATCTCTATTCATATGTATATAGGCCTCATTTCGATATCAGGAAAAATCCTGAAACTTTCACCTTTCATGGATCGCACCATACACCTCAAATCAAGTACTACTGGGATAATTGTATTGATGAATTTGAAGTAAGAAAGAGGGAACATATATTGATGATATTTGATCAGATGAGGTGCCTCCACTTTGATTGGTTCATTGAGGGAATAGAGGATGATGGATCTGACTTGTTTGATCTTGAGTATCAAGTAGTGAAAAATTCACCCCTTCCTTTGATCTCATATAATAAAAGAGAATCAAGTGACATCAAGGAGAGAACTGCAATAGTAATTTAGAGGTCAAGAGAATGGTTCATGAGAAAAAAATTACTTTAATTCAGTTTGGTGGCCTCCTGACTCTATCAAGACAAACATCTCACATTTCCTCTATGAAGACATCTGAGAAGATTGTGAGCTCTACTCACTCAAAAGAGGCCTAAAAAAAGGATTGCAGAGGAAGAGCACATCTAAGATTATCACCCCAATAGGCTCTGCAAAAAATCCAAAGTCACTGAAAGCCCCATTGAACCTCTTGAACAAGGTGATATTGATCCTTCATAGTCCCTAGTTTTGCATTGGTTCCTAAGTATTTCACCTGATTCTAGAGCATTTCTTTGAATATTGACGAAACAGATAAGGGTAAAGGGCTAGAAGGAATATTTGTTAAAATGGTGGTTAAGGGTTGTTGCACGCGTATGACTTCTTGATCCACAGCTGATCATGAGAGCTTCCTTTTTTCTTGGAGGAACTACTTGAAATAGAAAAAAAGACCACCAAATAAAAAGTTAAATAGTATATGCAGTGGACTGCCTAGCGTATGCTAGATCCAGGAAGTGTGATAGTCCCTAGACAGCTGTCAATCCACTATTTAAAACAACTCAATGTTAACAATAAAGGAAATCCTACTGTAGTTAAAATGATTTAGGTATCTCATTCGACTACAATAAGCAAATTCATTCACAACAGGCTAAGCTATGATTGAATCTTAAGGTCAAGGTCTCTGTCAGAGTACTGGTATTGGTCAAGGTCTAGTTCTGGGTTGTTTTGGGTATTGGGTGGGGGTTTTAAGATCTATTCTTGGTCTGAGGGTAAAAACATAGAGACCGACGTCGGTCTTGGTATGACCGATGTCGGTTTAGGTTAACCGACGTTGATATGGTCGGGGTACAGGAAACTCAATAAAAACTTGATGTGAGGGCAGATCTAAGGCTAAATGGAAATGTAAAGCACAATGACAAGGTCTGTGTAGGTCTTAGGTATACTCAAGGGTAATTAAAATCCAACTATGGGTAATTCAATGGTGTGAGTGAAGGAATGGTCAAGTTTACATGAGGTAAATGGTGGGGGAATGGGAATGGGAGTAGAAACTAATAACAGAAGTAAGAGAGTCTACTCAAATGACAATGGACAAGTGCTGGTTAACAAAACACTGATTGTTGTATGAGCTTGGTGTCTGGTTAGAAATGGTAGCTGATCAAATGGAAGAAACTTGGTATGGTGATGGTGCTTCCCTGGATGCTCCCATGAATGTAGTTGGCTCTGTGATTACTTTTGGTGCTGGCTGTGGGTGCTCTAATGTGTGTATGAATGTTGATTCTACTTGCATGCAACCCTGGTTTCATCTCTTGCTCTCAGAAGATGTGCCAACCTTGAAATAAGGTTGTTTTGGGGATTAAATGGTAACTAATGATGGTTTCGGGTTGACCGACTGCGGTTTAGGGTAGCATAGGGTAACCTAGGGTGGGATTTCCTAGGTTTACTAAACTGGGCAGATCCTCTTGATTTTCTTGGATCTCGTTCATTTTTCTCCGTGGATTAGAATGGAAGCTTCCTTTCTAACAGGTAGGAATGTGGTTAGAGGGAATGTAGGCTTTGATTTTTAGGGTTTAGGTAGGTCTTAGTTAGTTATGGCAACATACTAAGAATAGGTCTTAGGGTGAGGTGGCTAGATGAGGTGTATAGGTGAGGTGGATGGTGTGGGCATTATCTAATTAGGATATTTAAATAATAGATATTGTGAGATCATGAATTAATTTAATTAAATTAATATTAGAGTGGGGTGAAAGGGGCCATGGTTAGGTGAGTGTGTTCAAGTTGGTTATTTGTCGAGGGACCAAGGGGAGTGTGACCCAATTTTGGTGTCTACATTTTGCCCCTTTTTGTTTGCATAGCTTGTATTGGTAAGCGACGCTGAAAAAAATAAGATGTGGTTGCCCCATGTGTGGGTGAAGGTGATCCCCCTCAAACTAGGAACTGATGAGGCAGAAGGTGAAATCGGTGAGTGGTTTGATAAAAGGTGAATGTGATGAAGAGGAAGGTGGGCAATGAGGGTAAAGAGGGGTAAAGGTCTAATTGGGTAATCCAGGTAATGGGCCAGGGTCAAAGGTAGTAATAGTCAAACGCACACACAAATATAAACTGCAGCATGGTACCAGGTTTGAAGAGAATGCAAACTCTACATTGTCTAAGGTCGATAGGTTTATCCAAACAAGGTTGAGGTGATTCCAGTATCCAAGGTATAGGATATGGTCAGGAAACACGACATAGGTCAGGTGCAGGAACGTTTAGGTATGTTCCGGTACACCAAAGGTTGGGTCAGGATAAATGGTCATGGCAAGAGGCAAGGTAAGGTCAGTATGTCAATCAACATGGGTAACAATGTTGCATGGTATAGTGAGCACATGAGGTCACAGGTCACTAGCAATGTTCCAGGTCCAAGTATATAGGTCACGACGCGGGTAGGGCCGAGGTATGGGCAAAATAACGAGTCCCTCAAATGAGGACGAGGTGAGGTAGTAAATGATGAGGTCAGAAGGATAAAGCGAAGTGTCTAAGTCAGGTGTGGGTGAGGTAGAAAGGATTCAGGTCAAAAATTGGGGGTAAGGGGTAGGAAAAAGACTAAGTAGGTAAATTGATGACGGTTTGAAGGAACGGATGTCGATTGCAATGGACTGACCACGGTAAATTAGGGCACATGACCAATGTCGGTCAAGGTAAAACTGTCGTCGGTGAAGTCAGGTAGGTTATAAAAAAAAAGTTGTGTTTTTCAAATCATTTGTTGTTTACCGAATTGGAGAAAATGACAAGGTGAGAGAGAGAAAAGTGGAAAGCGTCCATGTGGAATAGAAAGATGAGTTGGTGAGTAGTGTAGCGGGTGATTGGCAATGAATAGGCGGGTCCACGAGATCAGATTGATCGATTCGGTTGGTTGGAGGTGAGACAGTTGATTGGGTGATGGCAGAGGCAGGAGAGGGGTTCAGGTGGACCACTGGTGCAGTGGCCCAACATGTCACCATGGCGATGGCAACGTGATGAGGTAAGGATCAATCCTACTCATTGTTTTGTGTAGTTAGATTTATTTAGATGTCGGGTGGGAAAAAATGGGTTTGGGGGGGAAAATGAATTTTGAATTTTGGGAGGAAAAATCAGTTAAACTAGGAATGGGGAGGGAGGTGATTGGGTGAAGGAGGGGTGGGGAAGGTTGAAGGGGGGATTTGGGTAGGATTGGGTGGGTAGAAGGGAGCAAAAGGAAGCTTTGAGGAAGAAGGGGTTTTGGACATCACATTTTTTATGGTGACAGTGACCGACGTCAGTTGAGGGTTAGCTCGATGTCAGTGATAGCAAACTGGTACCAGTCATGAAATAGGTGACCGATGTCGGTTTAAGGGGGATTGGGGCTGGTTAGAGATAACGTGGTACTAGTCATAATTTAGGGAAAAAGGGGCCAAAAGTGCCCTAGGTTGGGTGGGTGAGGTAGGTAGTGGGAAGTAGAAGATGTTTGGGGAAAATCATAACATAGGTAAGGGGTAGAAATAGGTAAGGGTGAATGATAGTGGGTTAGGGTTGGGATGGGTAGATAGAAGATGTGATACAAAGGTAAGGAGGTCTAGGGAAAGAGAGGTAGGGTGGTAGGTATAGGTGAGGTGCCGAGTGGGATTGTGGTTATGATTAAGGTGAAATTAATGTGATGTTTTGCTAGATACAGGTGAGAGATCAGTTGAGGATGAGAGATAGGGTGCCACCCCTGCTCTTGAGAGTTCAAGGCACAATGACAGTTGAGGAGTGGAGGCATGTCACAGATGTGGGCCTGATTGGGGTCCGACGCTACTGGCATGTAGTCCTGACAGCTGAGTTTGATGGTTTCTCTCATCGATAGATGGGATTCAACGACCAACACGTTCCACCTACTGATGGGGGAGATGACAGTCACCCTGGAGGACGTGTATAGGATCCTTACAGTTACCTATATTGGGGATGCAGGTATATTCAATCTCCTCAGAGGCATATGAGGAGTTGATGCTGATGGTATTCAGTGAGGGACTGGCAGGAGCTGACATTCCACAATGCCATCCTGAGCTATGGAGAGATGTACCTAGCCCGTCTAGAGGAGATGAGGCTAGTAGTATTATTGATGGAGGTAGTTTGCTGTTTTGCACTACCAGATGCAGAGGGTGGGAGATTCCCACGATCACTGATGGGGGTACTGCATGATATGATTATGGATAGGACCTGCTTTGCATGGGTGCCAACATTCCTAGTGTAGCTATATAGAGAGCTATGGGTGTATGGGTGGCTCCGCAGGTTCAGCCTATGTTGCACATTTATTCTTCACTGTTGGGCCTATGAGCACATTGTTTGTGTTCATCTGATTGGTATGCCCTAGGAAGATGCATTTGAGCCTGGGTTTTGTTTGGGTGGGGTACAGGTGATGGGTGTCAGTGATGGGAGAGTGTCGAGTAGGTAGGGTTACACATGATGTAGCCTATTACAGGCAAGTTACTGGAGGGATTGTCTGGTGTGGACATTATTTGGAGACCATGTATGTGGGCTATCCCTCATACAGACAGATGGCCAATGAGTTAGATGGCTTGTAGATACTCAGATGGATTGAGGGGCATCATGCAGGGGAGTACGAGATGATCCCAGTAGACAGGATCAGATGGTAGTTTGGGCTACCGCAGGATATACCACCACCCTTTCCCATTATACCGGAGAGATGATGTGGAGAGACCACTTACCGCTACCACAACCGACAGTACCTACAGGGTAGGAGGAGTAGGTGATAGACCGAGTGGATTGATGATGCCGGAGTGACTGATAGGTATAGACAGTGGTGGGCTGGCTCATTTATGAGCAGTACCACCCAGGCCGGGGCAGCCAAATTTAGCCACCATCACTGTGCAGAGAGACAACCCTACAGGGGTAGGTGGTGACCTTGATTACACAATTGGGGATGGTACAGGGATAGTTAGCAGGTTCAGAGGCAGAGGTGGCCGTGTTGCATGCACAGGTGGCCAGTCTATAGGCCTCAGATGGCCCAGGGTGGAGATGGAGATGGTGATGATGAGCAGGTGGCCACCCTACAGGTGCAGGTTATAGGTTTATGTAGGGCTAGTTGGCCACTACACAGGTGTAGATTGAGGCATTACAGGCTCAGGTACAGGCACAGAGGTGTGAGGCCACGATGGCACCTCCATAGGCATCGGGACAGGGTCCCAGTTCATAGGTAGGGGCGGGACAGGGTCCCATAGGATAGGTACAGGGTAGAGGCCGATGGGGCCACCATAGACAGTACCCATATCTAGGTTACAGGATGCCTTAGGTGAGGCCAGGTATTACTAGGATCAGTTGATGGCAATGGGGAAATTTTCTATCCTATGGAGAGTACAAGGCACATATAGGCCTCGAGTGAGAGGACCAGATCCTGTACCCACAGCGTGGAGAGCACAGGGGGCCATCGAGCCCTGAGACAAGGATCAGGGTGAGGCCACTAGTTCATGGAGGCTAGCTCCAGGTGATGTACCACAGGGACCTAGCCACGACCCATGAGAGGCGGTGAGATGTTATCAGGCCACCAGACAGGAGCCGAGAGGGAGGAGGAGACATGGGAGAGACATATATGGAGGATATCTGACAGGATGATGCCTAATGTATGTCCCTCCATTTTGATGTAGTTTATTCATTTTTGATATATACCAGCCTGCGTGCCTAAGAGAGTGAGGATGTATATGAGAGTTTTGTATATTTTTTTGATCATATACCGGCCTGTGTGCCTGAAGATGGTGAGGCTGTATATGAGAGTTTGAGAGATTTTGTTATATACACCAGCCTACATGTTAAAGATATTTGAGAGTTATGTATATGGATACACATGTTTGGATGTTTTTATTTATAGATGATGATGGTGATTTTGGCATGATGTATCTATGTTGATAGAATTTTATTATTATGCATAGATGGATTCATGATAGGTGTGTTAGGCATGGTGGAGTCAGGTTATAGGCATGGTTAGAGTCAGGGTTTGGTTTTAGGCATGGATGGAGTTAGGTCTTAGGGCATGGATTGAGTCAGGTCATAGGCATGGATTGATCAGGAGTCATGAATGGATTTAGTTTTGTTTAGGCATGGATTGAGTCAGGTGGTATAGGCATGGATTGAGTCAGGTTATAGGCATGGATTGAGTCAGGTTGGTTTAGGTATGGTTGAGTCAGGTTGTGGTTTAGGCATGGAGTGAGTTGAAATTGGTTGAGTGTGTAATTCATTAATTTGTGCAATTAATGATGATATGGGTCACTTTGAGATGTTTTATAGTAACATGCATGATAATGGTAAAGAAATGGTAGACATAATGAATGTATGAATGATGATGATAAAGATGTGAAGCAATCATGTTGTTTGTTTGGTTTAATTTCCAATTATTGATATAAAAAGGAAACTAACTAGGGTAGAATGTGATTTAGGAAAATGAAAGGTGAATTGGTTAGGGTAGAGAGTGGCCGAGCTAACCTCCAAGGGCCCCATGCCCTCGGAGTGCTACCTACATAGTCCCATGAAAAGGGACCTCAGGCCAATGTAGTTCTCCCATAAGCTAGGGAAGAATGCGAGGAGGTATGAGTATGGGTTGGTAGGTTATAGGCATGATTGAGTCTAGGTATTTTAGGTATGGGTGAATTGTGGGCACATTGGTATGGGTGATTTTGAGTTGATTGTGGTGAAAAAGAGGAAAAATTACCCAAAGATAAGCGTCAAGGATCTAGTCATGTATAAGGTAATCAATACATAATGAAGAAGGTTAAAAGATAAGAGGAGGAAAGAAAGCCACCTGATTGGTAAGGATCATAATGGGTGGGTCATACCTGTAGATAGGATGATGAACGTAAGACCCTAAAGACATTGCATGATTGATTATTCTAAAGGTGAAGAGTAGTCACATGATCACCAAATGTCACTAGTTCCAGTAGGTCCCTTGAGGTGGTAGGAAATGAAAGTGTGAATGGTGAGAGGGTGAAAAGTGGTTAGTTTATATGGTATTTGGTAGCATGCCTTTGGGTAAGAGATCCAAGATCACAGAATGGGCAAGTCCATGACAAAAATGTTTTCTGTTTGACTTGTATTTGAGATAGACTGATTGATGCGGGAAGTCTATATGGGATGAGAAAATTAACTCCTTGAGGTCTTCGTGAAGCTGATCAATGCGGAGAAGCTTCAGATTCTTTTTTTTTGAAACAGAGCTTTACATAGTTGTCCTTCGAGGGAGCAGTCTATTTATAGCAGCGATGTAGAGAGAAAGATGTCCTTTTGAGGGAGTCATCTTTTATTGGAAGTTTGACTCAAGGAGTTGGATCCCATGTGAGGGCTTTTAAGTCATGGACAAGACTAAGGTGAAGAATTGGATTCTTGTTCAGAAAGCAAGGTGAAATGACCATGGGATCTCATCTAAAAGTAGATGAAAAGTATCCATGAGAATCATGCCATGTGCAACGCACTGTGGTACACATATTTAAGAGAAGATAAAAGAGTGATGGGTACACACATGATTCTTGTTTAATCATTGGGGGTGGCATAGTGAAAGGAGGGAAGTGAAAAGTGCTCAAGGGATGAGCATGAAAAGAGGCAGAAGGTGAGGTAGGACTGAAAGTCAATAGTAGAATGGTCAAAGATGCAAGGCATTAAGGGGCTCAAGTTCGGTTTACCATCTAGTGAAGATAAACGATAAGCACCTGATCCATAAGTATGAGTCACGATGTATGGTCCAAGCCAATTAGGAGAAAATTTTCCCCATTTACTTTTTTCTACTTTGGTTACATGTTGATTTTATTTCAGGACAAGGTCACTGACTTGGAAGGTTCATTCATGGACACGTTTGTCATAGGCACATTTGATACATTTTTGGTAAACTTGAAGATGGTCAAGAGCATTAAGACGATGTTCGTCTAATAACTCAAGTTGTGCTAAATGGTCCTGGTGAAAGTCATCATCATTGAGCATGTCATGGAGAGAAATGTGAAGTGAGGGAATCTAGACTTCGAGAGGCAGAACAGCCTCTGTACCGTAGACCAGAGAAAAAGGTGTGGCAGCAGTGGAAGTGTGAATACTAGTGTGGTATGCCCATAAGGTGAAAGGAATGTGTGTATGCTAGTCCTTCCCAGTATCGTTAACCACTTTCATGATAATTTTGTTTAGGGTTTTATTAGTGGATTTGGCTTGGCCTTTGGTTTGTGGGTAATAAGGTGATGAGAAACTGAGTTGAATGCTCAAAAGCGTCACATAAAGTTTTTGTAAGGTTTTATTTTTGAATTATTTTCTGTTATCAGTGATGAGGCGATGTGGAACACCAAAGTGACAAATGATGTGATGATTGATGAACTCACATATTTTCTTAGCTTTTGTGGAGATGAGAGGTATGGCTTCAACCCATTTTGTGTAATATTCGGTAGCGGTGATGATCCATTGATGTCGCTGGGAAGAATGGGGATTGATTTCTCTGACAAGATCCAAACCCCATTGAGAGAAGGGCCAAAGGTCACAGGTGACCTGTAAGGCATGACTGGGTGTATGATGAAGGTTGACATGTTGTTGGAATTTTACACAACACTTAACGTAGTCACAACAATCATGGTTAAGGGTTGGCCAGTAATAGCCTAGGTGAAGAATACGCTTAGCAACAGCAAGGCCACTGAAGTGACCTCCACATATGCCATCATGAACTTCCTTAATGGTATAAGGAATTTCAAGAACTCGTAAGGCATCTGTAAGAGAATACCATCAAAGCCATGCTTATAGAGGAGGCCACCCATGATGATGTAATGAGAGACCTTTTTAAGAAAGGCACATTGTCCATTACGAGTGAGGTTGGGAGGTAAGATGGAGAGGGAAAGATAGTCTGAAGTATTGTTTATACCAAAGGTCACTCAGGTCAGGGGCAGTGGTTCTGATAGAGTAAAACTTCATGAGGTAAATAAGAGGGTGATTGGAGTCTTTGTACGGTGATAAAGATTTTAGAATCGCGGGTGAAGTGGGTATTTGAGAAGCCAAGCAGGCCATGGTATCTGTAAATTTTTTGGCTAGAACGTGGGACAGTTTGAAGGGCGTAGTGGTCAAAGGTGGTCAAAAGTATGTCCACATGATGTTTATACTTTTGAAGTATCTCATTATGAAACATTGGTATATACCATTGACTTAGTTTATGACCAATTGAGAATCACCAAAGATGTTGATTGACTTAACATCTAAGGCATAAGTAGCTTGGAGACCCAATACGAGTGCTTCATATTCAGCAATATTGTTTGTACAATCAAAATCAAGTTTGAAAGACAAAGGCATGGGTTCACCATCAAGAAGAATGAGGATAACACCAGCCCCACCCCCACGCTGACACTTGGAACCATCGAAGAAGAGTGTCATTTGGTAAGCGGGTTCATCCAGGGAAAGGGTAGTAAATTGACTCATCTGGAAAGTCAAAGTTAGAGGGTTGATCCCCGGAAATAGGTGTGTCAGCCAATTGGTCAGTGATAGCTTGGCCCTTGATGGAATTTTGATGGATGAATTTGAGGTCGAGGTTGGCCAGAAGCATAAGCCAGTGTGTGGCACGTTGATTTTGGTAAGGTTTGGCATACATGAAATGTAAGGGGTTGGTGTTGGTCATAACATAGGTTTTGTGGTTGAGTAGGTAATGGCAGAGTTTTGTGGCAATGAAAACTAAGGCTAAGCAAAGTTTTTCGGCATGGGTGTATCGGGTTTCGTAGTCCAAAAGAGTACGGATTATGTAATAAACCACCTGCTCCCTATGTGTTGTTCATTGCACGATGAGCGAGCATGGCCCCAAGGAGTGATCGGTAGCTGAGATGTATAGGTAGAAGGGTTGATCGTATTTAGGTGGAATGAGTATGGGT
Organism: Taxus chinensis; assembly: GCA_019776745.2. Lineage (NCBI taxonomy): Eukaryota > Viridiplantae > Streptophyta > Pinopsida > Cupressales > Taxaceae > Taxus > Taxus chinensis. The sequence goes on from CM034150.1 coordinate 540,889,146, forward strand.
GGTTGGAGAAGGTATTGTTTTAAGGCCTCAAAATATTTATGGTAGTCATCATCCCATTTAAAGGAGACATCCTTCTTGAGAAGATGATGAAATGGTTGACACCGATCAAACAATTGTGAAATGAAACAGTGAATAGACTATAACTTACCTTGCAGGCTACGGAGTTGCCTAAGATTAGTGGGTGGAGGCATTTCAAGAATGGCCTTGACTTTAGCAGGGTCAACCTCTATACCACGTAAGGAGACAATAAATCCCAGGAGTTTTCCTGAGAGAACCGCGAAGACACACTTCTTGGGATAAAGGTGAACACAATACTTAATGAGGCGGTCAAAGATGGTTTTTAGGATGGTGAGGTGCTTGGAGTGGCATTTAGATTTGGCAAGGAGATCATCTCCATGTAATCTTCCAATATACAATGCATGATGTCATGGAAGATGTAATTCATAGCTCGCTGATATGTGGCACCAGCATTTTTAAGGCCAAAAGGCATGACTCGATAGTAGAAGGTCCCCCAAGGGGTGATGAATGTAGTTTTGTGTTGATCCTCTGAGGGAAAGAAAGATTTGGTTATAACCGAGAAGCCATCCATGAGTGATAGCATCTCATGACCAGTGGTAAGGTCAACCAGTTGGTCAATACCAGGTAGAGGAAAGTCATCTTTCAGGTAAGCTAGGTTGAGGTCATGGAAATCATGTGCAAATGCGAAGTCCCCCTGTCACCTTAGTGATAGGGACAATGTTAGAAATCCAATCAAGGATAATCAATGGGTAAGATGAAGGAAACTGAAAGAAGGTGTTGAAGTTCTTCTTTAACTAGAAGAGTAATGTGAGGGTGCATTTTCCTCAGCTTTTGTTTTATGGGTTTTGCATCAGGAATGGTTACGATATTGTGGACCACTATGGTGGGGTCAATACCGGGCATGTCTATGTAAGACCAAGTGAAATCATGTGGTTATGGTTTTTGAGAAAATAAGTGATGGCTTCCTGTTCAACACTATCTAAAGATTGACCGATCTTTAGAATGTGTGGGTCATCTTGAGTATGAATGTTGATCTTTGATAGTCGATTCATTCAACATGGTTTGCATCTCAGATGGTAATGACCGATGAATACATGAGTCTTCAGCACCAAGGTAGGTGAGTATAGATTCATCATCCTAACATTGAATGATGTTAATCGAAGGTGTATCGTCATCGATCATTTCAGGATATAGGAAGGGAAGAGAAGATGGAGCCTCACCCTCGCATTGATAAGTCAGAGGCCCCAAGGAAATGGTGTTTATGAAAAAAAAAGTTAGGAGGAATGGATTCTTGGATCCATCGATTCTATCGGTGAAGGTGGTGAAGAAGGTGGAGTGGGTGAAGAAGGTGGAGAAGGGTTGATGTCCTCAATGAGTTCAATGTGGGCCTTCTTGGTAGGTGGTTTCAGCAAAGCTGATACCACTACGTTCGTTATGTTTATAGGGTAGTACATGGAATAATAGTATGGTGACCTTGCTCATAAAATCCAAAACCAAAACCCTTCCATGCACATCGGTGTAGGAAGGTGTGGGTGAAATGGTGATTGGTGAGTGACTAGAGGTCACTGCAGAAAATGGGTGGGTTTGTGATGGTGGTTCAGGTGTATAAGTGGTAGTATCAAGTCCCCCATAGGTGAGATTGGTACAAAGGTGGGGAGGACCATAAAGGAGGCACTCTCCTATGCAGTGATCATAGCGAGGGTTTTGGTGAAGACTTCCATACTCTTGTGGAGTAAGGAATGTGTTGACACTATATAGGTGATACTCCCCCAGAGTGAGGCTGTTGAAAAATGCCTTCTAAGGGATCAGTGGTTGATATGTGGGTAGCTGGGATAGATGACGTGTTAGAGGTTGACTTGGAGGTGGAGCCAGCTGATTGGGAGGTTGACGGTTTGGCCATGGAGGTTGTGGTAGCGGTAGGAATGGAGGATGTAGGTGCGGTTGAGGTAGCGGTGACACTAGTGAGTGGAGGTGTAGGTGAAGAGGTAGTGGTCATGGAGGTAGATGCTTTAATGGGTATAAGCACGTCATTGGGTTGGTAAAGCATGTTACAGGTTTTGAAGGGTGATGGGTCAGCTGGAATGGTATAGGTGTGTCCTTCATGCTCAAACTTCACACAATGATGCAAAGTGGAAGGAACACAACCCATGACACGAATCCAAGGTCTACCAAGCAACAAGTTATATTGAATTCCCCCTTCAAGACATGTAAAATAACTCTGGAATAGTACAGGGGCCCACGCGAACATGGAGGATGATGGTGCCAAGTGTAGAAGTGATAATGTCATTAAATGAATGCAACATGATGGGATGTTTATGCATGTAATTGTTAGGTATGCGCATTTGGTGAACGCATGGGAGGAGATGATATTAATGCTAGCACCCCCATTGATCATAACACGTCATACACATTTATCATCGATGTGGACGAGATGAAAAGGGCTGGATCTGGGTCATCGGTTTGGTGTGGTGCGATCTCTTCATCTGAGAAGCTAAGGGCGGCTACTTGGTGAGTAGGTGGAGGTGTAGATGAAGGTGGTAATTTGGTGAGAGAGGCTACATGATGAGGTGTAATAATGGAGGCCACGGGTGTAGGGTCATTGGGTAAGACCTCAATAGACTGAAGAACCTCCATGAGAGCTTGATGATGGGATTCTGAGGTTTGGATGAGGTCATATAGGGACATTTTGAGGGGGGATTGGTGTAATTGTTTGAGCATCGCATGATGTGTAACCCCATTAGAAATAATATATGTGGGGTTGCAGATAGTGATTTTAGGTGTGGGTGTAGATGGTATGTTGGGTATAGGGTTGGTCGGTGGGTTAGTTGCCTTTTCCTTGCCTTTATCCTTCTGAGTGTGGTAGCAACATGGATCATGTTGATCTAAGGTGGGGAGGTAGGTGAAGTAGGTGAGCCATGAAAGGTATAGTGACAAGAAGGGAAAAATCCAAGTGGCGGGAAGGAACCTTGTGAGATGAGTTGGGCACACCGACATTTGGGTGGAGGTTTGGTGAGTTCTCTAATGCGAACCATGTTAATTTTGAATCTTGGGGGTGGCTCTAAGAGTTGTGGGGGTGGAGGTCTTGGCCGCTGAGTAGGTAATGAGGGAAGAACTATGGAAATGGGTGCACTGGTGAAATGGGGTCCTCATCAAGAAGGTCATCATCGTCAAAGTTTTCTTCAGGAGGACACAACTAGATAAGAATGGTTTTCAAAGCCTTACAGTTCTCTACATCGTGTCCTGACACATGATGGTAGGCACAAATTTTGGTGTCGTCAAACCCCTTTGGTTTGGGTTTGAGTGGGTCATAAGGTCTGAGAGGTGGTAATGTGATGATAACAGTTTCAAGGAGGTTGGTTAAAATTTTGGCATAGGATCCCGCTAGTGGATCACAATGGGAAGTGAAAGTGGGTTTGGGTGTAGGTGTGGCTGATTTTAGAGGAAGGGTGTTTACAAGAGGGGGTGTGGGTTGAGCTACGGTTTTAGGTGCTGGTGTGGTCTTAGGTGTTGGTCGTGTTTGCTTGGGTAGGGGTATGGTAGATGAACTGGCAAGAGAGTGTGTGGTTGGTTTGACTACCTTATTGGAGGGTAGCGGATTTTTGTCTTTAGGTTGCACCTTCTTGGGTAAAGGTGATATGAACACACGAGATCTAGAGGGAAAAGTGGATGGTGGAAGAGGGTGAGTTACCCATGGGGACAACTGAGGTGCTGTGAAGGTAGATGACGTGGGTCGTGCAGGAGGTGTGAGGGAAAGAGACTGAAGTGTCATGGGTAGTGAAGAAGTTATCGATGGTATTGAAGGTATGGGTGGTAAAAATATTGTAGGTGTGGGTGGAAGTCGTGTTGGGCGCTTGGGTATGTTAGAGGTTTGCGAGGGAGGAATGGGCTGTTACGTTTTTAGTTTACCGACAGGTGGAGGTTTCTTAACCAGGTTATAAGGGCGAGGTTCTAAGATGGAAGAAGGGGTGAAGGTGATGAAGGTGTGATCAGTGAGGTTGGGGTATGAGATCTATGGGATTGGTTCTTCTGTTTGGGTGCCAGATTAAGTTTGGTGTTGGCTTTGGAGGATGTAGCTAAATCTAATTTGATGGGTGGATGAGTGAGGACTGGCCGTTGGGATGACCCCTAAGGTAGTAATAGGTTTAGGCAAAGGAAGATGATGTAGGTGTGGGTTTAGATTTAGATGCATGTTGAGTTATGGGTAGAGGCATGAGTTGAGCCATGAGTGGTATCATGGGGGAATTTGTGATAGTTGTGGTTGTGTTTGGTTTGATTGGCTGGAATATTTTTGGATAGATAGTGGAAGTGTCAGTGAGTGACATCTACATTTGTGTTGAGATAAGAAGTGTAAGAAACCCCCAAAGTAAGGCTCTATCCACATAATCTAGATGGTCGGCTAAGCATGAGAATGACACTGTAGTGGGTGAGGTTGATGAGGATCCAATGGTGATTCCCGTAAAATGTGTCTAAGAAATGGGGAATTTTCTAGCTTCAGCTTCCGTGGGTAAGAGAACCAAAAGTAAGTTTGCAGGAACTTGGGTAGCTGATGGAGAATGGTCACCTAGAGGCAACGACATTTCTATTGAATCTTTGGTAGGTGGAGGAGATGATGGGCTCTCCTTTGTGGGTAGAGGAGATAAACAAACATCTTTAGTGGGTCGTAGAGGTACTGCGGGTGATGCATCTCTAGGTGGAGAAGCCAAAGGTGAAATGGTCTCGATGTTAACAGGAGGCTCCTTCATAGGTGAGGGAGGAGACAAAGGGTGTTCCTCTTTGGGTGGAGGAATAGGTGAAGTGGGGTCAAGTATAGGTGGAGAACTTCGGGCTAGGATTTACTCTATGGAAGGAATATGAGGTAATTGGGAAGCAATGGGGCATCACTGAAAATAGCATGGACCTTGCGAGTATGGCTATCATGAGTTAAGGTCTCTCCGATTTGATAAGAAGAAGGGGCATGCTTAGGAAATGGTTTCTTGAAGATGTGTAGCTTTTGATTAGTAGGTGCGTTAGGATTATCCAAGGTTAACTCATATTTATCGAGTATTTCTTGGACAATTTTTTTGAAAGTGATGTAATTGCCATCACTATGACCTTTTACCCGATGATAGTTGTAGAAGTCATGCTCTTTGTACCACGTGGGTGTGGGGCGAGCAAGATCAAAACCAGTGTGTGGTTTTACGAGAGTAAGGGTGATTACCCCAGCTTTAATGATATTTTCTAAGACAGAATAATAAGGCTCCACAATTGGGGTGTATTTCCATTGTTCTCATCTGAATTGAAAGGTTTGGATTGGAGAAAGATTAGATGAGGGGTTAGCCTTATTTGAGGGATAAGCTAGGCCAACCTTGAGTACCACTGCGTTAGCGGTTCCCTTGGATTTTGAATAACTATTCTATGGTTTCGAAGAAGAAGAGGTATCATTTGACTTAAATGTAGAGTTGTTATTGCGTAGTTGAATTTTCTTTTCTTTGATGGCCTGGATCTCTAGCTTTCATGCCATGGTGAATCCTTCATCGAAGGTTTGAAAAGTTTACACCTGCAAGGTTAGTGAGATATGTATAGCACAAGCCTACGTGAAGAGCTCTATGATTTTGGTTTGTGGTAGTTGGAATGTGATTTGATTGATCAGGCTACGTCAATGAGTGATAAAATTTGCGATAGATTTGTCATCATACTGACGTGTAGAGTAGAGGTCAGTCATGGTAACCTTCTTAACTACATTGATGGAGAAGTGATCCAAGAAGGCTTGGGCTACCTGATTAAATGAGAAGATAGAATGTCTAGGTAACCCACTATACTAGTCTAATGCATGCCCAGTCAGAGACATGGGAAAGGCCCTCAAAAGAAAATCGTCATCATCGGCGATAAGATAACAACCATGTTTGAAATACCATAAGTGCTGTTATGGGTCTTCTTTGCTATTGAAGCGGTTAAATTTAGGCATTTCCCAATGCATGGGATATGGAAGGATAAGAATGGATGGGTGGATAGGATCATTACAAATCTCATCACAGGTGAGAGAATTACATGTGCCAGAAACCGATGCCTCCAATGTCTGCATCTTATCCATCATTAACTTGATTAGGTCATTAGTAGGTTGTGATAGATGGGTGCCTCATGTAGTGTAAGAGGGTTGGTGTTGGGCATATGATGGAGGTGGCATTCCAGTATATAGGGCTTCCGTATAGGTAGATTAAGGAGGAGGGAGTGAGATAGGGGGTATGTACCCAGAATGAATGATGGATGAAATGGGAGGCTGCTGATAGTACGCATATGGAGGTGGAAGGGTTGTGGTGACCCTAGTAGCAATGGGGGCTAAGGACTGTGGAATAGAAAGGATAATGTTTTGAAAAGGGGTAGGTGTCACTGACATCGGGGGTGGTTGTGTAGCTATGGGTATATGTGAGATAATAGGTGTGGATGAGGTTATGTTCTAGGTGGTTAGAAAAGGTATAGTGGATGTGGTGGGTACAAAGGATGTGGAATACGCAGCGGTCATAATAGGTATAGGGCCTAGCTGCGAAATGATAGGAGGCAAGGCATGTGAGGGTAGCACGGAGCTAGAAGGGGTTGATGCAAAAGTAGGAAGGAGAGTCGAGGGGATAGACATGGGCATGCCGTATATTAACTGACCTGAGGCATCTCGAGGGGATGAGTGAGAAAGATAAAATTGTATTGTGTCAGGGTTTTGGTTAAGGATTCGTGTGAACTCCTCATCACCTGTAGTGATAGAGATAGGTTGGATAGGCTCCATGAGAGATAAAATGGAAGAGGGTGAAGGATTATGTGGGAGTGGTTGATGACTAGCGTGAAACGTGAGGGCATTTGATTGGTGATGCGTCAACACCATGTGAACATGTACTGATCGGGTTTGACTATTTTCTGTAAATGACATATAAATACAACAAAGATAGGAGAAACATGTGGTGGTAGGTAGATTAGGCACAAAATGTCAGCTGTAAATTTGAATAGGCTGACCAATGCTGGCTAGGGTAAACTGACGCCAGTCATAGGTAACTGCGGTCAGTCACTGTGGAAAAAGGACAGTTTGTCAAAACAAGGCAAAAGGGTGACAATTTGCTAAGTAGATAAGATGTTGATGGAATTTACCAGGAAAGTGAATATGATGAGTGTGAAAGAGACTCTAAACAAAAAAGAAGGTGAAATAGGTGTCCTTTTGGGTAGGTTAACCAAAAGAACAATAAACTGACGCCGGTTGGGTAAAACCGATGATGGTCGCTGGACCGACACCGATTACTATGAAATTGAAACAAAGATGAAGAAAAGGTGGTTTTGATTTATAGTCAAATATGGAATCAAACCTAGAATTATGAGAATGATGAAAATAAGGTCCATACATAATCAAATGAAGCTGGAATACACCAAATATGATGAGGAGCATGCAAGGGGAAATAAAAAAATGAAGAACGGGTCCTCTCACCTCAAAAAATAAGCCAAGTAGAAACACTAAGAAAAATACTATCCTAAGAGTGCTTTTTCTATTATGTTTGTTTAGCTTATGCTATTAAGGACTGAATTATGAGATTTGGAATAGAATTTTTGGTGAGGATGGCTTCCTACGAAGAAGGAGATCTACAAGGAGAGGTTTCAGTTATGTTATGTCTGGGGCAGGTCTTCCTCTGAAGTATGACTCGACAGAAGTAGCGAGCTGCAGAGTACCTATCAATCCTCTGATCAGTGTGATCGTTGATAGGTGTTCCCAGGAAAGATGTTGTTTAAGACTATGTATATTTTTGAATTTGTGTAATTTGGTAAGACTCAAAGAGAGAGAGAGAGAAAGTGTGCTTTCTACAATTTGTTTGTCAACCATCAGCTGGGAATGACTTCAAGTGTATAGGTTTCCCTCAAGAAATGTTTCACCTGATTCTAGAGCATTTCTTTGAATATTAACAAAACAAATAAGGGTAAAGGGCTAGGAGGAATACCTGTTAAAATGCTAGTTGTAGGTTGTTTCACGCGTATGACTTCTTGATCCATAACTGATCGTGAGAGCTTCCTTTTGGCTTGGAGGAACTACCTGAAATAGAAAACAAGAACACCAAATAAAAATTTAAAGAGTATATTCAGTGGACTGTCTAGCGTATGCTAGATCTGAGAAGTGTGATACTCCCTAGAAGACTGTCAATCCACTGTTTAAAACAACTCAATGTTAAAAATAAAGGAAATCCTACTGTAGTTAAATGATTTAGGTGTCTCATTCAACTACAATAAGAAAATTCATTCACAACAGGCTTAGCTATGATTGAATCTGAAGGTCAAGTTCTCTCTCAGAGTACTAGTACTAGTCAAGGTCTGGTTCTGGGCTGTTTTGGGTATTGGGTGGGGGTTTTAAGCTCTGTTCTTTGTCTGATGGTAAAAACACAGAGACTGACGTTAGTCTTGTATGACCGATGTCAGTTTAGGTTAATCGGTGATGGTTGTGGGTAACTGTATGTACCCAAAATTGTAAGGTACTGTACTGTGGAACGGTGTAATAAGTGCCCCAATGATGATACAGGTCTCTTCGCAAGGTGTTTGGGATCCAGAAAAGCTTTACAGATATGCGTTAACATCCCGCATACCCCGCTTAGCCCCCGCGTGCTTTGTTTTCCCTTTTTTTTTCCCTCTTTTCTTGGCTTTTTGGTCTTCAGTGACGAAACCGCCGCCCTTAAGGGCGGCGGTCTCGTGACCGCCACCCTGAACAGGGCGGCGGTCCTGTAACCACCGCCCTAAGCAGGGCGGCGGTCCTGTGCGCGTTTTCCACAATACTCTTTTGACGCGACCCGCGTGAAATATCACGACTCACCAGCTTTTCTTGCCGACTTGAGCATGCATTAATGTTTTTGGTCCCCTGGAATAGTGTTTTTCTTTTGTTTAATGTTTAGAAGTTCAGTTTGGATTTGATTTTTGGATGTTTGGATTCCTATAAATGCATGGTTTGTGCACATGCAAATGGCTCTGAATTTTGCTCCAAAGTTTGCTTTTGAATTTCTTGTTACAGCAGTTTTAGTTTCCCTTTGCTTAGGATTCTTAGTTTTCTCATTGAGTGCTTTGGTTAGTATTGTATTGCAGCTGGTAAGCCACATATCCAACTTGTGCAAGTGCAAACATTATTCGGGCCACCATTTTCACTCCAAGTTTCATGTTTTCAGTGCTGTGTCCCTTTAGTTTGCTTAGGATTGGTAGCATAGTTTGTTGCAGGTTTGTTGTAGCTTTGTGTTGCTGTTGGTAAGCCACAGATCCAACTTGTGCAAACAGTATTATTGTCTTGGAGTAGAATAGTCTAGGCAGCCATTAAAGTTGCAGGTTTTGTTCTTCATACAGACTAGTTTCAGGTTCTGGACGCTTTTGTTGCATGATTCGCAGTAGACCCCGCTAGGAATTGCATAGGCCAAGCTCTGTACTCTTGCGCTATCCCTCTCCTATCCGCATTCTATTCTGTCTGCATTCTGAAGGCTGTCCATTGATCCAAATACCTATTCCTGTTGATACAAGCATTCCACGCTTTTCTGGATTCACGTGAGCACAAAGAACGAAGAGATCATACTGAGGGGACAAGAACACACACACACCGTCAGATTTGCCACTGTTCTGCGAAATCCAGGTTCCATCTTTCAAAGTTTTAGTTAGAACTTATCAAATAAAGTAGTTAATCATTTTATTTCAGTTATTTCTATTCTCGATATTTCCAGGGAGGTTGTGGGGATTGATAGTTTCTGAGAAACTATGATTCATTCCTCACCTCTGAGGTAGGATCGAGAATCTTGCAGATAGATTAGTTATTTCGTTGTTTAGAATAGATATACGAAATCGCACAGACAAATAGCTACACTCGGCTATTTTGTTTGTTTTACGTTGTTAGTTTAGTTGTCAATTCTAAATATTTTAAATAGCTGCTTTCTTATAAATTGCCAGAAAATACAAAAAGAAATTATATATGCTAGAAGTATACTTAGATTTTACTTTATTTTAGTTTGTTTCATTACTGCTTTTGCATGACAATTACGGGACCTAGGGAGCCCAGGGAATACATTTTCGAGCCAATTGTGCCCCAGCCCAATACCGTAGTGGCAATAACTGATATTGACCAAAACCTTAGGATACAAGTCTTCCAAACAACAATAGACTTCCAACAGATCAGGGCACAGTTGAGAGGGTTAAACATCAAAGACGACCAAGCACATCTGTTTTGGTCAAATCAGCCAAACTACATATTACCCTAGAAAATACCCACATGACTGTAGAAGGGCTCGAAAGAGAACAAATATTCGGGTGCGATCCTTTAGTTCCACAGCCAGACGCTGGAGATACCCTCATAGATATAGATACCAGCTTAAGAATTGAAGTTGCTAGAACACCTGTAAGGTATTCTGAGAAAATCGCACAATTGATGGTTCTAAACATAGAGGCCGAGAAAGCATACGATTACTGGATACTAGGGATTAGAACTTGATCTCGCGTATGACCATAATAGGACCGCAACAACCAAGAGTCTACGGTTGTGATCCACAAATCCCACAGCCTAACGAATCCATAAGAGAATTAGACATAGACACTGGCCTACGTAAGTTAGTATTTCAGTCTACTTCGATTCCACCTATCATCATTCAACAGTTATCCCTACTAGATACAACAGCTAACGAAGCTAGAGAATTTTGGACTAGGCCAGAGAATCGTCCATAGAGTTGACTATATTCGCCATATGACCCTATCAGGAGAAATACACGAAACCATCCCGGGTCATTTTCCACGCATCCCACAACCCATAGATCGAATCACGCCAGAGCTCGATATTGATTGGAGCCTTCGAGCAGTCATCCTCGCTGATCGATCTATCACACCAGTCCAAGTTAGAAGGGCCTTCTTTTCCTTAGATTCGCAAATACCATTAGTGCGTGTCGAAGACATTAGACTCCCCAACTAGTTTGTCTGCATATTCTACCCCCACCGGTTGTCTCGGCACGACCTCGGGAGGTCGGGTACGTGGAAGAGTCACTTGTTGATTCTCACGCTCGCCTGTTGCTTTTCCGACATACAGTAACCGGCGTCGATATGGTCGGGTACAGGAAACTAAATAAAAACTTGTTGTGAGGGCAGATCTAAGGCTAAATGGAAATGTAAAGGGAAATGGTAAGGTCTGTGTAGGTCTTAGGTATACTCAGGGGTGATTAAAATCTAGGTATGGACAATTTAATGGTGTGGGTGAAGGAATTTTCAATTTTGCATGGAGGTAAATGGTGGGGGAATGGGAATGGGAGTAGAAACTAATAACATAAGTAAAAGAGTCTACTCAAATGATAATGGACAAGCCCTGGTTAACAAAACACTTATTGTTGTATGAGCTTGGTGTTTGGTTGGAAATGGTAGCTAATCAAATGGAAGGAACTTGGTATGGTGATGGTGCTTCCCTGGATTCTCCTGTGACTGCAGGTGGCTCCGTGATTGCTTCTGGTGCTAGCTGTGGGTGCTCTGATGCATGTACGAATTTTGATTCTACTTGCATGCAGCCCTAGTTTCGTCTCTTACTCTTAAAAGATGTGCCAACCTCAAAATAAGGTTGTTTTTGGGATTAAATGGTAACTGGCGATGGTTTCGGGTTGACCGGTGGCGGTTTAGGGTAACCGGCATCGGTTAGGGTGGGATTTCCTAGGTTTACTAAACTGGGTAAATCCTCTTGATTTTCTTGGATCTCGTTCATTTTTCTTCGTAGATTAGAATGGAAGCTTCCTTTTTAACTGGCAAGAATATGGTTAGAGGGAATGCAGGCTTTGATTTTTAGGGTTTAGGTAGGTCTTAGTTAGTTATGGCAACATACTAAAAATAGGTCTTAGGGTGAGGTGGCTAGATGAGGTGTATAGGTGAGGTGGATGGTGTGGGCATTATCTAATTAGGATATTTAAATAATAGATATTGTGAGATCATGAATTAATTTAACTTAATTAATTAAATTAATAATAGAGTGGGGTGAAAGGGGCCATGGTTAGGTGAGTGTGTTCAAGTTGGTTATTTGTCGAGGTACCTATGGGAGTGTGACCCAATTTTGGTGTCTACATTTTGCCCCTTTTTGTTGCGTAGCTTGTATTAGTAAGCAACACTGACAAAAATAAGATGTGGTTACCCCATGTGTGGGTGAAGCTGATCCCCCTCAAACCAGGAACTGATGAGGCAGAAGGCAAAATCAGTGAGTGGTTTGATAAAAGGTGAATGTGATGAAGAGGAAGGTGGGAAACGAGGGTAAAGAGGGGCAAAGGTCCAATCGGGAAATCTAGGTAATGGGTCAGGGTCAAAGGTAGGAACAAATAAACACACACACACGTATAAACTGTAGTACGATATCATGTTTGAAGAGCATGCAAACTCTACATTTTATAAGGTCGATAGGTTTATCCAAATAAGGTTGTGGTGATTCTGGTATCCAAGGTATAGGATATGGTCAGGAAACATGACGCAGGTTAGGTGCAAGATTGTTTAGGTATGTTCTGGCACACCAAAGGTTGGGTCAAGATAAATGGTCATGGCAAGAGGAAAGGTAAGGTCAGTATGTCAATCAACACAGGTAATAATGTCGCAAGGTATATCAAGCACATGATGTCACAGGTCACTAGCGATGTTCTATGTCCAAGTATCTAGGTCATGGCGTGGGTAGGGCCGAGGTAAGGGAAAAATAACGTGTCCCCAAATAAGGATGAGGTGAGGTAGTAAATGATGAGGTCAGGAGGATAAAACGAAGTGTCCAAGTCAGGTGTGGGTGAGGTAGAAAGGATTTAGGTCAAAAATTAGGGGTAAGGGGTAGGAGAAAGACTAAGTAGGTAAACCGATGATGGTTTGAAGGAACCGATGCTGATCGCGATGGACCGACCACGGTAAGCTAGGGCACAAGACCGATGTCAGTCAAGGTAAAACCGTTTCCGGTCAAGTCGGGTAATGCACTATACCCACTATACTAGTCTAATGCAGGCCCAATCAGAGACATGGGAAAGGTCCTCAAAAGTAAATCGTCATCATGGGCGATCATATAACAACCGTGTTTAAAAGACTGTAATTGTTGTTATGGGTCTTCTTTGCTGTTGAAGCAATTAAATTTAGGCATTTCCTAATGCATGGGATATGGACAGATAGGAATGGATGGGTGGATAGGCTCATTACAAATCTCATCATAGGCAAGTGAATTGTGTGTGCCAGAAACCGATGCCTCCAGCATCTACATCTTATCCATCATTAACTTGATTAGGTCGTTAGTAGGTTGTGATAGATAGGTGCCTCCTGTAACGTAAGAGGGTTGGTGTTAGGCATATGTTAGAGGTGGCATTCCAGTATATGGCACTACCGTATAGTTAGATTGAGGAGGAGGGAGTGAGATAGGGGGTATGTTGAATGATGGATGAAACGGGAGGTTACTGATAGTATGTATATGGAGGTGGAAGGGTCGTGGTGACCCTAGTAACAATGGGGGCTAAGGACTATGGAATAGAAAGGACAATGTTTTGAAAAGGGGTAGGGGTCACCGACACCAGGGGTGGTTATGTAGCTATGAGTGTATGTGAGACAATAGGCTTGGATGAGGTTATGTTCTGGGTGGTTGGCGAAGGTATAGTGGATGTGGCAGGTGCAATGGATGTGGAATACGCGGTGCCCTATAGCATGAGGCAAGGAAAGTGAGGGTAGCACGGAGCTAGAAGGGGATGACCCAGAAGTAGGAATGACAGTCGGGGGGATAGACATGGGCATGCCATATATCAACTGACTTGAGGCATCTCAAGTGGACGAGTGGGAAAGATAAATCTACAAGGTGACATGGTTCTGGTCAAGGAGTCGTGTGAACTCCTCATCACCTATAGCGATAGAGATAGGTTGGATAGGATCCATGGGTGATAGAATGTAAGGGGGTGAAGGACTAGGTGGAAGTGGTTGACAACTAGCGTGAAATGTGAGGGTGTTTGATTAGTGATGCGTCAACACCATGTGAACAAGCACTGATCGAGTTGGACTATTTTCTGTAAATGACATAGAAATACAACGAAGATAGGAGAAATAATCGGTGGTAGGTAGATTAGGTATAAAATGTCAGCTAGAAATTTGAATAGGCTATCTGATGCTGGTTAGGGTAAACTGATGCAGGTCACAGGTAACTACGGTTGGTCACTGCGGAAAAAGGACAGTTTGTCAAAACAAGGTAAAAGGGTGACAATCTGCTAAGTAGATAAGATGTTGATGGAATTTACCATGAAAGTGAATATGATGAGAGCGACAGAGACTCTGAATAGGAAAGAAGGTGAAGCAAGTGTCCTTTTGGGTAGGTTAACCAAAATAATAGTACACTGACGCCGATTGGGTAAAAGTAATGAAGGTCAGAGGGTAACCGACGACAGTCACTAGACCAAAACCGGTTACTATCCTTTGTGTAACCTTCCACTTTTCAATCTATGCACTAAATCCCTGTGTGCTTCTCGTGTGCTGAATTTGTTGATTGTTTCTCACACTGCTTTGCCATAGTTGTGATATGTGCTTCTAAAAATGGACTCACACCAATATTTATACTTCCAACTACCTCAGCACATAAGGCTACTTTAAGAGCTCCGTGCATATCAGTATATGTCTTTTGTGATAATGCCCTCCTAAAAGGGGTAATCAGGTCCCCTACGAACCATTGTGCATGCTGGCTTGCGTGAATATCATAAGAAATATTAGATAACAATGTTTTAAAATGGGCATCATACTCTCTGACACTTTTAGTAGTTCCTTGCTTAATATCCTTGAGTGCACTTATACCCTTCTATTCAAACTTAGGGATGTGAAACTATTTAAGGAATGCATCTTTTAAAGTTGTATAGTCTACGCAAGTCTGATTAGGGTCAAACTTTCTATACCAACTATGTGCACGCCCTTGTAACGTAGTAGTAAATTATCTTGCCCTACGTTTAGAAGCCGTGATTCCTTTTGTGCGTCATAATATTTAACACATGTGTATGTGTTCAGAAGCATCTTGTATGTCCCTATACTCTAGAAGACGAAGAGACATCTCCATATAAATATTCTAGGGTTGGTGTGGACCTTGCCCACCTGAGCGAGAACCTCATGTGTTTCCTCTACCTCCAGAACCACCAGATCCATTAGAACTAGAGCCATCTATGCCTCCTGATCTCAAAACTATAGCTGGATTCAGACCATAAGATGTACTTCCCTGTGTCCCAATAGTAGAACCGAACTGTACCCAAACAGTTTGCAAAGCGTTACTACTCCCATAAGAGACTCAAAAAATCTGTGCACCTAAATTCTGTGCAGATGATACACCCAAAAAGGTACTCCCATATAACAACAAATCCATTTACACTGCCATCGTTGTGCTTCTTATAAGACTCGCTCCTACTCTCCCACTGCTTGAATTAACTTACTGACTATTTTTTGTACTGGATGCTAGAAAACCAAGCGTAAGGGAAAGGTTACCATGTGGATTCAGATGCACACCCGCCGTCCAGGTCATCTCTGCTGGTGTGCTTCTAGATGAGGCCGAGAAGGGTTCCCTGTCATGCTTTTACAAATGGGGGAGTTCTTGAGGCTCGAGTTCCACATCTTCTACATGAACTTCAACTTCTTCCCAAACTATCTTTCTCCACAATGTCATTTTCTCTGCAACCTCTCGTTGCTTCTCTACCTCCCTCTCACGTGTCTCATTATACTTAATTCACCTTTCCTATCTTTTCCTTTCTACTGCTAGGTCTGCCATCTTTCACCAAACCTACTCCAGCCCCCGCGCATGGTGGGGTTTAGTTCGCCATCAATTTACCCTCGATGTTTAGGGTTACCATCAAATTTTTGATTTCCAGTGGAATGCCTTATAGGTATGTTCCTCTGGGATATCGTAAAAATTGAAATTCAGCTACCTCTATGCATGAATAAGTGGAAATTGAGTACTGCTAGATATAACTATTCAAAACACCATGGAACCACGTATCCATAGCGTGAGTCCAAATCAGATCAACATCATACAGGGTTTGAAATTCTTCATGCATCCATACAAGTGTGTGATACCTCCAATTCCGTTTGGATGCATAAGAAATAATCCATGTACAATTCTACTGGAAAGATAGCAAAGAAGCTCTCATATAAACTGTCATACAGATTCTGTTCCACCCATACGCGTGCATTAAAATTAGATGTGGTGCTAAACCTCCATGCGTATTCTTCTTCCAGGTCATGTATCCACTCTTCAACGCTTGCTAGGGTCAACCGGTATGTCTTCATCGTGAACCATCCTAAAAACAACTGAAAAAGAGGTCCCAAAAGTGGAACCAATGATGCAGCTTAGAATTCTTCAGTAAAAGCCTAGGTGTGCTGACACATACTCAACCTAGACTAAGTGCTCACCTAAAAGTGCGTAAGGTACCAAGCCCTTCTTTAGGGCTGCTGTTGCAGGATGTTAGCATGATGAATACTTGAAGCATTCATATCCATAACTAATATAACATTCTATAGAACATATTCAGATCTAGATCTTAAAGTATCATGAATCAAACAATAATCATAGCGAAATCATTCATGCGATAATAAACTATAACCATGATTGACACCTTGATTAAGCCAATAATCTCCATTATATTAAATACACTAATACACAGAAGCTTCTTTACAATAACAGTAGTATACGCTCATGCGTGCATCAGATTTGGCAGCATAACCTCACAATAAATTAGTTCTCATATCCCCTCTATGTTACATAGTTCACTATATATTTATAAGGGTGGGGAATTTCCCTTCACTACTTATCTAATCCCAAAATAGGTTGCATGCTATTATTAGCCATGCGCCGTTACAATAGTAGCCACACATGCAAGTGCACTAACAATAGACTTCTTCTAGTTAACTATTAGTAGTAAATCTATCCTCAGCCTGTATCCATGTAAAGCGTTTCGAAGCTGATCCTCCAAAAATAGCCAATGCGTGTCGCGTAAGTCTTTGACATCTTCCTTGGGACTTAGTCAATTTTAGGGCCCAACAACCATGCTTGGTCTTTAAATTTGTGCCGCCGTCTGAGAATGGATCGGAAAGGCCCCAATAGATTTTAGAGTAATACCAGGCCACACGTTCGCCGAGACACCAATGCATAGGAAGGGCACCAAATTTATCATCTAGATGTTCCACCATATTAAATTCACCACACACTAACCAATAAACAACTAGTAAGTTGTCACCTAACCAATTCCATAATAATGTTCTTTCGGGACCTTGATTAGGGGCATAAATATTTAAAATACCAAAAGAAAGATCATAATACTCATAATCACCCACACAACCCTATTACTGGGGTCCTAGCCCGAGGCAGTAATTAATGGTGAAAATTTTGGCACAATGGAAATGCTATCTCCACATCTACCATCAATATGTTGAGTATGGAAATGCGTAAAATTAGGGGCAATACACGTTAGAGTAGTCTGAAGCAAAAAACTAGAAATCTTAATGTCATTGAATTATATAGGATGGGCATTTTTTTAAATTGGAAACTGTCCCGATTAGATTATTATAAAAAGAGGTTACAATAAAAGGGATGGTTAGATAAAAAGATGTTACAATAAAAGGGGTGGTCGGAGAGAGTAAGAAGTAAAAAATGTTTTAAAAGGTGGACAAACAGTTAGCAAAACATTACATTACGAGTAACTAAGTATAAGTGGTCACAACACTAGGTGGAGGAGGAGGATCATTGTGAGGTAGGAGAGTGCCAATAGTAGAGAGATCATCATCCAACAAGTCCTGAACAAACCAGTCATCTAGAGGATACTGTGTAGGTAATGGAACCATAATTCCGCACTTAGGAGGTGGGGAACTCACCATAGGCTCACCTTGTGTAAGAAAGGCCAATGAGATGATGTAGTAGTGAGAGGACCAGTCACATAATTCCCCCATGATAGTGGCAGACTCCATTATTCAAGTCATAGAGGTGGCAGAGAGTGAAAATGGTTGTAGCTAGGAGAGGGATGGTGGATTTGAGTGCGGCTTCACTGACGTCAAACAACCAGAGTTGGCGACCCCGATGGGTGTTTATCCAAAGGTATCTTACTCATGGTGTAAGGGGTGCTCCTCCAATGTACGAGTAGCTTCTAAAGGTGCTGGAACTATAGGGCCACCTTCTATGCGTATGTGTGAATATGAAGGTACACAACAAAAATAACATTAATTCTATCATTACATTTGAAGTGGACAGAAATATTACCATTATTGAAAATAGTTACATTTCTAGTTTTCCATGATTGATAACTCTAAAAAAAATCACAAGAATGCTATGTCAGCATGCCATGGAGAAGAGCCACCAAACAGAGCTGATCTCTAAATGAGAGGCTAAGGGTGATAATGTTTAAACAACAAGTGTATCTAGGTATGAGCAGTTTGGGCACAAGGACACAACCAAAAAATGAGCTTGAAATTTTTGGGGCTACCAAAACTTGGACATTTGGGGTTATTGACATCAAGGTGTTTAAGCCTTTCACCAAGCGAAAGGCATTGGTTAAAACGACACCAAAATAAGTGGGAGATTTTAGGTTCAAGCTGGGATTGCTAGACATGATTGAGGAAAAACAACCTGGTTTGGGGGGAGGAATTAAGGTTCCATCTAGCATTAAGCTAGCCAATGGTGGAAAATTAATTTCTCATGAGCTAATGTCATCATGCAAAATATGCAACATGAAAAATTGAAACTTTTCAACATGACAACCAAGCCCATAATAAAAAATTATGTTTCCTGGTAACCATGCATCCTTCCTTTGGCCAACCTATCCTCAATTATACCCTCATCTAGGCTTAGATGAAATTGTTAGCAATATTATTAAGTGTGTTTCAGTGTGCAGGGAAGAGTGCCTAATGTGATTGATCAACTCATTCAGTTTTGATGAAAGACAAATTCCTCTGAAGGTCTAAAAATGCCATTTTTGGCCATTGTACAGCTAATTGAACACCCTCCAGAAGCATTCAGGTCCAAAATAAAAAGCATCCGAGGGTGATTTTGGGGAACATTGAATGTTTCTAAGGAAATTTAGATAATTTGATTCAGGAACAATCTGTTCAACATCGGGTAATTTAGGGTATAGAAAATGAAATCTCCTCGATGAAACCTAACTTATATGGATGATTCCAAGAGTTAAGAAGCAAAAAAATAGGCATCAAAAATCTCTTATAATCCTCTATAAGGTGGAAACATCAATTTTTCTCCAAATCTCAAAAAATTCCTGAGATAGTTTAGAACTCTGTAGCTACCTCTCTTAGTTCAAGATGGAATGGGTCATAAATTTTGAGTTTTAGGAAGAATCATGTATTTGAAAGGAACGATAAGAATATTGTTCCAAGCCGCGGTCCTAGATGATAATAGCACACCACATTAGATTTGCAAAATATAAAATCTAAAATACCATATATGGAAATCCATCATAATTCATAATGCTCAATACATTACAATACAATGACTTGAATTACTAAATAAGAAAGATGTACATATATGAGGAGGGAAGTGCAACTACTACCTATATTAGTGGTGAAGAAATCCCACTAATTGATATTGGTAGTTAACTCCATGAGACTAGTAAGCTAACTCTACATAATTGAGAAGCTAACTCAACACAACTAGTTAGCTAACTCCACAAAACTAGTACACCTAAGCAAGCTAACCCAACAAGTGTAGGGATAACACAAGTGTAAGAATTATCCTAAGAAATAAATAAAAGGATAAATAATAACCTACACTAACAGTCTTAGTAATGGTTCCATTGATCTCATAGTGTTTTGGAGTCAAAATCATATAATGTTTGAATTATGTAGATAACTTTCTTGTGTTCATACTAACTGTAAAAACAACAAAAGGAAGGGTGTATCTTTCCCCATCTCTTTGGGAATCTATTCATGTAAGAATTTTACAGATGCATCAAATATTTAAGTTTCTTTTACTTCCCTCAATCTCTATTCATATGTATATAGGCTTCATTTTGATGTCAGGAAAAATCATGAAACTTTCACCTTTCATGGATTGCACCATACACCTCAAATTAAGTAGTACTTGGATAATTGTATTGATGAATTTGAAGTAAGAAAGAGGGAACATATATTGATGATATCCAATCAGATGATGTGCCTCCACTTTGATTGGTTCATTGAGGGAATAGAGGATGATGGATCTGACTTGTTTGATCTTGAGTATCAAGCAGTGAAAACTTCACCCCTTCCTTTGATCTCATAGAATATGAGAGAATCAAGTGACATCAAGGAGAGAATTGCAATAGTAATTTAGAGGTCAAGAGAATGGTTCATGAGAAAAAAAATTACTTTCATTGAGTTTGGTGGCCTCCTGACTCTATCAAGACAAACATCTCACATTTCTTCTATGAAGACATCTAAGAAGATTGTGAGCTCTACTCACTCAAAATAGGCCTAAAAAAAGGATTATGGAGGAAGAGCACATCCTAGATTATCACCCCAATAGGCTCCGCAAGAAATCCAAAGCCACTGAAATACCCATTGAACCTCTTGAACAAGGTGATATTGATCCTTCATAGTCCCCAGTTTTGCATTGGTTCCCAAGTGTTTCTTATTCGACAACTGAGTCATCCCATCATGTGCAAGATGTGTTTTCCCACCATGAGATTGAAAGTGCTCGCATCCCTGATATTGATTCCACACCAATAGAGACTTTCCTTTGATTTTATATGTGATCAGGAATGAATCAATGATAGTGCAATAAGCATTGACACCTAATTTTAGAGCTATCTCAAAGATCATAAAATCTAAGCGAGGCAAGAAGGCACATGTAACCTATCGTTTCTTCAATGTAGCTTATGGTGACCAATATGTAGAGATTGCTTGACCAAAGGTTACAAAACCTATGGAATAAATGACTCGGGGTGATTACGAGAAGGAAAGGGTTTCATTAGGTCAATCTACACATGAAGGCGATGCACATATGTTCAAGGAATTTGTTGCCCGCATGCTTTCTTGAAATGAGGAATATAATCAAACAATGGAACAGTTGGAAGAGCATGTGAGAACTCTCATTTCTAATGTGTAAGAATTATTAGATCCTAGTGCAGTGCCACCTCATCCCATGAAAGTCATCACTCATATCAGTTGCTTCAACCTCGAAACAATCAAGAAAGCTCAAGGTTACTTAATGCAGGGAAGGGATAATGACGGTTGGGTTGAAAAGATTCTTGAGAAAGGGAAAAAATTGTTACTAGATATTCACTCATTGTTCAAGTTTTCCCTCATAACCACTTTTAAAGTGAAAATGAATAAGGAGGATATTGAGAAGGAGAAATCCCACTAGGACAATGTGCTTCCATTGGTGTCAGAAATGAGCAATCTTGATTCTCATTTATTGGATTTTGTTTCAAATTAGGGAAAAATAACCACATCATGAGCATCTTGAAGGCACTCAACTAGAAAAAATGAGTTACAGATCACCCACTCAAGCAAATAAAATGTTTTTGACAAAAAATGGATATAGAAAATTAGGGCAAAGTGTGAAAAGTTAGAAATTGCACCAACATTGGCTCCTGCCTGGGGATGGGCACTCCCAGCAAGTGCCATAAGATCACAATGTAGACCAAGTGCCAAAAATCCATTGGGAAAGGAGTTTAAAAATCCAGAGCAGCCCAAAAAACCATAAATTCATCAAAAACAGGCCGAGAGAAAACAGACCAAAAACGGTTGCCAAGGACAAAAGGGCCAACCACGAGCCAACAACAACAAAAGAAAAAATAAAAACAAGGAATATACAAAATGTACAACTTGTGGATACCTCACATGGGGATTTAATCCAAGAAATCTTTTAAATGTCTGCCATTAACAGGTAGCTCCAGCAAATCCCCATCTAAATCCTTGAGAAAAAATGTATTTTCTCTAATCCTGATATCAATGGCATAAGGGCCCATCCGTAGAGCATCAAACTTGCCATGCTTGCCCTTGTCTTCATGCGTACTATCCCACAACAAAACTAGATCTCCAACACTGAAGGCTCTAGGGGTGACCTTCTTATCAAACAAATTCTTTAATTTCTCTCTAAATTTGACATTCCTTTGGTGAGAAGCTCTTCTCTCTTCATCCAACTCAATGATCTGATTGATCCTTGATTCATATGGGCCATGTTCTTGATCTTCCTACTATTGGGAAAACTGAAAAGTGGATAATTGCAAGTGCAAGGGAAACAATGCTTGAGTTCCATACACTAATTCAAATGGACTTTTACCAATTTCTCTTTTTGAAGTTATTCTATCAGCCCAAACTACAAATTTCAATTGGTCTCCCCACTTCTTCTTGTTGATTTCCAAGGTTTTTCTAATAATCTTGAGCAAGTTCTTGTTACTGGACTCAGCTTGCCCATTGCCTTGTGGATTGTAGATTGAAGAATAAGTCAGATTTATCCCATATTTATTACACATTGCCATCAAAGGCTTGGCTCTAAAACACATGGCATTATCAAATACAATCTTAACTGGAACTCCAAATCTGCATATGATATGATTCAATAAGAAATCCATTACCACTTGGTGTGTTGCTTTTCTAGATGGAATTGCTTCAACCCATTTTGTAAAATAATCAGTTGCTACAAGGATCCATTTATGACCAGCACTTGAAGGATCTAAAATATCACCAATGAAGTCCATTCCCCATTATTTGAAAGGAGCTTTAATTGATACAGGCTGCAAAGGAAGGGAGATTGAAGCTTTCAGTCTTCCAGAGAAACGTTGGCAACTGTCACACTTTCTAACTAGCTGGGTTGCATCTTTAAAAAGAGTTAGCCACCAATAACCAGCTCTCAAAATCTTATGTGCTGTTACCCTACTAGAAAAATGTCCTCCACAAACTCCCCCATGGAAATCGGTAATCAATTTGGGAGCTTCATCTTCATTTATACATTTTAAGAGGACACCTTTAGGGTTCTTCCATCCCAGCCCAAGGTCTGTTATGATATATTTTTGAGAAGCCAACTTGAGGGCCATTTTCTAATTTTTATTCAAGTGACTAGGACACCATAGGTGTTTGAGGTAGAAAATCACATCTTTGTACCACTCAGACCTCATCAATTTGTCAAGAAGATCTGCCCTTTCTTCCTCTAGCTGATTTACTTCTACATTTTGCAAATTACTCTCAGCCATGAGCTTGGCAAGACCCAAACCTCTTACCAGCTTTGTTGTTTGGATATCTATATCATATTCTTGTAATTTTTTGACCCATCTACATCTCTTGCTTGATATCTCCATTTCTGATAAGATGTCTTTAACCATGGTGTGGGGAACATAAGTAACAACTTTTGAACTTAGTATATAGGGCCTGAAAATCTTTGTTGCTTTTACCAATGCAAATGCATGTTTTTCCATGATTGTATACTTCAACTCAACTGCTTGTAAAGCCTTGCTAAAGAAGGCAATAGGCCTCTTAGCTCCATTCTCATCCTTTTGTAACAAAATTGAAGCAATAGTGAATTTAGAGGCAAAAGAAAAGATTTGGAAAGGTCTCTTGTAGTTTGGGGCTGCTAAAACAGGTGCATGCTTAAGTGCATCCTTTATTCCTTCAAAAGCTTGAATGACAGCCTCTTCCCACTTGATAACTTGATCATTTCTTAACATGCTTGCGATTGGAAGAGTTAGCTCAGAAAAATTGGAAAAAAACCTTCTAATGAAATTGCTTTGGCCAAAGAAAGATTGGATACCTTTCTTGGTTCTTGGGATAGGCACTTTGCTGATTGCTTCCACTCTCTCAGGGTCTATCATAACACCTTCTTTGGACACAATATGTCCCAGCAACTTGGCCTTTTGTACACAAAAATGACACTTCTTTGTATTAAGTGAAATGCCATACTCTCTACATCTGATCAGCATTTTCTCTAGGTGTTGCAAATGGTCTACTTGCCACCTTGAAAAAATAGTCACATCATCTTAGTAAACTACAATAAATTAATTGATATAACCAACAAAGGTAACATCCATTGCCTTTTTAAAAGTAGCACCAACATTCATCAATCCAAAAGGCATCCTTACAAAAACATAAGTCCCCCAAGGAGTAGTGAAGGTTGTCTTAAGTATTTCTGATTCTTTGACAACTACTTGATTGTATCCGGAGAAACCATCCAAAGTAGAAAGCATATCTGAACCTGTTACAAGCTGCAACATATTCTCCATGTTTTGCAAAGGATAGTTGTCCTTCATAGATGCTTTGTTTAGATTCCTAAAATCCACACAAAGTTTGATATCTCCATTGTTCTTTCTAACTGGCACAAGGTTTGCACCCAAGATGAGTATCTAGTAGGCTGAATGATGCCACCATCTCTCAATTTCTTCAACTCTTCTTGCATTTTCATGGAAAGCAGTGGGTTAATAGGCCTTTGGTTTTGTCTGAATGGCTTGGTTTTGGCCTCAAGAGGAATCTCATGCTGAAATAAATCTTCTCTAGATGCCTTTAGCTCTGAATAAGACCATGCAAGGCAGTCCTGGTACTTCTTTAAAAGTTGGGCATAGGACTGTTTTTCCTCTTTGCTGAGATGGCTTCCCGACCAGATCTTCCTTGGTTTATCCTTGGTTCCCAAGTTGTGCTCTTCCACATCCCTTGAAGCAGACATCTTTCTATTTATGATGTAATCAACATTGTTAAAATTGGATTCAAGTGCAACAAGACCTTTGGGAATGGTGTTTGTCTTCAATTGTATAATATCCTTGTCAAACAAAGTTTCTCTACCTTCATTCATGCATACCATTGGTTCTCAATCAATATTCTAACCAGTAAACTCACCTTGGCATTGTAAGAATCTCAATACTTGGGCATCATTATCAAAAATATGCCAATGTTTCAAATTATCCGGGATAGCTGGCCTTGTTAGCACTTCAATGTTATATTCACAAAAAGGTGAAATGATGCAATTGTTAAATCTAGAACCAAGGATAGCTAGCTTATCAGTAGCAGAATTAAGACTTCTATCATGGTCAACAATGTTAAAGGAATCAAACATTTCAATCAAGTCCCAAACAACATGCTTATACTGTTTCATACGTTGATTTTTTGTGGCATATAACTTTCTTACTTGCTTAACAACCATCTCTGAATCCCCCTTGGCAACAATATCCTTCACTCCATATTTCCATGCAATCCTTAATCCCAATAATAATGCCTCATACTCAATAATGTTGTTAGTGCATTCAAAATTAATCTTGAAGGAGAAAGGAAACTCTTCCAAACTAGGAGAAACCAGCACTATACCAACACCATTGCCAAATTTGGAGCAAGCTCCTTCAAATAGTAATGTCCATGGAGAACCTACCATACCAAGGCACTCTGATTTGTCCATCTTATTCTCTTTTCCATCAGCAAAACCAATGAAGTTGTCAACATCTACATCAACAAACAACACTTCATAAGAAGCATTGTTGGGATCTTCAATCAAGTGTAACATCTTCTTTTCACCATAGAGTTTGAAAAGGCTGCCCTTAATGGGAATGGTGGTGAAAGACATGTCCATTTGAACACTACCACAAACACTTGCAGCCCACTTTCTTGACAAAAGCATACCCCATTTGGCAGGGAAATCAACAATTACAACATCAAGTTTTAAATTATTACCCGGATAGGCTGCAAGTTGTACTAATAAACCCTTCACACATCCAACAACTGGCACTTCCCTTGAATCCATGGCTATACACTTCCCATATGCTGCTGTCACCTTGATATTCAACCCATTCATTACTTCTAGAGGCATGACATTACATGATGCACCGAAATCAAACATGCAATTGTGAAGTAACCTATATTTTATGAGCAAAGTTGTGAAGAATGGATCAATATTCAATTGGGAATCAACCAAGGATGTCCCCAAATATACTTCAGGTGCCTGTCCAAAATATTCCATTGGTGGTGGTGTTTCAAGGCTAGTAATGCTTTGAAGAGGATTCTCAACAACATTTACATTTCTTCTTGGGGTAATCTTTTCTTCTTTCAATCCCAAGTACTCGAATGCTCTCTTCTTATGCTCAAGAATTCTAAGCAATTCAATAATTGGAACACTCACTTTAATTTGGCTGAAAACCTGGGCTATATCATATGGAACATTCTTTGGTAAAACAACATTGGAAGGGAAAAAAGAAGGTTCATTAGATGGAGAAGTATTCTTGGCAGCCTGGGCATGAAGAGGACTGATATTTTTACATGGGACAATAGGGTTCTTGGAAATTATTTCTTTTCTAGGATTGTATTTGGGAATGCTTGTGGGCAAGAGTGTCTTTGGTTTGGCTTGAGGACCAGCTCCCCTAACAAATTTACTTCTAGTATTGTACTATTTCTCTTGACCAACCACAACATTCATTAACAATTGTTTATCTTCCTCTTAAGGAATACCACCATCATACTTCTTGATCATTAAAGCCCTTCGATATTCAAAGTCATTATTAGGAATTTCAAAGGCCTGAACTACATCTACATCATGAATTTTAGGAAGAGAAAGAAATGGTACCCTCTTTATGCAATCCTAAAAGGTTGCAGCAGTCCTTGCACTTATCACATCTATTGATGTTGCTACTTGTTGTGAGCCTGAAGAGCTGCCCATCCTACAAATGTCATCATCCATTTCATTCTCATTATCATCATCAATATCTTGCTGGTCCATTTCACATGGAGGATAAGGAAGAAAACATCTATCACACCAATCCATATAAGCAATTTCTTGAACAACAACAACTCTTACAGTCAGAGGGTCAGGCATCACTTTATTTTCACGTGCTTGGGGTTGTCTATTTACAGATCCAATAGGCCCTTTACTTCTATTATCTCATCTTTGATCACCCTTAGGATGATTACCAAATATATCATGGTTTTGAGTTCTTTGTTGTCCTTGTGAACTTTTTCCCAATTTCTTTCTCAGCTTGGGCTAATTTGTAAGAGATTTCTTTAACAGCCCCTGCCAAAGTTTTAACATCTTCTAAATCAACACCCTTGCTACTTGAGGCTTATCAGGGTTTATCAGCTTCACACCATCCCTCTTAAGTGGTTTACCAACAACTTTAATATTATTTTCAATTTGGAGTGCCATAGTGAAAGCTTGCCTCAAGTTTGTAGGATTTTTGTCTCTCAAGTAATAGGCTACCTTTTTATCAATTGCATCTACATATTTGATCAAGCTGTAGACACTTAAAATTGGTTACCCAATTTAGTGTCCCTTCTCATCCGTTTACTTGCCTAGGTAACCTGGGGCACGTTCACGTCACCATCTATCCCCTTGGGATATTATCCAATTTGTGATTTAATCACTTATTCCAAATTTAATTCATCCCATCACATCTTGCCCATGAGTGATTAAATATTAAATATTTAATTACGCTTCTTCCCATGCATCTTAATCACTTATCCACCCCAAATTTATTCTATCCATGTATCACATCTATCTTTAATCTTCCCTAAGCGGGATATTTTCCCATAGTCGGGAAAAGTCTTATCTTTCTCGAAATCGATCATTTTTAGGCACCTCGGGAGTCTTTTCCGCGATCGGCGCCGACCCATATGGTCGGTGCCGATTTTCTAGGAGTGGCGCCGATTATAAAAGCAGGCCCAGAACTCAGTTCTAAGGACTGAAGAAAGCGAAGAGACCGAAGAAGAGATTACGAACGAGCGAAAAAGCGAACAGAGAGCGAAAGATACAGGTTGAGAGAAAGAGAGATCTTCTTAGCATCAATTGTATCAAATTAGGGCAGATCCTGTCCAAATCAATCCCTGAGAGGAGCACCGTTACTCTGCCCGTATCATATCAACATCACACACCACCGTCTATCATCTGGTGACTCTGTTCCAGTGTCTCTCCATCTTCGGCACATCCAGCAGACCACATTCATATTCCAATCCCCGAATCTCATCGCACAGTCCCTGATTGGTCAGTCTACCTTTAGTCGACGCCGATCACATCAGTTGCCGCCGATTCTACCCAGTCGACGCCGATTTCCCTGCAGACAGGTAAAAGGTCACAGGTAACACAAATCCAGCATTATTTCCCAGTTCCCTGTTTTCTGTACTTTCTATCTGCTGTTCAGTTTCTGTTTTATTACTGCAATCAGAAAATCTAGTCTTTATTTACATCTTTTATCATGTATGCTTCTTTTCTTAATTGAAAACGTGGACTGACATCCACCGAGGAAGCTTATCGCTTCTCGGACCCACTTCTTGGGCAGTCCACTTAAATATCTTTTAACGTGGTCTTTTTCTGTCAAGCATCGGTGTTTTGCAGGTTATTCGGATCTATTGTGCAAATTGCTCGTGTGCACCCGTCTTATCTACATCGGCTTCCTTATCCGTCTACATCTTCATCAGGTATCAATTTCATTGAGGTTTTTCAGGGTTCTTGTGTTTAGTTTGGTGCATTAACTTGGACAGGTAACAAGCACAAAATTCTTGATCTACATTCTGGCACGCCCGGTGGGACACAGCCAAAGTCCCTTATTGGTAAGTTCATTTCTTTTTTAGTTTTGAACTTTGTTCCTTTTCTTCACTGATTTCTATCAGTCCTATTTGAGCATTTCTGTTCATCATTTCAATCTTGCTTTTAGGCGAAATCATTATCTTGAATTTTTTTTTTATTTCCTTTAAATAGAAATTTTTCGTTTCGCCACTATCTGGATGTATCTTTCCGGATCTTGTTTGTTGTTTGCTTGATCTTTTCTTGCGGAACACTTTGCTTGTTCGTGGGATTGTTCGAGGGGAAGAGCTCAACAACGCGCTTTTTGAAGTCCACACACCTTGGAGAGCTAAATCTACAGGTATTCCTCTTTTTCGGTGTTTTCTCCTTTTTAGGATTTCTTTGTTGGTTGTCTATCACATCCAAACACTTCAATTTTTGGTGCTTAAAAGGAACTTAATCACGTTTGGGAAAGAACTTGTTTGACTTGTCTTCATCGAAATCAAACATTTCGTTTTAAGTGCTTAAAAAGAACCTTTTCTTCGTCATTGCTGCATGCTTTTTCATCTAGTTTTAATTAGGCTGGAAAATTGATCAAAATCGGTAGTGACACTATTTGATTTTCACCCTTGCACACAAAGCCAAAATCACTAGGTATAAAGCATCTAAACAAAACCTCCTTCCCTGGCCTCACCTACTTGGAAGTGACATCCAAGAGGAAGAGCCTACGCGGTACTCGGGCCGCGCTATAAATTCACGGAAGATTTTGGTATATATTGGCAAAGCACCCGACTCCCTTATCGCAGCGGTGTGTGAAGTGCGGGGGTAGGCCCCTATATCAAGCCACGTACCGGTCTTTTACTGAAGTGCCTTCGGGACTCCTCACCACACATTACCCAAACCATCCTTAGTTTGGCTATCTGAGTAGTTCCTGTTCTAAAAAGCCTTCCCTAACATTTTTTTCTTTTCTTAAGAGCATCAAAATTTAAAGGAGATAATCACTTGCGCTACTTGAATTGTTTGTGCATTAGCTAGGACAATCTTCTTTCTTGCTTGCTTATGACGGTTATCACCCGGTCACAATCTAGGAAAATGGCCCAACAGGTTCCTTCTTCCTCCGAAATCACCACCAGAGTGGATGTTTCGGCACCCCCTCCAAACTTCCTCGGGACCGCTGTTAGTTGGTTCCCCCTCATGGTCGTATAATCCCTTCTATCAAACCAAAGCGCCTCCATCACGTCCAGCTTCTCCTAGTCCCTCCGAGATATCATCTGGCTCGGAGTATGTCCCTCACGGGGATCCTGAATTTCAGGCTTTCCTCGATCGTAATCCAATAGCCCTCATGGACTACCTAGTACACAAGTCGATCCAAATATCTGACCGAGACCCACCAATCCGACAAGTGTACAATTATCCTTGTGGATCATCCTAGGCCCTTGTAGAGCAGTTTGAACCATCTCTCTTGCCTCGAGCCACGGAGAAGGGCGAAGCCCCTATGCCTCCCTTTTCTCTTCCACCTACCATGTCGACTAGTTCTCAATTAGTCTTACCTATCCCTAACACTGCAGTTACCTCGAATATTCCACAACCCATCTCTGAGAGGTCTTCTGCCCTGGCTATAATGAATGCGTCTGCACACCCGCACATTGTCGTCAATTCGTCTATGCCCTCCATTGTGTCTCAAGGTCAGTACCTCTTCATGAGCCAACCCCCTCCGGCTAGTCAGTTGGTTCCTACTTCTCGTCCTCCGGTGAATCTTTCTTCCAATATTCCAGCAACTGCGACCTTCGCCCATCCCCTAGTATCGGCACCCTTGGTACCAAATCCGGCGGTAGAAGGTCCCTTTCAGGTCTTGTTCCCCAACATGTCCAATCTAACCAACACCCATGTTCCTCAATCTGTCCCTATTCAATCAACAAACATAGGAGTCCACCAATCACAGGTTCCATCCGTCACCCAACCTATATTTTCTCAACCACTTATTATCTCACAGCCTGCCTATACGCAAGCTGCCTCATAGCAAATACCCCACCCGGTGTCACCCAGAACACCTGGTTATTCCTCTTATCATCCTATCCAACAACAGATGAATCCCCCATTGACATCTCAACAACATCCACCACTTGCTTCTTATGTAGGACATACCAATGCACCTCCTCCCCAATCCGACGTAGTTCAAATTCTCTTCAAGAAAATTGCAGACTTGGAAGCCTCCACAAAAGGAACCCGTCCTTCATACTCCTTTGAAGAAGTGTGCAATGAACCCATTCATCCTTCGGTGGCTTTTAAGCCTTATCCTCCCCAATGGGAACTTCCCAAATTCTCAAAATTTCATAGCCGGGAAGACCCCCAACAACATCTGCGAGCATTCAAACATGCTTGCTACCTTATCGTCCAGGATCAGGAACTCATGCTCTGTACCTTTCCTATGTCTCTAGCGGGTCCCACTTTGGACTGGTACAATAACATCCCTCAACATTCTTTGTTTTCTTTCTCTCAATTGGCCCAGATGTTTGTTGAAAACTTCTCAATAAATATCGCGCATAAGATCTCAATCACAGATCTTTATAACATTCGCCAATTCGACGATGAGTCTATAGCAGACTTTGTCGCTCGTTGGAGAGGGATAATCAACCAATTGTCTTTCTCGCTTCCCCAATCCCAACAAATCGAGTTGTTCACCCGATCTTGTGCTAATCACATTTCTTCCACTCTAAGGATCCAAACTTTTCATACCTTTGAAGAGGCCTTTACGATGGCACGCAAACTTGAATCTTGCGCCATTGAACAAGGGAAGTTAAAACTTCGCTCTAAATCGAAACCCGATTTTTCTCGATTCACCAAACCAAATTCTTCCCCCTCTAAAGACAAAAATCAAGGATCCACCAATGCCATCGTATTAAGAACATCACGAGCTGACAATACTCCTAATCAAACACCATGAAGAGATCCCTCATCTTCTCGAAAAGGGCCTTCATCTTCTCGATCCTTTGCTCCCTTGGGGGAATCATATGCCTCTATCTTAGAAAAAATGTTGGAAGTTTGCATGATCGAACTTCCACCCATTAGGGATATTGATGAAAGCCGAGAACGCCCATTCTGGTATAGGGAAAACGATTTCTGTCATTATCATAGAACCAAAGGTCATGACATTGAACGATGTCAGACTTTCAAAAATCTTGTCCAAAAATTCATTGATAAAGGCGAGCTCATTCTGGATAACCCAAATGCTCCCCCAAATCAAGCACTGGACGTTTTTAAACAACCTTTCCCCAATCATGCCCCAAATCATAATTCTTCGGAATCTCAAAAACCAAACACCCACACTATCAATTTCATCTCTACCGAGGACTCTTCTTCTGAAACCAATCCATCTGCAAACACATCAATCGAATCAGATCCTCCTTCCTCTTCATCAATCACAGGAGTTCCAATATCTTCAGATAGTCCATCTTTGAATATCCCTACATTACCAAGCACGGAGTCATCTCTCTCCGCTCCTTTGTCTGACCTTCCATCTATACCCGAGACAGTGTCATCCTCATCTGTCTCATCATCAGACATTCTTTCAATGCTCGAGGCAATCACATCCCTCCGAGTTTCCACTACGGACACATCTACTTCCGTTGCTCCCATTCCCACCGCAACTATGCCTTTGGTGAATCTACCCATAATTGTGCCGACTTCAACGGAAGCATCTTCAATTTTGACCCTTCCTATCTCTTTTCCTACAGTAGTTTCACCCATGATTACGGCATCAGAAGTAGTCCCTTCGCTAGGAACTGCTTTGTCATCACCCCCTTCTTCCATCACCAATGTTACTTCACCTATTCAGGAAAAATCAAAAGAAGTAGCACCAACACCTATACACTCGGTTCCTGAACCTAAACCGAGACAACCAAAATCTAACACTACACCATCAGTATCTCCCCACTTACTTCCCCCAAAAAGGTTACAATCACCTTATGCCGTTGAAGTCGTCACCATCCCTGAAAAAGGAAAGCCCATATTTCGGACCATCAAAACTCTTGGTGCTCTTCCACAAAAATCTCTCTCTACGCCTCATAAACGATTGGATTTGCCCGCTGAGAAGGCGTCTTCTTCTACACATCCATCAAAGCCATCATCTTCTTCCACAATACCCCTAAAAGTAGACTTACCTACTAAACAGACGGCACCTCTTCTATCAAGATCCTCATCTTCATTACCAAAAACCAAAGCACCCTATATTCCTCCTATTACACCTACCTTGAGGACTTCTTCCTCATCTAAATCAACATTATCTAAATCATCCGTAAATCCGACTAAGCAATCCCCTTTGTCTCCAAAGACCGCAAAATCTGTCACATCTCCATCCTCCTCAAAATCTATCTTAGGGGCTCCCCCTCCACCAAAGTCAATCATGTCTCATTTACTCCCATCCCAAGCACCCAAGACTGCTCCTCCAAATGTCCAAACAAATAAGAGGATCCCTAATAAAACTGTTAAACCTAACATGCAAGTTCTTTTACCTCGGCAGTCGGTTAATGTAAAAGAACCATCTTCATCATCTCCATCCCCATCTTCGTCTACCGGATTCTACACCGAAATCCTTCATCAACTTATCCAATCTTCATCCATAACCCTTCCTCCGATTAAACCTTATAACCCTAAAGGAGTTAAACCTACTTGGTTTAACTCTGATCTGATTTGTGCTTACCACCGTACTCCGGGTCATGATACTGAGGGATGTAAAGCTCTTCAAGCCGTTATCAAGAACCTTCTGGAAGAAAGTGACCTTTTGCTGGAGGAGGAGGAACAAGTACCTCCTGTCACCTTAGCCCCATCCAAACCTCAACCATCCACTCAGACCTCTAGTGGTTCCATGCTGCCTGATCTTCCACCTTCTCAAATTGACACGATCCATATCGCCACTAGAACCCAACACTATGATAACCCATCTTCATCTTCAGCATCTCGACCACGGGTTGTCATTTCTGCAGCCCCTAAAGGCATTTCTCCTTCCTCATCAGCACCACGACCCAGGGTCTCTATTCGTGCTGCACCTCGGGCTCAAGTTCCCGTATCCATTGAGGAGAGTGTTATGAAACAACTCACCCAGGCTCCGGTCAAAATGTCTCTTTTTGACCTCATCCAATCCTCCCCACAACATCGCCATGCTCTAATCAATAATCTGCGTCGCATCGCAGTAAATTCCGATGAGCCCCAGCCCTTCGAGTTGGTTGTTGGACTGAATGGACCATCAACCACCATTTCGTTCGAGGATTCGGAAATTCCTCCTCTTTCTTCAGAGGATTTGGAGGCTCCCCTCTTCATCACAGTCCAAATCAATAACACTACCTTAAAACGTGTTATGATCGATAGTGGAGCTGCTCTCAACGTCATCTCCTCCCACACATTCGAACAACTTAAGTTACCAAAGAATGTGGTATCACCCCCACCCTTCGCCCTTCGATCATTTAACGATCAGCTGGCAGTCACTCTGGGAACTGTGGTCTTACCCATTCGAGTAGGTAAGAAGCTGCTTCATGAACTCTTCTACATCGTCGAAGGAAAGTTCCACTATAACATGATCCTCGGACGCTCCTGGATTCGCGCAATGCATTGTGTCCCATCCACCCTCCATTGATGCCTAAAATATCAATATGAGGGAAAAATATATACTCATCCAGGAGATCCTTTTCCTTCCGCACAATGCGACATGACCACTAGGTCTGCCCCTTTAAAAGAAAATACATCTTCTCCAGATGGGGCCTCATCTTCTTCCATACCTGTAACCAAACTACCGGATTTACAAAATCTGGAAGAGACATTGCAGCGTTTCTCACTAGGAGAGCTTCCTCTCTTTTCTTTCGATGCCCATCTCAAACCTAATGAGTATGGTAGACCAGACAAACAACCTGAATATCAACCAGGTCTCGGTCGCATCGTCACCATTGGTCTGCCCAATCAACAGACCAATTTCATCTACGGTGGTCTTGATACGCCTCATTATCGCCCGGATTCTCCTCCTAGAGCCAAACCTTACCTAACAGGGTTTGATCATCTACAGAATCCCACGTTTGCAAAGACTTATCTACATCGATGCGCGTGGAAAGGTTTTGGCCTTGGAAAATATGAACAAGGTATACATGACCTCAAATCCATTCCGAATCTCATGCCACATAAAAAATTTGGGTTAGGATTTAAACCCCTTTCAGAGGCCACTGTCACTATTCTTGATGAGCCTCTTCCTACTAAGGAACCATCTTCTCCCACTAAATCAAAAGCATCACTTGATGTGGATGACGACATTTCCATCCCACCTAACTTTTTTTTTTTTGATCAATACCATTTCCTTAGGGCCGTTGGTCTATGAGACTAACAATCGGTCCGCTTCTATACCATTAATCTTCCCTGAAATAGTTGGAGACGACTCTCCTACTATCAATACTATCCACTGTGCGGATGATGATTCTGTCCTCACTTATCTAGGGGCAGAGGATTCTAATCTTCCCAAGACTATTCCTTCTGACACATCTACCCTTCTCAACGAAGCCACTATCGACCTTAATATAGGGACTTCTGAAGACCCTCGCATCATTAAGGTCGGCCAATCCCTTAATCCACAGGAATTAGGGGACTTTACCACTTTTCTTTCCAAACATCGTCAAGCCTTTGCTTGGTCATATGAGGATATGCCAGGGTTCGATCCCGATATTGTGGTCCACAATATCGTTACCCTTCCCAACATCAAGCCGGTCAAGCAAAAATTGCGTAAAATGCACCCTAGAGTAGCCCTTCTTGTTAAAGACGAATTACAACGCTTGCTCTCGGCTAGCTTCATCCAACCCATCGATTATCCACAATGGGTGTCTAATGTAGTACCAGTAACTAAGGCTACTGGGAAGATTCGAATTTGTACCGACTTCCGGGATCTTAATCTTGCCTGTCCAAAGGATGATTTTCCTCTTCCTAATATCGACCAACTCGTAGATTTAACTGCAGGTCATGAGATGCTTTCTCTTATGGATGGTTTCTCTGGATAGATGGTTCCTTAATCAAATCCTCATCGTACCAGAAGACCAACATAAGACCTCCTTCATAACCCCTTGGGGGACCTTTTGCTATCGTGTCATGCCTTTTGGCCTTAAGAACGCAGGAGCAACCTATCAACGAGCAATGACATACATCTTCCATGACCTCTTACACAAAACTGTAGAGGATTATGTTGACGACCTCCTCGGCAAGTCCAAGCGTCGTCAGGATCATCTTTTCATCCTTGCACCTCTCTTTGAGAGGCTTATCCACTTTTGTCTTCGTCTAAATCCAGCTAAGTGCGTGTTTGGCATTCTCACTGGTAAACTTTTAGGTTTTATCATTTCCATTAGGGGTATTGAAGTCGACCCCGCAAAAATAAAAGCCATCCTTGAGATGCCTCCCCCTTCTAAATTGAAGCAACTCCACAGTCTCCAAGGACGTCTTCAATCAGTGCGTCGTTTTATCTCCCAATTGTCGGACCGTTGTCAACCTTTTTACCATCTCCTCCGTAAGAATGTTCATTTTGAGTGGGATGAACATTGCCAAAAGGCCTTTTATGATCTCAAAGCTTATCTTCTTTCTCCACCTGTGCTTACACCTCCACGCGAGGGGGAGCCTTTCTATCTTTATATCTCTGTGACTGACCATGCTCTGGGAGCCATGATCTCGCATCGGGACACTTGTGGTAAAGAACAAGCTGTCTATTACATCAGTCGCACCCTCCATGAGTATGAGACACGTTACTCCGAAGCTGAAAAACTATGTTGCGCTCTCTTCTTTGCAACTTCTAAGCTTCGTCATTATCTCCTTAATCATAAAACTTACATTGTCACAAGTGTCAATCCACTTAAGACAATACATGCAAAACCTTATCACAATGATCGTATCACTCGTTGGCTCATGCTCATGACAGAATTTGACCTCAAGTTTATCCCGCAAAAGGCTATCAAGGGTCAGGTTATTGCAGATCAATTAGCTGATACTCCTCTTCCAGACACTCAAGACCCCCTTGCTCAATTCCCCCGATGAATATATCCAACAAATTGATTTGGGTCTATCTCCATTTAAAGTAAAGCTCTTCTTCGATGGATCCAAATGCCAGCAAGGGGGAGGTGCGGGTTTTGTGATGATTCCTCCTTGGGGGTACACCTATCCCAGTCGCACACAAATTAAACTTTGAATGCACCAATAATATGGCTGAGTACGAAGCTCTTGTCTTAGGTCTTCAAAATGCCATTAATCTCAGCGCTCGTCATATTGACATCTTTGGTGATTCTGAACTCATCGTTAACCAGGTCACGGGTGTCTATCAATGCAAGAATGATATCCTTCAAAAATATCGCGACATCGTTCTTGCCCAACTCCAATCTTTCGATAACTTCACTATCCAAGCCATTCCTCGTACTGCAAATCGATTCGCAGATACCATGGCCTCTTTAGCCTCCCTTATCCCGCCTTTTACCGAAGACTCGCGTCTTTATGTGGCTGTGTAATGATTAGATCAACCATCTCATCTTGGGCAACTAACGCCAATCAATGTTGTCACAACCCATACTCAGGATGAATGGTATCAACAGATAGTTGATTATCTATCTCATTCGGTCCTTCCTCCAGATCTGACTCCCAATGGTAGAAGGTCTTTTGTCCAACGCGCCAACCGCTATACTATTCTAGGCGGCTTTCTTTACAAACGCGGCTTTGATGGTATTTTGCTTCGATGCCTCAAAACCCATGAATCATCCAAAGCTATTCAGGAGGTCCATGACGGTATTTGTGGTGGACATTTTAGTGGCTTAGCTGTAGCCAAGCGCATCTTACGTTTGGGATATTATTGGCCTTCTCTTAATCAAGATTGTTGTGAATACACCAAGAAGTGCGTCAAGTGTCAGCAACACTCCAATCTCACGCACATCCCTAGTCAGGCTTTGTAACCTGCGGCGGATTTGTGGCCTTTTTCGCAGTGGGGGTCTTGATCTTATTGGTCTCATCAATCCTCGTTCTTCACAACGTCATCATTCTATCATTACCGCCACTGAGTACTTTACTAAGTGGGTAGAAGCTATCCCCCTTTCTTCAACAAAGGCTAAGCCCATAGTTGATTTCGTCTATCAACACATCATTTGTCGCTTTGGCGTTCCACACAAGCTAATCACAGATAATGGTAAGTCTTTCAAGAACGCTGATTTGCAGAATCTCTGCAATGCTTTCAATATCAAGCTCAGTTTTTCTTCTCCATACTATCCTCAAGCTAATGGTCAAGCCGAAGCTTCCAATAAAACTTTGCGTAATATCCTCGCAAAGGTAACTAGTCGAGCTGGTAGGGATTGGCATCTACATATCCCTTTTGCTCTCTGGGCTTATCGGACTAGCATTCGTACTCCTACTGGTGCTACTCCCTTCTCTCTCGTCTATGGGTCTAAGGCTGTCCTTCCTTTGGAGGTCCAAATCCCATCTCTCCGTGTTTCTCTCAGAGAATTTGTCTCCGATGAGGATTATCGTCAAAATCGTCTGGCACAACTTGAATTATTAGATGAGCGACGTCTTAACGCTCTTGAGCATCATCAGGTCTATCTCGAGCATGTCAAACGTGCTTATAACAAGCACTTGCAACATCGTGGACTTCAAAATTGGTGATCTTGTTCTTAAGGAAAATCAAAATGTCACTACACTCGAAAGGAGGGTCAACGTGGGTAAGTTTGCTCCCAATTGGATGGGCCCCTACATTATCACTCATAAATATGGGTCTGGGGCTTATCGTTTATCTTCCATGGATGGTATCCCTGAAGCGGAACCTCTTAATGCTTTGCATTTATGGCCCTTCTATTGTTAAAATCTATCTTACACAAATCTAGTCGCAACTCAGATCTTCCATCCGTCCTAATAACCAGTCATCTACTTTCGTGGGTGATTTGAAATTGTGTGGTTCTCCACCTATTGCCTCGCTTACCTTAAATATGAGTATCGCGGCTCTACTCATTGCACGTTTCTTTTGGATATGTTCCTCCTCATGGTAGGAATACCTTAATCACCACTTCATCTGTCCCAAGTACTTATCTTAATCGGATCTACTCGGGTCATGAGTGCATGTTCTTCTATGTTCTCTTCCCCTCCATCTGATCTATCTAGGTCTAAACTCAGCTTCTTCCAAAAAGTTTCAAAAAAAAAAAAAAAAAAAAAAAGATGCTATCCAAAAGATAGACTGAT
Organism: Taxus chinensis; assembly: GCA_019776745.2. NCBI lineage: Eukaryota > Viridiplantae > Streptophyta > Pinopsida > Cupressales > Taxaceae > Taxus > Taxus chinensis. Next base: position 540,927,787 of record CM034150.1, read on the forward strand.
CCCTTGAAGGATAGCTATCCATACATTATCAAGTAAATCAAAAAAGAAAATAGACCATACCCTCGAAGGATGGCTATCATTAAAATTCAAAATACAGACCGCTCCCTTGAAGGACGACTGTTTCTCAAAGAAAAATTCAAGGCTTCTTGTAATCAATCAGCCTTCCAGTCAGTTTATACACTTTTTAGCATCACAGAAAGACTTCCCACATCGATCAGTCTTTCCATATCAAGCAAACTTCCCGCATTGATCAGTTTGCTTATCTATCAAAGTCATGAAGCTGAGATTTAGGACCTTTTGTCGATCATATGGAGAATCCTATTTCCCCACTATGGACATGTATTCTGTCCCTTATAAGTTCTGACAAGATACTTACTTACTTTTCTTTCCGTTTCTATCCTAGATCTGGTTTGCGACTAGTTAGTGTCAGATTTATTTTAATCTTATATAGGGCCTTGTATGCTTGGTCTTTTGGTTCCCTTTCCGGATTTTATCTATGTTCGGTTGGAAGTCCAACTTATCATTTTTCTTCTTCTCCGAGTACCTTCTCTTCTAAGTCACGGTTGTTTCCACTTTCATCTTTGACTCTTGCAAGGAGTATTCTCCATTTCTTTGTCTTGCAACCCTGTTAAATTGGCATTTCACATGTTAATTCAATCAAAGTTTATCTAGGTTCATCTTATCTATCAAAACACCTATCTGTATTCATTTCTCATTACAATTACATCCATATATCCAACACATTTATCTATCTATCCATCAAAATATCGAAAAATACATCTAAGATACATTACATCTATCTATATCTAATCCATACATCAAATACATCTGTATATCTATCCATCAAAATATTTAAACACATGTACCTCCAAGTTACATCATCTATCAAAGTTATATCCACATCACATCTATCATCTATCAGTCTATATCTATCCAATCACATCTATTTTATCCACATTTCAATCTATCTAATCACATCACATCTATCATCTATCAGGTCTATATCTCTCCAATCACATCTATTTTATCCTCTATCTATATCCATCTACCCATGTATATCAAAATTGAAAGCATGAGTACAATTATACGACAAATAACGTGATCAATCTATATATACATGTGTGTTTTTACAAAAAAATGGGTGGCTTCCAATCAAGCCATCTATACAATGCCTTCCAATCGAGGCTACATCACTATACAAATAAAAAATCTATCCAATCTCTATATGGTAAAATCGGAAGCATGGAGGACACTATCTCCTCCACCCTCCTCTGCACCCGGCTGTCTCTCCTGGCCACCACCTACCGAGCTCGATGCACCTGCTGCTGGAGGTCTCGGCCCACCTCGATCTCTCCCAGTGCTCCCTCCACCTGAGGCTCCGCTCACTGTAGCCGTCCCTGCTCTCCTCCTCGCCCCATACCGAGGCACATCTGGGGCATGCTGCACTAGGGCATCCTCATAATATCTCACCTCAGCAAGGAGAGACTAGTATGTGCTCAGGCTCACCATACCTGGTGCTCGTAAAGGTGCTGCTGGTGCTGCTGGCGCTGCTGGTGGTGCCCCTCCTAGAGCCGTGCCCTGTGTCCCAGACTCTGATGTGGCACCAGTCTCTTCGTATTTGGCCCTAAGGGCCTCCTTGTGCCGAAGATAGCGATCCCTCTGCTGAATCGCTGTATCTCGCTCCTGGCGAGCAGTGTCTCTCTCCACAATTAGGGAATCTCTCTCCTCTGTCAAGGCCCTGATCTCCTCCAGAGCTACCTGATGTGTCTGTATCAGTGTGGCATGCTCTCCCTCTAGCCTGTCCAGCGTAGCAGCTATGTCCTCCTCATCAGCATCTATAGAGGGCGGGAGATGTCGTGGCAACTCTGTATCGTACCATGCTGCGTAGCCCTCATCCACCCCCGCGTCATCATCACTGTCCGTGGAGGGTGGAGCCTCTCTCAATGGGTCTGCCGGGATCAAAATTGGCAAATCTGTCTCTCTGCTATCCCGCCTATATGGCGTGTATGTGGCTGGCACTGTCTGTACTAGGCCAAACTGCCTCAGTATCCGCATGAATGGGACTCGCTCCCACATATCCGGCCTACGGCCCCTGACCACCCGACTCCGTCTCAATGCTAACAAGTGGGCATCCTGACCAACCCATATCGGAAATGCCCGATATGGTCTCCAGATAACCTGATCTGGTGTAAGCGTCCTGAAACGCTCCGAGTACCACTCGGCTGATCTACCTGTATCTCCTGCGGCCATGTCAGCCCGCCATCTCTGAAATCCATAATCCACACCCCCCACTGCTGCTGCTGGCATCCAAGGAAGCCCGGATGGCCTGATCACTGCTATGTGCTCGTATGCCCAGCAATGAAGCACAAAGCTGACATCGATCCCTGTCCTCCGACCAGTGGTGTACATCCATAGCTCATAATATACCTGAGCTATCAGGGCATCGGCAAAGGCAAAAACCTGTCTGTGCTGCAAGATGTCGCAAACGCAGTCTAATAGTAGCAATGGGAATCTCCCACCTCCTGAGTCTGGCAAGGCAAAATAAGATATAGCCATCTGAATCAAGGCTATCCGCCTGCTCCGAGGGCTATCCTGCCTATACTGTGAGGCTATCCTCACTGCCCTAGATACTATCTCCGAGTCATCTGCTCTGTCTCTGTACAATCGCACCAGGGCCCTCTGCTGCTGCTCTCGGGGTGTGATCTCAATCGGGTCCCCCGTAATCGGTAATCGGAGGATCCTGTATACATCCTCATGGGTGATAGTCATCTCACTCGTCCTAAACCAAAATGTGCACGTGTGGCTGTCCCATCGTCGCACTAATGCCCGCATGAGCTCCACATCCCGTGGCACTCGTCTGTAATATCTAAAACCCCCGAGCCCGGCTAGCTCTAAATGCTGCCAGTCTGTATCGATCACATCAGGGAGGATCGTCTCCAATAGCTCAGGGATGGCATCCCTCATATGAAGTACCTCTCGTGCCTGCATCCACAACATCAAAAGCATAATCAGTCTCTCTTTTTTCCCAAATCTCATCTTCCAAAACCATAAAAATGAATATCTCTCAGTCGGCGTCGATTTGGTAAAATCGGCGTCGTTCATCATGGTCGGCGCCGATCAATACCAATCGACGCCGATCCAAAATCAAATCGACGCCGATTAAACCAATCGGTGCCGACTGCCTGGTCGGATGTGAACCACACCCTGGCCTCCCATGCACCAAAAAAAATCACACAAAAAATAAATAAATAAAGGTGGGTTCAAGAATGATCACTTACCCCAGGTCGTGTCCTCCTGCGCTTCTGTCCGCTCCCAGAGGCTTCCATTGTGTTCAAATCTCAAATCTATCTCTCTCTGAATCAATCGTCACGTTGCAAATAAATCGTTTACGTTTTCCGTTCGCATATTTATATGCGTCTGGATTGGTCGGCGCCGATTTTTTGGGTCGACGCCGATTGTTTTGGTCGGCGCCGATTAGTTTGATCGCCGCTGATTTTTCATGTCTGTTTGCCGTAGTGTTGATGCTTGGCTTACTTATCTATCTGATCATTGTTATGTGTTGAATCTTGCCTTTTGGCGCATCTTTTAGATATCCTTGTCTATTTTGGGTTTGTTCCCTTTTGCGTGGGACACTCGTACCTTTTTGGCAGCTTAGAGTTACGCGGGTCTGTAGGCACTAACGTCGTCTGATTTATAGACCGTCTAGTTGTCCCTACCAATGTGTCTCTCTTTAGATGTTGGCTATTTTGTAGTTCTTCTTACACTCATGGGTCTGTAGACACTAACGTCGTCTCATGAGGAGACCGGCTAGTTTTCCCTACCAATGTGAGTTCCTTAGGTTGCTGCCCTTGTGTTTATTTTTATGCATCATCAATGATCAGATCTACTCCAGCCATCCAACTGGGGCATCCTGCATTTTTCATCTACCTCTTTCAAACTCAGGATCATCTGTTCTATCATCCATCCCATCCCTAGTTTGAGGGGGATCACATCACCACAAATTCTTCTCTTCTTCCATCCCTTTGTTTTTGTCTCATAACCTTGCTTATCGCAAGTTACTTGACAAAAAGGGGCAAAATGTAGACACTTAAAATTGGTTACCCAATTTAGTGTCCCTTCTCATCCGTTTACTTGCCTAGGTAACCTGGGGCACGTTCACGTCACCAACTATCCCCTTGGGATATTATCCAATTTGTGATTTAATCACTTATTCAAAATTTAATTCATCCCATCACATCTTGCCCATGAGTGATTAAATATTAAATATTTAATTACGCTTCTTCCCATGCATCTTAATCACTTATCCACCCCAAATTTATTCTATCCATGTATCACATCTATCTTTAATCTTCCCTAAGCGGGATATTTTCCCATAGTCGGGAAAAGTCTTATCTTTCTCGAAATTGATCATTTTTAGGCACCTCGGGAGTCTTTTCCACGATCGGCGCCGACCCATATGGTCGGCGCCGATTTTCTAGGAGCGGCGCCAATTATAAAAGTAGGCCCAGAACTCAGTTCTAAGGACCGAAGAGAGCGAAGAGACCGAAGAAGAGATTACGAACGAGTGAAAAAGTGAACAGAGAGCGAAAGATATAGGTTGAGAGAAAGAGAGATCTTCTTAGCATCAATTGTATCAAATTAGGGCAGATCCTGTCCAAATCAATCCCTGAGAGGAGCACCGTTACTCTGCCCGTATCATATCAACATCACACACCACCGTCTATCATCTGGTGACTTTGTTCCAGTGTCTCTCCATCTTCGGCACATCCAGCAGACCACATTCATATTCCAATCCCCGAATCTCATCGCACAGTCCCTGATTGGTCAGTCTACCTTCAGTCGATGCCGATCTTACCCAGTCGACGCCGATCACATCAGTCGCCGCTGATTCTACCCTAGTCGACGCCGATTTCCCTGCAGACAGGTAAAAGGTCACAGGTAACACAAATCCAGCATTATTTCCCAGTTCCCTATTTTCTGTACTTTCTGTCTGCTATTCAGTTTCTGTTTTATTACTGCAATCAGAAAATCTAGTCTTTATTTACATCTTTTATCATGTATGCTTCTTTTCTTAATTGAAAACGTGGACTGACATCCGCCGAGGAAGCTTATCGCTTCTCGGACCCGCTTCTTGGGCAGTCCACTTAAATATCTTTTAACGTGGTCTTTTTCTGTCAAGCATCGGTGTTTTGCAGGTTATTCGGATCTATTGTGCAAATTGCTCGTGTGTGCCCATCTTATCTACATCGGCTTCCTTAACCGTCTACATCTTCATCAGGTATCAATTTCATTGAGGTTTTTCAGGGTTCTTGTGTTTAGTTTGGTGCATTAACTTGGACAGGTAACAAGCACAAAATTCTTGATCTACACAAGCAAGATTCATCACAAGGCCTCAAAATGATAGGAAGCCTTCTAAATGTTTTATTGAATCTTGTATTGAAGTCATGGACTGTCTCATTCGGGTTCTTCTTGATATTTTCAAATTCAGACAAAATAAATCTAGGATCAGTCCTGTCACCATACTGTAATCTAAATGCATTTTTCATCTCAATCCATGAATCAATAGAGTTATCAGGTAGAGACTTGTACCAGTCCCTAGCATCTTCTTCAAGTGTATGGATAAACAACTTGATATACACATCCTCAAATTCTATCTCAAAATCTTCCATCATATTATCAAATAGTTTGAGATGCTAATCACCGGTAATGACATTGTTACCTTGGAATTTTGGTAACCTATTTCTCACATCTTGTGGGACATCATTTGGATAACCATCCATTCCTCCAAAATTTATAGGACCAAAGGTGTTAACAACAAATGGAGGTCTAGGCTGAGCCATATTGTTTGGTGGGGGTGATCTTGGAGGTGAAACAAGTTGATGAGGAGTAGTAATGGGTCTGATCGGAATAGATGAGTGATCTTTAAAATGACAACCCCCCAAAGGCTCTCTCTCTTGATAAACTTTAGAAAACTTAGAAACCACAGGAGTAGATTTAGGAGCAAGTTTTTTAAATACACAAGAAGGTCCCTCACCTGATGGAGAATGAAAATCAACAAGAAGATTGCCTGAATTAGGTCTACTTAATATTTAATAACAAGCTACTCTCCTTCAAATTTAGCTATGGGGATCTCTTTCCTTGCAACCAAATCACAAACCACTTTCCACACTCTTTTTCTTTCTAGTTTTGAGCTTCTTGATTCGGTGAGAAACTTCTTAGACGAGTCCTTGATGAAGAGGGATCTCCTTCCCTCCAGCTTGATAGATTTAAACAACAAGTTACAAATGACAAAAATGTGTAAGACAACTGGTATTTCAAGATCCAAACAATATGGAGTCGCCACTAAGGATTTCAACCTTAGTTGTGCAAGAAAGCACTAAAATATTTTATCAAATGTATGCTATGACTGAAAACTATGTAAGGGTTTACAATTCAGATCTTCTTCTTCTTGATTCAACCAAAAAAATGCATCTAAATCACATAAATTTCTAGTAAATGAGAAGAGTAGGCTGAGTTTGAAATCTTTTTTACCCAAAATATGCATATATGAAGTATGAAATGATATCTCAATAATGTAATAACTCAAATACTTGATCACACAAATGCTCAAACTTTTCAAACACTTCAAAACCACGAAGAAATTCCAAAAACTCCCTGGCAATGGTGCCACTCAGGTGTTGGTATCCAGTTTTAGTATCCTTCACAACTTGAACATCATCATGAACTTGCACAAGACACTCAAGGATAGATAGATGGTTTGTATGTTGTTTGTAGCTGGGGAGCACACCTATCTACTTGTTTGCATTCAAGATTTGAGGGAGTGGATAACACCTTCAAAAGGGTTTTCGTCTAACCCTCACTGTTTTAGGTTGTGCCTATCAATCAAGGCAAGAGAACCTATATTGCAACCCTTGTATGGTAAAGGAGATGGAGATATCCTTATGTTTTGCATGTGGTATGGAAGAGGCCTTGTGAAAACATGATCAAGTATCCATTATCCAAACTCAAAGGAGTTGTCACTACTAAATGATGGATATGCTTTCAAAACAAAGCTAGGGCTGCTAAAGACATAATGAAACCCTGATATACTTTGTGCATTTTGGTGGAAGGATTGTATTATTTTGTTGACACACAATGCAATGCAGGGCTAGTATAGGTAGGAAAAGTTAGTCCTGAATGAAATTCTATTGGAGAAGTTTAGACAAGACAAGATAAGAAATTACCAACTTCTTTGGGAACCTTTGCAAAAAAATTACAACACCCTAAACAACAGAGATGTTTCAATGAGTTTGAAGTGATATTTCAACCAGGATGTGTGCACAAATGGAGGCCCATATCTGCACTATTCCACATAAACTTTGATAACCTTCCACAAAAGCTTGAAGCAAAATATCAATGAAGCATCTAGAAACCTTTATTTGATCATGATCTAAGGTACACCCAAAGGTTTACAAACAACCTCAATATTCAAGGAAAGTAAGATGATAAATCTATTTATCTTCACTCAAATGAATGCTCTTCTAAATGAAAGATTGTAGATGCCTTCAAACCCCTCTACAAGAAATGAGGCCATGTATGATAAAAAGAGATCCAAAACACAAGATTGCAACATGAGCATAAAACCACAAATTGAAAACATACTGAAATATAAGTGTATGCAAGTTTTGCCAAGAGATAAAACTAGTCAATCCATAAATTTGATCAAATACACCAGTAATGGGAATGTTATTAAGAAAATATCAAAGTTTTTTTGATGGCTTTACAGCTGAAACCAACTCAACATGATGAACATTTGATGCAAGAAGGAATTAAAAAATGGCTCTCAGGTAGTTTTCTCCAAAAGAAATGGATTTCTTCCAATTTTCCTCCTAAAAATCCTTCTTTTCTTTCTCCAAAAATCTCAACAGGTTTTCTAAATGCTTCAAAATTACAACTTATACCCTATTCCAACTTTTATCCTTGCATCCCAAGCAAAGAATATGCTCCAAGGATCAAATTTGTTACAAAACCCCTATCCAGGATCGAACAATATGACACTAACTGGAGAGTCTGCTTCATCTCCTCAGGTATTACTCAGACCACCTATTAGTAGACAATCAGATCCATACTTGGTCTTAGACGATGGACAATCAATACCTTATCCTAGGAGTGAACAACGCTCCTGGGGTATATACCCGCCTATAGGAGGTTTACAAGTACAACCCGAGACCCATTTTCAAGAAAATATCTCTACAGGAAATATTCTTGGAGAAACTTGGCAGGATAGCAATCAGTTCATGACAGGCTATCACATGCCTATACAACACCAAGGTACACAACAAACGCCACTCAGGCAAAGTACCGTGACTTCACCAAATGAAGTCATTTCAACGTTAGTAGAAAGAGTGCGAGGGTTAGAGCTTGCTCAAGCAAATCAAAATCCTCTGTTCATACAAACGGGGAGTTCCAATCCTCCATACCATCCTAGCCAAGTAGATCTCCTCACAGGAGTAGGCACGTTAGGTATGACTCCTCAATATTCACAACAAGTGCCAACTAGACCCACTATCGCTAGCCACTGTTCCTCCGGGTCCAGTACAGAACAATCCATTCCTGGATAGTACACCTTCGTACTTAAACATGTACTCTAAATCACCACAAGGGGATATGTACTCATCCCCCGGCGTATTTACTCAAATACAGGGATTGCCTTATGCCCCTGCTAACGCGTACATTACGCCATATCAACAACCCGTTCCGCCACCCCCCGCCCTCCTCAACAGGCACCATCAATGGTTGAGATGTATGCGATAGGGACTTATTGTAAGAATATTTAAAGGAGCCCTTAGATTTCGCCATACGAAGCGTTATGCTTCCAAGGCCTCTTCCCGATTTGCCCAAGTACAAAGGAGAAGGAGATCCGAATGCGCATATCAAAGCTTACGCTACAGCCATTCGTGAACTACTCCCATGGGATGGGGTTGTTGCTAAAATATTCCCCAAAACGCTGGAAGGCATTGCCCTCGATTGGTATTACAGAATACCCAAAGCTTCCATACATTCATTCAAACAACTCGTGTCTGAGTTCATCAAAGCCTTCGACATGAACAAACTATTAAAGACAGGAATCAGGGAGTTCTTGCACATCAAGCAAGAACATAACGAGTCTATCGCCCATTTCATCCAAAGGTGGCGCACAGTCCTTTATTCCTTGGGCAAGCGCTCCCAAACATGGATCAGATGGAGCTATGTGATTTATTCCTTCATTCTCTATAGCAGAGAAGTGAAGGAAGAAGTCCAGAAGTTCCCACTAAGGACTTATGACGAGGTACTTGAGAGCGCTCTGCGAATTGATCAAGCAGTGATAGATAGTGGCCGTAAGACGTATGGAGCAAACGGGAGGTTAATCACCTCTACTCAAAACACTACAACCACCACAAGCGTCAATCAAGGACCCCAAAATCCTTAACAAAAATCGTGGGGTAACAACAGATGGGGTAACTGACCAGCCCAAGAGGGTAAATGTCGTTAATACTCCGTCACAATCAAACAACCAAAGAAACAACAATTTTACCCCCGACGATCAATACAGTGGATTTTAATAATCCACAACAACAACAACGACGAAATCCCATACAAGGACCAAGCCAAAACTCCTTTGGTTATCAAAAGCAAAGTCAAAACCAGAAACAACAAAAATTTAGTCCTAATAGGCAACAGTTTGATCGGAATTTTAGGCCACAATACACACCAAACCAACAAAAACGGGAATTACAACCCCAATTCTTATTGTGGCTTCCATAAAATTCGGGGTCATGACACTAGAACGTGTCGTGATTACAACAAAATTCATACAACGCTTGCCAAATGAACAAATTCGCTGCGGAGCCGACATTCCTATTTTTCCTTCATTCCTCCGCGAGCACAAAATCCTCCTGCGGGCCACATGCTCCCCTTTTCACCTTTTGGAATAGGCCACGTGTCACCCCCTAATTCGCTATGGGGGAACACCTCCAAATTTTCCATGGGTCACTTTCTCTCTGCGCTCCAAACCTTCACCAAAGTTTGGACACATGTCCTCCTCTAATTGGACACGGGCCTTCGGGTAAAAATTTTCTTTTGTAACTTTAAGCCCAAAGACAACAAATTTTTTCAAAATCCCTACCGCTCCATTTGACATTCCTGGACAGGTGTCCAATTTTCATTGGAGGCGGGCCCATTTTTCAATTTTTACCCTGCAAACATAAAGGCCAAAATTCCTAAAATTTTTCTCTTGGCCCCTTCTTCCATCTTGCCTCCTGGACACATGTCTTCCTCTAATTGGTAGCGGGCGCTCGGGCCAAATTTTTCCTTTGGCATTTTGAAGCCAAAAACTTCAAATTTTTCCAACTCTTCACCTCTCCGTTTGACCCTCCTGGACACATGTCCTCTTTTCATTGGATACGGGTCCTCAGGTCAAAATTTTCCCCCGAGACCCCGAATCAAAATTTTCCTCCAACTCTCCCCACCATCTGCTTGATCTCCCTGCCACATGTCTGTTTTTCATTGGTGCGGGCCTTCGGGCCAAAAAATGACTTCAAGAAAATTTCTAAAATGGAAGAAAATTTTCTAAGTGATTCCTGCCACCCGTCGATCCTCTAACCAATCAAATCATGCCACGTAGGCACATCACTGCAGCCAATACGGGGCCGCGGAGCAAAATTTTCCTTTGTCAATTTTTCAAAAAGTAACAACTTATAATATTTTCCCAACTGCCCCTGGCTAATAGAAACCTGCCACATCATCAGAAGGATGCAAGTATGAATTTTACGGGAAAATGACACCCGTATGCCCATGTCAAAATGTAAAAAATGCAGGAAATGCCCTAGAAATCGAAAAAATTCACGAGGGCAGATTTCTCAGTAATAAATCAAGTGAAGCATGATTTTACATTCTTTACGACCTGGGGAGTAGGATTTTAACTTCAATTACTTGAATTTGATCCACTTTGAGTTTTTCATGATTTGGCAAATGGAAAAAATGACACAACCTATATAAGTGAACAAATTAGGGCACAAAGGGTGGGGAAACTTGGATTTTGTTTCAACTTAGGGAAAAATAACCACATCATGAGCATCTTGAAGGCACTCAACTAGAAAAAATGAGTTACAGATCACCCACTCGAGCAAATAAAATATTTTTGACAAAAAAATGGATATAGGAAATTAGGGCAAAGTGTGAAAACTGAGAAATTGCAACCAATAAAGAGCTTGCATCATAGATTTTGGAAAGTATCAACAACAATGTACAAAATTCTTTGGGTCTCCTTCAATTGGTGAAAATTCATCAGTGGAAGAGATTTTGAAATCATTCCAAGAATTGGTCAAAATAGAGGTGGGAGATCTGTTGAGTTGTGGAGCTTAACTACTTCATTTTAGCATGCAATTGGAACTTGCTGGAAAACACAGTAACCGGCATCGGTTAAGCGTAGACCGACATCGGTTAGGGAATACCGACATTGGTCAAGGGAAAGTAGAAACTGGTGACAGTTAGGTAGAACTGGCGTCGGTTACCCGTGCGACAAAGTTTTAATTAACTCTTGGGAATTATATATATTTTAGCATTAAAATTGATGTATTAATTGTAATTACATGGCTAAGTGCCCTAAGGCTAAAAATGACTATATGAAGTTATAATTAGGGTTTAGAAGTAAGAGTGTGGATCATAATTACATGATAATTATGTGAGAGAGAATTCATGGTGAAGAATAAGAAAATCTTGAAGGAAGAAAGTATTGAACATCTGAGAGGTGTGGAAGATTGTAAATATTCATTGTATATATTGTCAAAGCTTTGGATAATAGATTAGCTTGTTTCTTGTGGACATAGCCCACACTAGGTGAACCATGTTAAATCTAGTGTTGATTTATGTCTCTTGTTTTGTATATTTCTTCTGGTAGAATATCTACTTTTATTTGCATGTATGCTTAGATATGATATATTGTCTGTACAACTGGTGTGCTAACCCCAACAACTGGTATCCGAGCTTTGTTTGAGGATTTTGTGTGTTGACAGATTTACTCATAGAGGGTTTTCTGATTGAGTGGGAGCTACAAAAATGGTAGAAGATAATAAATACAAGGTAGAGAAATTTGATGCCCGAAATTATCAATTATGGAAGATGCAGATTGAAGATTATATGTAACAAAGAGATTGTACTTACTGTTGGATGAAAAGTATAGACCTACAAAGATGAATGATGAAGAATGGAAGATTCTTGACAGAAAGAATTTGTGATCTATAAGATTGAGCTTGACAACATCCGTGGCTTCCAATATTACAAAAGTTGCTTCTACAGTAGAATTAATGAAATCTCTTGCTAATTTGTATGAAAAACCTAGTGCTTAAAAAAAAGTTTATTTGATGAAGAAACTATTTAGTTCTAAGATGCATGAAGGTGAATATGCCTCTAGTCATTTGAATGGTTTTTGATCTATAGTAATTCAATTAAAATTGGTTACTATACCATTTGATGATGAATTAAAAGTACTTTTATTCTTATGTTCTTTGCCCGATAATTGGGACAAATTGGTAATGACTGTTAGTAATACAACATCTGCTAATAATATTTTGAAGTTTGATGATGTGGTTAGTATAATCTTGAAGGAAGAAATTTGTAGGAAGAGTACAAAGGAATCATCATCTGGAAATGTTTTAATGTAGAAATCAGGGGTAGGAAAAAAGAGAGATCCAAGAGTAAGAGTAATGGGAAATCAAAGTTAAGGGATAGCAGATCTAAATCTAGAAGTAAGGGAATTACTTGTTGGAAATGTGGAAAGAAAGGACATGCAAAGAAAGATTGTTGGTCAAAGGATAAAGAGAATCAACAACCAGAAAAAGGTAAATAGGTGAATCTTGCTTCATCAGAGGTAATGCAAGATTCTCTTATTCTTTCTTTGGACAATAGAATTGAATCATGGGTTTTAGATTCAGGAGCTTCTTTCCATGTAACCCCTAATAAGGGTTATTTTAGAAATCATGTCCAGGAAAATTTTGGGCATGTTTATTTGGGTGATGATGAACCTTGTAGTATTACGGGTAAAGGAGAAGTTCATCTAAAATTGTAGAATGGAAATACATGGGTATTGAAAGATGTGAGGCATGTGCCAAGCCTTAGGAGGAATCTTATTTCTACAAGGCAACTAGGTGAATCTGGTTGTATGGTTACTTTTATAGGAGACTCTTGGAAATTCACCAAGGGTGCTTTTGTTGTGGCAAGAGGTAAGAAGGTAGGAAAATTATATTTATCTACCTTTATTACTGATTCCTTTTCTGCATTATCTACTTCAGATTCAGATGCACGCATGTGGCATAATCGGTTGGGTCATATGAGTCAAAAAGTAATGCAGATCTTAACGGATAAGGGTAAGTTATTAGATTTGAAAGATTTAGATCTTGATTTCTGGGAGCAATGTATCTTTGGAAAGAAAAAGAGAGTGAGATTTCTCAAAGTTGGGGCAACTAAGAAGGAGAAGAAATTGGAGCTTGTACACTCAGATGTGTGGGAACCAGCTCAGGTAGCTTCTCATGGAGGATCCTAGTATTATGTTACTCTCATTGATGATGCTACAAGAAAGGTATGGGTTTATTTCAATAAACATATATTTAATGTTTTTGAGACTTTTAAAAGATGGAAATCCCTTGTTGAGAATGAATCAAATTCTAAGTTAATGTGCCTTAGATCTAACAATGGTGGTGAATACTGTAGCAAGGCTTTCAATGATTATTGTTCAGTGAATGAGATACGTAGAGAAATAATGGTTCCAAGAACACCACAAGAGAATGGTGTTGCAGAGAGAATGAACATGACAATCATAGAACATGCTATGAGGATACATTCTGGATTACCCTTGCAGTTTTAGGTAGAAGCAGTTGATACAACAATTTATTTGATTAACCGTGGCCCTTCAAGTTCACTAGATGGAGTAATACCAGAGGAAGCTTCGATCGAAAAAGAGGGAGATATTTCTTTTCTTAAATTTTTTGGTTCAGAAGCTTTTGTGTATGTTGATAAGGAAAATAGAAAAAATTTGGATGCAAAATCTAGGAGGTGCACTTTCATTGGTTATGAATCTGGTGATTTCAGTTTTTGTTTTTGGGATTTAGAGAATTCTAAAATTTTTAGGAGTCGTGATGCTGAATGGAATGAAAAGAGAATGTACAGGGATCAAATTTTGGTACCCAAGGATGAGAAAATTGAGAAGTTTATTGATGAAAATGAACTCTCAGGTTTTAAAGAAACACCTAAAAAAATACACAGTAACCGTGGTCAGTTAGTCCCTAACCGGAATCGGTCAGATGAACCACCGATGGTTATAGAGGATTAGAACTGACATCGGTTAACAGAACTGATGTCAGTTAGATGTGACTGGCATTAGTCACTGTCAGAAGTTGATACTAATTTCCATGATGCCCAGATTGAGTCTCTGGTACTCAAAACTCTTGTGAGAAGGTCACAAAGGGTAAAAAAACTTCTAGAAAGATTTACACCTTCTCTATTTTATTTATTGTTGACTGATAGTGGTGAACCAGAAAGTTTTGAAGAAGCAATGTAGGATAAGACTCATGTTCAGTGGAAGCATGGCATGGATGAGGAGATGGACTCCTTGGAGTAGAACCAGACTTGGGATTTGGTTAAGTTGCCAGTAGGTAAGAGAACATTGTAGAACAGGTGGGCTTAAAGAATTAAGGAAGAAGAGGGTAGATAGAAAAGGTACAAGACAAGGCTTGTAGTAAAGGGATTTACATAGAAATCAGGTATTGACTTTGGTGAAATATTTTCTCCTATTGTTAAGATGACTTATATTCGTACTGTATTGAGTTGAGTTGCAGTAGAAGATTTATATTTAGAGAAACTAAATGTGAAGATGAATTTCCTTCATGGTGATTTGGATGAATAAATTTATATACAACAATCGCTTGGGTATGAAGTCAAGGGTAAGGAGAAACTAGTGTCCCAAGTTGAAAAAGAGCCTATATGGGCTCAAGCAAGCTCCAAGGCAATGGTACATGAGGTTTGATAGTTTTATGCATGAGCATGGTTACTTGAGATGTGAATCTGACCATTGTGTTTATTTCAAGAAGCTTGAAAATGAGAGATATATTATTTTGTTATTGTATGTGGATGATATGCTTATTACATGATCTAGGATGCATGACATTGGTGAGCTTAATAGAAAGCTAGCTCACACATTTGCTAAGAAGGATTTAGGAGCTACAAAAGGAATCCTTGGCATGAAAATACATAGAGACAAGAAAAATAAGAAACTGTATTTCTCTCAAGAGGATTATATCTACAAGGTGTTAGAAAGGTTCAACATGCAGAATGCAAAACCTGTTAGCACACCTATGGCTAGACACTTCAAATTGAGAAAGATATCAGTGTCCTTCATCACATGAGGAGGTCAAATACATGACACGAGTGCCATATGCTTCAAATAGTTGGAAGTCTCATGTACACTATGGTTTGTACAAGACCAAGACATTACACAGGCAGTGGGAGTTATGAGTAGATATATGGCTAATCTAGGTAAAGAGCATTGGAAAGCAAGTCCAATGGATACTTAGGTATTTGAAAGGGACATCTAGCATGTAGTTATGCTATGGAGGTTTGGATATTTCATTACGTGGCTATGTTGATTCAGATATGGTTGGAGATCTGGATGGTAGGAGGAGCACTACTGGATATATTTTCACAGTAGGTGGAACTACAGTTAGCTGGATTTCAAGATTGCATAAGGTTGTGGCTTTGTCTACTACAGAGGCAGAGTATGTTGCAGCTACAGAGGCTAGCAAGGAGATGATATGGATGAGTAGGTTCATGGAAGAGTTGGGAAAGGAGCAAAGTGATTGTAAATTATTTAGTGACAGTCAGAGTGTAATTCATTTGGCAAAGAACTCAATGTTTCATTTGAGAATGAAACACATTCAGTTAAGGTATCACTTCATACGGAAGGTATTAGAGGATGGACAGTTGAATCTGGAAAAGATTCATACGAGCAAGAACCTTGTGGATATGCTAACGAAGCCATTAGCAAAGGAAAAGTTGGAGCTACACTCCACTTCTGTTGGTCTTTGAGTTTGAGACTTGAAGAGGAAGAAACAAAGCCAAGGAAGAATCCAAGAATGACGTTGTATAGGTATGGTGCAGTAATTAAACTCCAAGCGGGAGATTGTTGAGTTGTGGAGCTCAATTACTTCATTTTAGCATGTAATTGGAACTTGCTAAAAAACATAGTAACCGGACATTGGTTAAGGGCAGACCAAGCATTGATCAGGGAAGACCAACATCGGTCAAGGGCAAGTAGGAACCAACTGGTGACAGTTAGGCAGAACCGGCATCGATCACCTGTGCGACGAAGTTTTAATTAACTCTCGGGAATTATATATATTTTTAGCATTAAAATAGATTTATTAATTGTAATTACATGGCTAAGTGCCCTAAGGCTAAAAATGACTATATGAAGTTAGAATTAGGGTTTAAAAGTAAGGGTGTGGATCGTAATTACAAGATAATTATGTGAGAGAGTATTCTTGGTGAAAAAGAAGAAAAGCTCGAAGCAAGAAAGTACTGAACATCTGAGAGGTGTGGATGATTATAAATCTTCATTGTATATCTTGTCAAAGCTTTAGATAATAGATTGGTTTGTTTCTTGGTGGACGTAGCCCACACTGGGTGAACCAACGTTAAATCTGGTGTTGATTTATGTCTCTTGTTTTATATATTTCTTCTAGTAGAATATCCACTTTTATTTACATGTATGCTTAGATTTGATATATTATGTCTGTACAACCGGTGTGCTAACCCCAACAATAGTTTCACCCACTCATTGTCCCTTATTAGGTGCTTATGGAGTCTCTTGCAAAATTTCCATAAGATAAATTCATAATAATGCGTAATTGAGTGAAACATTGCGTGGTGTCTAAGAGTAAAGGGATCGATTCCTAATTTAATTTACCATTTACAATTAATCTAAATCTAAGTATTAGAGAGTCAACTGATGTATAAATGATAAAAATATAGAAATGACACAAATAAACTAACATGTAAATATGAAACCCTAAGAAAGAGATAGAGAAAGGATGACTTAGCTTATATTCATGCAATCTAGAAATTATCTGAGCACAGAGAAGTGATGAACAGAATACAAAAAACATCATTATTGATCTGTGTAAATTATGGAGCTCACGAACAAGGCTGGATCAGTAGGCAACTCTGTCAGCAAGACAGGGGCTTCCTGGGCATCTGATAACCAAATCTAGGCACTCGTGATAGTGCAAAACCTTTAGATCTACTACTGTTGTAATTGTGTTACTAGGGAGTGTTATGATTATTCTTTGTTGATTTCCTGTCATGTTCACACTATGATCACCTAAAGATACCTATAACATTGCAAACGAGATATTTTCACCTACACAAGCACACAAACTCACTTTTCAAACCTAGGAAAATGAAAGGTCACAAGTAATGAGGGGAAGTGAAGACTAACCTCGATGGTCACCCCAAGATTGAACTTACGACCAAGCACTATGTTACATATCAGACTCCATGTAGTTCTTGTGAATGTGTGTAGAAATGACACCCTTGTGCAAGTTGCACTTAATAGGGGTTGTAGCTAGAATGTGAGTTTCAATGTAGATAGTATGTGTGGACTGGAATAGAATAGAGTAACCCTTCTTATGCACTATATGTAGAAGTATGCAACCCTATTTTCCTATTTGAATGGATGTTTCCTATGGATGCCTATATTGAGTGCTCACATGTTCAACTTTAGTAATGCAAGCTTAGGTGATGATAGTAAATGCAAAAAAAGTGTTTGGTGCCTTTGATAAATGAATCACATAGACTATGTATTTATATGATTCCCTTGTTTGAATTTTGTAATTGACAACTGGAAGGCCAACCCATAAGTGAAAAGATGCCCAAATGATTTAGCAAATACTAATATTTATGAAATCCTAATTGTAGAGTCACATACGAATATGATAAAGCATTAACGTACAGATCTAACACTAAGAAATAAGCTAAAGAAATGTGAAACCCTATATGCAAGAGAGAGGGAATAAAGTACTTAGTTGATTTCACACTTGATCCTAGAAGTATGTCAAGACTAGATAGACTAATGAACAAGAGGAGAAGACTATCGCAAATCGAACACAGAAAGATCCTGGATTTGTTGGATGAATTCTTGGACTAGGGCGTCTATGACTAGGGTGAGGGTGCCAGAGACCTTCTGTTGGGTGCCTGTGACTACATAGAAAGCTGTCAGAAACTGGTAATTTCTTTGATGTCACAAGGTGGTCACTCAACCTGTTACCTTTGGTCTCATGTATGTAATGTCGTTGGATGATCAGCAAAATTCACCTATAACCTACAAAGGGAAATGAGCATCCTGCAAAACCCCAAACTACACCAAATCCTGAAAAGAAAAAGATGCAAATGGAGAGTCAGTACTGACCCCAACGGTCACCCAACTGAGTGAAGTTATGATCGAGCATGTTGTACTACATCTCAGACTCTATGTGAGTTCTTGTGCATGTGTGTAGAAATCATGTCCTAAGGATAGCCCTTGTGTAAGCATGCAATGTGATAATGACGTAATTAGCTAGATGTACTAGATGTAAATAGATTGCGTGGATGGCAAAATGAACTTCCCCTCCTATGAAGTGTATACATAAGAATGTAGTGCCTTATCCCTTGAATGAGTATTTATATGGATGCTTTGATGCTCTTAGAATGCCTTTAGATGTAACCTTAGGTGATGAGTAATAGATGCGTAGATCTTGGCCCTTTATTTTGGTCACATAACTTTATATTTATGTGTTTCTCTTTGTTTGAATTTCGTAATTGACGAACTAAAAGGCTCAACACATAAGAAAATAAGAGGCCCAAAAGATGGAAAAGAGGCCCAAAAGAGGTGAGTAAGATACAAAGAGGTTGGGGGAAGCACCAAAGGGGATGAGGGCACTTGAGAGCTGACCTGGGAGCTAGGTTATAATGTCCAGACTTCAAGAGAAGATAAAGCAATGAAGATGTCAGGTTGGGTTACACGGTGTATAAGGGCAAGATACCGATAAATAAGAAACAAACAGATAAAGAGGCTATAGATAATGGTTTCAATTAGCACTAGTTTCCTCGCTTATGAATCAAATGAACAATGGTATGTGATTAGGACCTAGAAATGTATCCCAAGTACGTGATTTTGTGTCTACATTTGCCTCCACTTTATGTTGTTGAGTGAATACTTAATAACATAAAGTAAATAAGAGATACGTACCTGATAACCATGTAGAGTGTGATGGAGAAAGTGTTGTCAAAGAGGCAAGTGAAAGCACAGAGTTATAAAAATGAAACTTAGTAAGCTAAGAGAAGAGGAAGTGACACGTAGGGGTAAAGCAGTATGAGTGTGTATTATGTCACATTGTACCTATTGTCAATGTCACTGTGATGCTTGATGAAGGGTTACTTCTTGTTGTCATATTAAGGATGAACCTACAAAAGACAAGAGTGAAAGAGTAGTCAAAGTCATGTGTCATATGAAAACTCTGTAAAAGTATGCAAAAGTATGTAAAAATGTGAAAAAGTTGTAAAAGGAACATGTGCACCTGATCTGTGACGAGCTGAAAAGGATAGAAAGTGATCCTGAAATTGTTGTAGAAGAGTGAGTTTTTTAGGTGATCTCAAGCCAATTTTGAGTTTTTTTCGGGCGATCTCACGCCTCGATAGTAAGAGTGTTGTAGAGAAAGTGATCTCAGTGCTTATTCTCCGTCCATGACTGCTTACCCAAGATTTATTACACCACTGTAGATGGTGTGATCCTACTTTGTTCAAATGTTGTTCTAGTTTTGATCCAACGTGAATAGAAAAAGGAGATAAGCATACATTCTGATTGTTGGAGGAGTGTCGTCTGTATTGTGAAAACTACTATGTAGACTATTGTGAATTGATGTTGACTATTTTGATATGATAAAATAAATGTAACTGCCCCTAGTCATAGGTTCCTAGGAAAGGTCAAGAGCACCCAGGCGTTGGTGTCTGTATCTAGGTGGTGGCATCTGTGTTGAACTAAGGACCCAAGTCAGATTCTAGACCGTTCTATAACCATAACTTTGTTTTGTTCATGTACTGTGCATGTATGTACTAAAGTTGTGAGATATTATATGGGGTGACTGATTCACCCAATGTATGACCCCCCTTGTTTAGGGTGCATGTGATGTCAGTAGGAGGATGCAACCCAAAAGAGAGGACCAGATGCTAATCGAAACATATCCCCTACAAAGGGAGGTAATGTGCATGGTATAAACCAAATAACAAGCAAATAAAGTGGTTAGAAACATGTGTTAGTAGAAAAAGTGACAAGCATGGTATAAAAGACAATGTAAACAAGCAATAGTGTAGACTAAGTAAACCACGAAAAGTGAGTTTCAAACATGGGACATCACTCACAGTGTCATAAGACAATCAAGACCGAAGTGGCCAAAAAAATAAGTAATGAACAAGAAATACATAGGGAAAATCCTGCAAAAAATGGTATACAGTGACAAACAATATCAAGCAAAGTAGCAGACAACCATGGTGGCAAATAATATTTCAAAAAAAAAATTACACATGAAGCACCCATTAGCATGTTAAAAAAATAAAAATTATGTCAAGAAATGTATGTATTGATAGAATAATTCCACTAGGAACAATAATAAGTAGTATAGAATCAAACAAAAGCACTTGTAGTGTGTAAGAAAGTAGATACCACTAGGAGGTTCACTGTGGGAATGGTAAGAGGTATAATGCCAAGCATCCATGTTGCGTGTAAATGATCTATATAAATTCTTGCATTCACAACTAGGGAAAAAATGAACACACATGTGTAAATAGATAAAGATGATGACATACGAAAGTATCCATCTAACATAGGAAACAAAGTATACATGTAACTAGTATAAGCAAGCAATAACAATGTGCAACCAAGATATGCAGTCATGTTGTGAATGAGTGAGATGGAATGATAATGCAATATTAATATGATAGGAGCAACGTGTGCCCCCTGAGTGGATGTGTGAATGAATGTGTATGAGATAAGGTTCATTTATAAAATATCATCTCAACAATCAAGAACGAACCATAGAGCAAGAGTGTCATCATAGGGTAATGGTTTGAAAATGTGTGCTAGAAAGATGGATAACATGAAGCACATAGTGTAAAGCGTAGGACTAGGTGAGGTTTAACTTATATTTAGACCCTTAGTAGTCGATGTGTGAACCATGGAATTAGAGTGTTTCGATAAGGTAGTGTATCATGAAGCCCATGAGCATGAAATGTGTTGTGTGTATGATGTGAGGTTCGTGAATGTAAGTATGCCCTCAACAATCAAGTCTAAACCATAACACAAGAGCACGTCACAGGGTAATGACGATACAAGCGTATCAAGATGTGTAAGATGTGCATGAAAGACTAGATCTGAAGTATGAAGTGACATAGTACAAATGCGAGACCATATGTAAAGGTTAGAAGGGGGGAAGAGTAAGCATGATTCCCCCCAAATGTATGATGTGTAGAAGAATCAAGTAACATCATCTAAGAGATCATCATCGTCATGGTCAAAGCCAAATGGAGATGCATCCGAGACTTGATAAGCAATAGTATGAGGTTGATCATATAAAGAGCCATTTGTGGCATAAATTTTACATGCACATTACATACTTATCATCAGTGAAAGGTGGTTGTGGGAAACCACGTGCATAAAAACAAGTAGGATTTTGTGCATATCCAAGAAAGGAATAATTGCAAACTATAAATGTGGCTGAAAGACATGGGAAATATGATGTCAGTGTGATTAGGGTCCAAAGTGTCCCTAATATAGTTAAGCCAAGACTGTTCGAGTGTGAGTGGATAAGTGTGAGAATTACATGTAATGAAGACTGATAGATAGAAGACACGCAGACCATAGGCAACTGTAATACAAACATATCCATGATAGAGATGAGGTGAATGAGGCGGAGGTAAGATATCATCAAGTTTGAACCCAAGTTGAGTCAAGCCATTGTATGTGAAAACAATGTCAGAGAAAGTGGGATCGAATGAAATGTGATGCCAATAAGAGTTATTTATGGAAAAAGTGCATGTGAAAGGAGAAATCACAGATACAGGATCCTCATGAGAAGATGAAATAGGTTGTATGACATCCAATGATGTACATACCCTCAATAAAGTACCATAACATTAGTAGAAGGAGGGGGTTATATGGAATCAAATGGAACAATGTTTAAGGGACAAACAATTCGTTTGAGTGGAGGTAAGTTGTCCGGATAGTCCATGGTTTATGGATCAACAACAAGATGTATAATAGCAGAAGTCGGAATAGGAAATACAATAGTTGGGTTTAGGTTGCAATAATGGAATAGGGTATTATCAGTAGGAACTGAATATTCAAATACCTCATGTAAGAATTTGATGCACTGGTGAATTGTAGAAGGTACTGCTTGCATTTTATGAAGCCATGGCTTTCTGAGTAAGAAATTATATAAAACAAGGCAATCAATAAAAAATAATACTATAAGAACTATTTTTGGCCCAACTTTAATAGACAAAACAATAGTGCCAAGACATGTACTAGGAGTAGAATCAAATGCCCCAAAGAGAAATAGATGTTGGGTTAATATTAGCTATAGAAAGGCCTGTATTTTTAATGAGTGATAAAGGAAAAAGATTGAGTTTAGATCCATTATCGACCAAAGTTCACTTAACACCCAAGTTATGGATGCATACTTGTATATAAAGAGGAGGATCATTGTCATAAATAGAAAGATTGTTAGCTACAATAGATGGAAAAGTAAGTTACTGAGAAAATGCATTGACAAATGTTTGATAAACTATTTCTGGATCAATAATAAAAGGGATGCGAGTAGTAGCCAAGAGCGTAATAATTTTAGCTTAACCATTAGGATTGGTTAGAAAGAAATCACGGATGGAAATATCCATGATGAGAGGATATGAATAAAAGAGGTGATGAAAGGAAGACCCAAGAGCATTCAAATGAGTCAAGTTCACCAAATGATTTAACAAATATTAAAAATAATGTATGTTAAATTCTAATTGCATAGTCACAATGAAATGATAAAACACTAAAGTACAGATCTAATCTAAGCAATAAGCTAGAAAAAATATGAAACCCTAGATACAAGAGAAGGGATAAAGTACTTAACATATTTTGTTATTAATCCTGGACTATGTCAAACTAGAGAACTAATAATCAGGAGGAGGAGAGTGTCGTAAATGAGCCTAGAAAAATAGGAGAAATGCTGTAAATGCCTAGACTGGGGTGCTTGGAATGGGTCAGGGGCACCTAGGCACCGGGGACCTTCTCTAAGTGCCTATGACTATGAAAACTGTAAGAAAGATATTTCTTCTGTGCCGTAAGATGTTCACTGAATGTCACTTTTAGTCGCTTGTATGTCATTGTTTGATCGTCAATATTTCTTGAAACATGCAAAGAGAAAGAGCCACCTACAAAACCCTAAATTGCATTAAATCCTAAAAAGAAAAAGATGTAAATGGGGAGTCAAACTGACCCCAACGGTCACCCAACTGAGTGAGCTTACAATCTGAGGGCTTGCACTACATTTCAAATGCCATGTATTTCTCTCTGTGTGTGTGTGTGTGTGTGTGTGTGTGTGTGTAGAATCGTTCCCTAGTGTTAGGAAATAAGGGATAAAATATGTGGAACAATCCCACACAAAACCACAATAGTAGAAACTAATATGCAGAAATATATTATAGATCTAAAATAAAAGTGTAGAAAATAAAAGAACACAATATAGAGATAAAATTTAATATGGTTCACCCAATTTGGGCTACATCCACCAAGAATCACTTGCTCAAATTTTCTTACAAGCCACCTCTCTCTCAATACAACACCCAAATATGTTTGGAGCTATACTCAACAATCTCTCTTGAATTCACACTTGAACTCACACACATCTACAATGATATGTCTACCCTACCATATACACAAAAACACATCAATAGGTAATTGCTTAAGTAGTTTTACAATGCCATGGGTACCAAACCATGGGTTAAAACCTCCCCATATACCTATGGGTCAAAAATCCCACGCATATGAGAAGAGCATGTTTCCTGAGATATCAGGGACATTTTTCGAGGCCAAAAAAAATTCTCAAGGGATGCACCCCCAAACCCTGGCGAGAAAACTATGGAGAGTGTACATTAATTTTAGTGTACAGACTTCAACACTTCCATACATGAAAATAGGCTCCACAACATAACACCAATGTGGCTCATGTGCAAGATGCACTAAATAATGAGTAATAGCTAGTTGTAGAAGATGTAAATAGATGTGTGCATGGAAAAATGAACTTCCCTTCCTATGAAGTGTATACAGAAGAATGAAGCCCCTTGTACCTTGAGTGATAGCTAGATAGATGCTTTTATGCTCTTGAAATGCCTTTGGATGTAACCTTATGTGATAGTAATAGATGCTTAGAGCTTGGTCCATTATTATGGTCACATAACTTTGTATTTATATGATTCCTTTGTTTAAATTTCATAACTAAACCACTAAAAGGCCAACCCATAAGAAAAAATATGCCCAATGGCTAGAAAAGACCCAAAAGATGTGAGCAAGATAGAAAGAGGTTAGGGGTGCCTAGATGGGACGAGAGTGCCTGAGCATTGACGTCTTGGCTAGGCACTGGTGTCTAGACTCAGAGTAGCTGAAGTATTGAAAGTGAGATTGGGAAATAGGGTGTGTAAGGCCAAGAAGGAAACTATAAAGAAAACAAAGAGGAAAAAGGAAGTGGTCAATTCATACTTTTCTTACTTAGGAATCATATGAATAGTGGTATATGACTAGGACCTAAAAATGTACCCAAAGTGTGTGATTTAGTGTTTACAGTTCTCAAGGTTGAATTATTCTAATTGAGTGTAGATTTACTCTAGTTAATGCTGTGAAAATATGTAAGCGTTTATTCAAAAATTTAATGCTAGGATTTCACATAGTTAGTGCTCCACATTTATGATTATTATATAAGTTTGGCTGATTATTATATTGAGTGAGTTGTTGAAACAACTCACGTATTGTATTAGTTGAGTGGTTTGTGGAGAGAGATATTATAGGGAGAGTTGTTAGAGAAACCTCCTTGAGTATAGGAGCAACTTCTCCTTTATAATTGTAATTTTCTGTATGATTTAATGAATCAGAGAACTATTGTGTTTTCACTTGGTATAAGAGAATTTCATTCTTTTAATGGAGAAATAATTTTCTAAAGGGGCAACTTTACTTTGTTTCTCGAGTTATACGAAGGTCTTAGGTTCATTAGCCATGAGAGTCCAATAAAGATATTGTTGTTACATGTGTATCGTATTGTGCATCCATTTATGAGTCGTGATTAGTGAGAATAAGTAATTGTGGTCTTCATCTATATTCTCATTAGGTTCTAAACCATTTTTAAAAAAAGCTTGTTATTATTACTTGTGTTTTTGTGAAGACATCGATAATAGCAGATTGTGGGGTTGACATCTCGAACTACGGTTCATCATTCTAGTATATATCCACAGTCCAAATGGGTCCATATCATTATCTACATCAAAAATCACATACCCTATGATCTAGGTTGTGGAATAGTGAACTTCTCTACATATTCCTGCACACAAATCTTTCATTTTCCATTAGTACATACGTGCATCAGGCTCAAGATAAGAATCCTGATCTACATTGGTGATAGTAAATTGTTTCCTGTATTTCCTGATCATGAATTTCTGGCTATATACTTGAAAATGAAGATCTGATTTTCATGCATTTGATTCACCCATGATTGCGTATATGGGGAACCTAGAATGTTCTTTGGATCTGTGAAATCTTTTCATTCAATCTGTGCTTCAATCCCGTATAAAATTTACTGCAATCATGTATCTACTATTTTTGTGACCTACACTCCTAATTAGTTTGAAATAGCTCTCTCAGGCTTGTCGAATTTAGAAAGGCGGTTTGTAGCTTGAGCATCCATACAGAGAGATAAAATAACATTGGAAGCCTACACATTCCAATAGAAGATGCCCATGTTTTGATAGAGATATTGCTCAATCCTCTCCAATCTCATCTAACTTGGCTCTCTATAGCTATGCGACCCCTGTTCACCTCATACAAAATTTACAAATTGAAATCCGTGGTATTTAGTTTGTGGTTTTTAGTGTTATAGGAGATTTTAGTTTTTTTTAATTTAGTTGTATAATGATTTGTTATTTTAAGTCATTTACTTGTCATATGCATAATCAAGTCTAGTGAGTAAAGTTTATTTGTTGGTCAAACCATTTGTGTTATTAGAGTAATAATTTTGTCCCTTTAGTGTCGTAATTCTCTATTGATACTTATGTCTTTGCTAAGATAGTGTCAAAGTTATCCTGTCATTGTCAAAAGTCTTATAGTCATCAAATTTGAGTCAAAAGTGTGAAAAGTCTTAAAAATCCAATCTTTAATTAGATTTTGTTATTGTCAATATAGTGTCCATTATTTTTGTCATAATTCCATAAGTTTTGTAAGTCTGAGTTGGAAAAATTGTAAAAAAAAAAATGTCTTACGAACGCATTTTCAGTGGAATCTGACATTCAGATAAGGATTACATTTTGAGCTTCAAAAAAACATTTTCCTGAGTTAGCAACATGATACTAGAGGTTGGAGGTAATGGAGGATGGAGGGAAATAAAAAACTCTCATTAGTCAACAACAATGGGGCCACATTTTGGTATGGTGGCATCTCTTTTTGGTTTGGTTTGATTTGTTTTTCAGTGCTTCTGGTTGTGTGAATAAATGGAAATTTCACATTGTGGTGGGGAACATAACACCAATGTTCCATTTCCATTTTGTGCCTAAAATGACTAAAGTCAAGGGCAACTTCCAGTGACAGTGGCAGTTTCCTATGTTGTTTGAGATTGAGTGGTAGTGATCGACAACAATGGCTATAATTAAGAACATTGTGATTCTTATAGAATGTGATGTGATTTTTTTTTCTAGATTTCAGTTGTTTTCTTCGAGTAGTGTGTGGTTTCATTCCCTTGTTATTATTGAAATGTGAAGGATGTGCATTTTGGAATATGAGAATAGTTGTATAGGAGGGCAGCTGAACTAGAGTGATCCTCTCACTGTAGAGATTCTTCAACTATCATACTTCTAACATCAATCAAACGGTGTAATATACCATTCACTGGAAGTGAAATATGGAACTGCTAAGTTTACACGTGTAGGTGAATTGGTGGAATTTCGATCATCCGGTATGGGATTCACTATGGTGAAGCAAATTGGTCATGTGTAATAAGATCTAAGCCAACAGTATGCAGACCTAAAAGTATACAGAGGCATATGATTCTATTTCCAGTTCTTCTAATGCGTTTTCTTCCCATGTTCACACTGAGGGGGAAAATGTTAGGAATTCATATAGTTGGTGCTCCACATTTATGTTTATTATATAAGTGTTAGCCCTCCTTCACCACATTCTTACCCCCTTCTACTTCCTATCACTAAGAAAATTCCTCCCTCGCACTAAGTGCAATCAATTTTCCATAGGTCTAGTGGAGTATTCTTGTGTGATCCCTGACTTCATAACCACTTGCTAATTTGTCTTTCTACATTCAATAAATGGGAGCCTCCCCATTACCAAGAGGAGGGACTTAGTCCTAGAGGATTGGTGAAAACTTACTAATTTTTCCATGTAAAAAATTATCTCACAAAAAGCTGGTAAAGCAATTGTTGGTCATTGAAACGTGCACCCGCGTTTCGAAACTGAAAGAGCCGAGCTATTTGAGACAACAATGGAACTGTCTCCAAGTTGTGGGACCTTATGCACTTGAGACAAATCTCTGGAGAAGGTCAATTCCTCTATCTATTTCTACTACTACTACTACTCCTAATCCCTGGAAGGTGTAGACACAAATATTACACATTAGACTATATTTAACCCAGTCTTATACTACTATTTAGAAGGTTCTCAAGTGTACAAAGTACCAATTAATCACTCCTTTTTTCCATATTTGTTTTATGTTTTACTTCGTATTTCCTGCATATTTCCCGATACTTATCACCCCATTTTCTAACTTCCTTGAGATTCTAGCCCTATAAATATAAAGCTTATAAGACCATAATAAGGGTCCTAGGTCATTGCATCCTATCACTATTATCAATCCATCTAGAGTTGCATCCACATAACACTATACATTCAAGCTAAGAAAGTTTACATCACACACATTCTTAGAGGAGGAGGGATTCTATTCATTCTATTCTACTATCTACACCTTCTATTGCTACCATAGATCACTATTTCACAAAGTACAACTAACACGAGAGAACCTAGGGCATGACATACACACACTTACTAGAACTATATCAGGGTACGTAATGTAGTGCAACGCTCAACAATTAGTCTACCAGTTTAGTAGCCGAGGTCAATTCAAGCCCTTCTTCTTCTTCATGTGTAGGGAGTTATCCAGTTCATCCAAAGAATCCAGTGCGATAGACAGAGAGTATTTAGAGACACTTAATGACTATGCCAAATTATGTTTTTGACCATTTATATTGTTCTAAGGGCCCAAAATCCAGACTAGGGCACCTCGGGGTGCCATAGTACACTCCCAAGCACCTGTGTCACTTCAGACAACCCAAATCTATACTCTGTAGGGCCTCTGAGTTTTCGTCTACACTACCAAATTCCAGTTCCAGATTTGTGACAACCTGCGATAGTCTCCTATTATCAACTAAGTCATTTCCTTGTTACCTCTTGCATTCTAGGGTTTTATTTCCATAATATCAAATCATGCAATTACTTTACATCACTTTAGTATATTAGTTTGATATTATTTATTACTTTTTAGTATCTTTATTTACAAGTGCTTTAGTCCTCCTATTTAGATTAGAATTAG
Source organism: Taxus chinensis (assembly GCA_019776745.2). Classification (NCBI taxonomy): domain Eukaryota; kingdom Viridiplantae; phylum Streptophyta; class Pinopsida; order Cupressales; family Taxaceae; genus Taxus; species Taxus chinensis. The sequence continues at coordinate 540,956,724 of CM034150.1, forward strand.
TATCGTAATACCCAATTTAGGTCCCATTAGGGCTTATTTTTTCTTAATCATTTTAGTGAACCTAGCTTATTTCATCCCCACTACACATACAAACTCATCGTAGTGCACTAGACATAACCAAAATTACTCGACCATTTCTTGATGACGCACTCTCGTTTACAGTTCATTCTTGACTACTGAGGGGGAAAAAAAAATGAACCTCGTTGAATACAATTCCATACACTCGGGGGGCACGTTGCTCCTATCATTCCATTCCATCCATCCATAACATATTGCATTGTCTTGGTAGCATTTACTTTTTCTTCCTAGTGTTTTGCATGTTCACTTTACTACACATGTTAGCTTGCTATCCTATATGTCATTATAATACAAAAATGTGCGTTCACACCTTTGTCTAGTGTGATCGAAGATACAGGACATTTACATGCAGCATGGATACTCACCTTCTACCCTTACTATACTAGTCACTGGGGGCATCCACATTCACCTCATATAGGTGCTATTGTTTTATTTTATACTTAACATGTTTTACTACATGGTTCATACACGGTTTGACATATTGGTTTTCACTCTAACATGCTAACGGGTGTTCCATGTGCAACACTTGTTTGGTAGGACTACATGTTTCCATGATTACTTGTATTTCTACTTGTCTATTTTGTTTGCTATTGTATGCGGGATTTTCCCTTTGCTTGTGTGCATACTTGTCTACTATTTACAACCATGATGGCCTTGCATGTCTTACGACATCGTGAGTGATGTCCCATGTTTGAAACCCACTTTGTGTGGTCTCGATGTTTTCTTTTGTGTTTACACTAATTTGCTTAGTAGTTTTTATATTTTCAGCATCTTTTACACTTATTTGCATGCATGTGTTCGGACTAACACTTGTATTGGCTGGCCATCCCCCTTTTTACACACCTTAGTATCTACCAAGTGCTTTCCCTTTCCCCCTGTAGGGATGAGTTGGTTATAAGGTTAGAGTGTGGTTGGTTCTCTCTTGGGGCCGCATTATCCTTCCAGGGTCATCGCATGTGCCCCAAAGAGGGGTGACATCATTTAGGGTTTCTACTAATATAACATATCTATATTGGTTCACACACAATGAGTGAGTTCGGACTAGTCTACGAACTCCATACACAACAGCCTTAATAGTACATGGTGTCCTTCGAAAATTCTATGGAGCAGTCACAAGCTAAGGGATTACAGTGGGTGGCCTCTCTACACTTCTTTGTCTAGTGGCGTAGGATCACCCAAAACACCAACGCAATATAGAGATCTCTTCTACAAATTTTAGTAGAAGTGGTTAGAGTTGGAGGACACCGAGCATTTCCTCCCTACACTTCTTCAACCAGGGTGGCGTGAGATCACCCAAAAAACTCATGACATTATAGGATATCCTTCTATACCCTTTTTCTCAACATGGATTAGGTGCACATGTTCCATTTTTCCAATTACACTTTCCATTGTAGCATACTTTACATTTACGTACTTTACACAACATTTTCACATACATACATATTTGACTACTTGATTTTTTTCTCCTTGCAGGTCCACCGTATGAGAAACAAACAGTCAAATCAGGGGCAACAACAATAAACAAAAATGATAGTGACAACTACAACACACCATGACAATACTTGTCATACTAACCATGTAAGTACACCACATACATGTAGAAACTACACATGCATTCCACCCTAGGTTTACTGTCATCACTTTTTACACATGTTTCATCTTTAGAATCCACACTCCTCCACATCTTTCCTTTTTTCATTCCACACTTCTAGTCCATCGGCACATTTTATTCTACACTCTGTATGTACATTAGGTACACTTTTCTATCTACTTTATATTACCGAGCTGTTCACTCACCAACATAAAGTGGGGGCAAATGTAGACACAAATATTAGACATTCGACAATATTTAGCCCAGTTTTATATTACTATTTAAAAGGTTCTCAATTGTACAAAGTACCAATTAATCCCCCCTTTTTTCCATGCTTGTTTTATGTTATATTTCATCTTTCCCACGTATTTCCCGATATTTATCACCCCATTTTCTAACTTCCTCGATATTCTAGCCCTAAAAATATAAAGCTTATAAGACCATAATAAGGGTCTTAGGTCATTGCATCCTATCACTTCTATCAATTCATCTAGGGCTGCATCCATTGCACCATTTTGCATCCACATAACACCATACATTCAAGCTAGAAAAGTCTACATCACAAACATTCTTAGAGCAGGAGGGGTTCTATTCATTCTATTCTACTTTCTACATCTTATATAACTACCATATCTCACTATTTCACAAAGTGCAACCGACATGAGAGCACGTAGGGCATGAAATACACTCACTCACCATAACTACATTAGGGTACGTAATGTAGTGCATCACTCAGTAATAAGTCAACCGATTTAGCAGCTGATGTCAATATGACCCCTTCTTCTTCTTCTTCATGTGTAGGGTGTCATCCAATTCATTCGGTGAATCCAGTGCAACAAACAAAGAGTATTCAAAGACACTTATCAATCATGCCAAATTAGGGTTTTAAGCATTTATACTATTTCGAGTGCCCAAAATCTAGACCAGGGTGCCCCGGGGTACGCCAATACACTCCTAGGCACCTGTGTCACTTTAGACAACCAAAACTTTCCCTCTACAGAGCCTCTGAGTGTTCGTCTACACTGCTAAGTTCCAGTTCCAGTTCCAGATCTGTGACAACCTGTGACAATCTCTTGTTATTAGCTAAGTCATTTCCTTGTTACCTCTTGCATTCTAGGGTTTTATTTCCATTAGATCAAATTATGTAATTACTTTACATCACTTTAGCATATTAGTTTGTTGTTATTTATTACTGTTTAGTCTGTTTATTTACAAGCACTTTAGTCCTCCTATTTAGATTAGTATTAATACCCTAATACCCTATTGAGGTCCCATTAGGGCTTATTTTTGTTAATCATTTTGGTGAACCTAGCTTATTTCATCACCACTACACATCCACACTCATCGTAGCGTGCTAGACATAACCAACATTACTCGACCATTTCCTGATGACACACTCTCGTTTATAGTTCATTCTTGACTATTGAGTGGGAAAAAAAATGCAAAAGATGTGAAGCAAGTTGCAAGGGATGTGAAGCAACACAACAAGCACACAATACAAAAGAAAGGCAAGAAGAAGGAATATCCACATGCTTAGGAGAAAGAATAGTCACAAAATGATGCTTCCATTACTTTCAGAAAGGCAAAGAACTATTACAATGGCCAAAGAGGCCAATATCCACATGCACGAGCCAATTCTAGAGGTCTACGACTTAGAATATAGAAATATGATTTTTTTAACAAAAGCGTAAGGATCCAAAATGTCAAAAATTAACAATGAGCCCATCTCTTTTCATTTATAGATGAATCAATGGAAGAAGAAGAAGAGAAGGAGGGAAAACCCAAATTTTAAATACAACCACCAATAAGAAGCATTTAATGCCTACAAATCCACCTATAAATTTGTTAAATGCATTTCCCCAAGTCTTGTTGGCATGTTGGAGAAGGAATGAAGGTAGATCAGATCAAATTGAGTGGTTGGAGCAATTAGATTTGCTCATCAATGCCTAGAAATGTGTTTTCCCATTTCTCACCTACCAGATCCACCAAAATTTTGAATTTGAATATCAAACACTATAGCCTACGTCAATAACTATCAATTGAGACTAGGTGTGCAAGGATTTGAGCACTGTAGACAAAAGTATATGACTTAGAAGTTTTTCAGTGCCACCTGGGCACACAAAACACATGGCATACATTGATTGATTGAAAGGATGACCAACTATGCAAAGTGTTTGTCATTTATGTCATGTTTCATTTACTGATTTGTTACAAATATTTGGCAACCAACTAGCGTGCTTTGATTGGTTACATGAAGCACACTCAAGCTTGTCAGATGATGACATGGCATGAAATGGCGCAGAAGAAGCGTGAAGGCATGCATGTAGAAGAATGAAGCATGGGAGGAAAATAAAGGAGGGGCGTGCGTGAAGGTGACACACGTGAAATGGAGAAATTCCCAAGAAAGAAAATGCATGGCTAAGGAGCAACTATTACAAAGTAATGTGTGGGGCGTGCAAGAGGGCCAGGGACTTAGTGATTTTGAAGCAAGTGCAAGGCACACATGTAGGATGCATGAACTATTGGAAGAAGGTAGGTACACAGAAGGGGAAGGGATAATGGAATAAAGAGGAAAAGGAAAATGGAAGTGAGAGAAGTATAAAAGCGTGCAAGCACGCTTGGTGCATGAGGAAATGCAACCAATGGAAATGTGCCAAGTAGATAGTTGGAGTGTGCAGAACCTGCAATGAAGGTCTCAAAGCTAGAATATGTATGTAAGTTGTCCAAATAACTAGGAGAGTTATTTGGATAACAATTTTGATGACTTTTGGGGCCATCTACCTGCTAGATGAAGGAGATCAGTAGCCTGTAGCATCCATTGGGCATGGAGTCTGCTATGTAATCATGAAATTTTGATCTTCAAATTTGAATAAATTCCCTTTAAAGTCACTTGAAGAATCATTTCATAACTCTATTCTCAATCCTGCAAAACTACTGAAAACTGGAAGATAACCAACATCCTGGAAGAAAAAGAAGAGTGCACGCAAGAAGCACACGAGAAGAAAGAACTATGTATAAATAAACAATGTGAATTCATCACACTTGGAGGAATTGAAACAATTCTAATATATACAAAATGATATAACAAACTCAATGGAAGGGTTTGAGATAGATCCCATTTACTAGGATTTGCAGTGCGCCTCCATCAAGATGAGTTAACTCGAAAGAGTTAGCCTCCTTGCATGAACTGATGATGTATGGGCCACTCCAAAGTGCATCAAAATTTAAATGACACCCTGGTTTAGCTCTATTAGCATCCCATTTCAAGACCAAGTCCCCAATTTTGAAATCTTGAGGTCTAGCCTTTCTGTCAAACCACTTCTTTGTTGCTTGTTGATGCTGTTCTAGCTTGATCATGGCAGAGTTTCTTGATTCTTCAAGACTAACCAGCTCTATGCCATTTTGATTTCTCTCTGGTTCATGCCTTCAAATTCTAGCTATTGGGCAAGTGCTAATGAGTTCAACTCAAGCATTAAAGGAAGAGTAGCCTCCTTTCCATAGACAAGCTTGTAAGGAGAAGTTCCTATTGCTTTTTAAACTATGATTCTATCTTCCTAGAGTGCATGCGCAACCTTTGTATGCCATTGTCTTTCATTGATGTTCATTGTGTGCTTCATGATCCTGATTAGGTTCTTGTTGTTGATTCTGCCAGACCATTACCTTGAGGGTAATAGTTGGAATAAGTCTTTAGATAGATGCCCAGATTTAGATCCCAATAAGTGATTTTAGTGCCAAGGAAGGATTTTTCATTATCAGAGATAATGGTTTGAGGAATGCCAAACCTTGTGACCATACCTTCGAGAAAGTCAAGGATGACTGACTCGGTTGATTCCTTGAGTGCAAAAACTTTTGTCCATCTGGTGAAGTAGTCTGTAGCTATCAGCACCCACTTATGTCTAATGCTTGAAGGTGGATTGATCATGCCTATGAAGTCGAGACCCCATTGCGTAAAAGGATGATCCACTTGGATTGGTTGGAGGGGAAGCACTGCCAATCTCTTCTTTCTTGTAAAGAAAGTGCATTCCTTGCATTTTGTGACCCACTTGTGCACATCTGCAAATAGAGTAGGCCAAAAGATACCTGTCATTATGATCTTCATTACTGTAGTCTTGGCAGAGAAGTGTCCACCAGAGAATCCATCGTGAAATTTTGCTAACACTTTTTCAGTCTGCACACCATTGATACACCTTAACAACATGCCATCAAGATTATTTTTGAAGAGAAGACCATTAATCAACACATAAGGGATAGATTGCAACCTTAGATGCCTTCTCTTTGATTTGTTTAAACCAGGAGGGTATGCACCCTTGGAAAGGAATGTGATCATGTCCTTCATCCTAGTCGTGCACACTAGGGGTTACATTCTCTTTCAAGTTTTTACGCGTGGGAGATCTTCATCCAAGAAACAATGAAGTCTCAGGTTCATTCTGTGCATCCTCAGCAAGCTACTTGTAGAGCATGCTACCTCGTACTAGCTTGGTGGCTTTGATAGTCACATCATACTCCATGATTTTGGTCACCCATCGCACTCTCTTTTTCACTAATTTCTTGCTCCCATGATGAAGTCTCTCACAGAAGAGTGGGAAACTAACACCTTGATGTGATTTGTGGCGAGCATGATCTTGAACTTCTTGAGCATGTGCATGATGGTGTAGACCTATTTCTCCATGTGACTATATCTTAATTCATAGTCCTTCAGCGTTTGGCTAAAGAAAGCCACTGGCTGCTCCAACCCTTGTTCATTTTCTTATGTTAGGACAACAACAACACTTGCATCAACACCATAAGCATAAAGGATAAAATTTTAGCATAATTTGGGTTGATGAGTGTTGGTCTGCAAGAAATTTCTTACTTTGATCTTGTTGAAGCTTTACTTTCCTTCTGTTGTCCATCTGAAAGCTATGTCTTTCTTGAGCATGAGGGTGATGGGCCTTACCAGTCCTGCAAAGTTAGGAATAAAGCACCTAACAAAGTTAATTTTTCCAAGGAAGGACTGCAATGCTTTCTTGTGCACACAATAGGGAGAGGGCCTAGGATGGTTGACATGTGCTTAGGTTGATTCTATGCCATCCTTTGAAACTACATGGCCTAGAAGTTTTCCCTGTGCCACTACAAAATTACACTTCTTGGGATTAAGAGACACCCCAAACTTTCTACATCTTTCAAAGACTTTCTCCAGGTGCACCATGTGATCCACACTTTGCTTTGAGAATACAATGATGTCATCAAGGTAGACCAAGATGAACTCATTGATATATCCTTTGAATGCAATATCCATGGCACACTGAAATGTTACACCTACGTTTGACAGACCAAAGGACATATTCTGATATGCATATGTCCCCACTTGGTTGTAAATGTTGTTTTGAATTGATCCTCTTCCTTGACCAGGATTTGATTGAAGCCTGAATACCCATCCACATTGAGAATCTTTACACATTGACCATAGTCTGTAGAATCTACTCCATAGAAGGCAAAGGATAATGATCCTTTAGAGATGCCTTGTTTAAATCTCTGAAATCAACATAGAGTCTGATTTCACCATTCTTCTTGTGCACTGAACTAGATTTGTGACCTAGGTAGAGTACTTGATCAAAAATATTATCTTGGCCTCAATGAGTTTGGATAACTCCTTCCTCATGAGGGGCTCTATCTTTGGATTGACTGGCCTGTTGCTTTTGTCTGACAGGCTTGATACCAGGATCAAGGTCAATGGAGTGTTGAGCAACACTTGGATCAAAACCTTTGAGGTCTTCATACTCCCATGAGAAGATATCACTGTATTTTTGACAGAGAGAGATGAAGGCATTATTTTCATCATGTGCACAAGATTTACTGAGAAACAACTCCTTCCCATGCGTAATAGTGACTGGGGAGTAGTTTTTTGTGGCATGCATATACTTTTCTTCACCCTTGAACTCATCATCAGGGCTAAACATTTTCTCTAAGGTGACCAACCCTTTAGGAAACTTGTTTGTCTTTATCTGTATTACTTGGTCACCATAGCTATCATACAATCTGACTTGCATGCTTGATGAGAACTCAACTTCATTCTGGATGAATTGGATGATTTGTGCATCACTGTTAAACACTTTCAGCTGTATTGTTGTTATCTGGAATGGATGGTCTAATCACCATCTTGATGTGCTAAGTGTTTCCTTTGAAAAAGTCCTCAACAGGAGAGAACTGTGAACCAAATGTGACCATCTGGTTCAACTTCCTTATTTATTTTGTGTGGCACCACCTATAGATTTAGAGCATCAAATCTCTCAAGGAGGTCCCAAAATCTATGTCTATAAGATTTGAGAAGCTTATTATTTTCATGCACTTGTTGGTGACCTGATGGATAACCAATTATATGTCCCCAAAGATCTGCAGTGCCTTAATCTTCTTCTTTTCAGAAATAAGTAGACCATGCACTAACGCTTCATACTCTACCACATTGTTAGAACATGCAAACTGTAACCTATGTGTGAAGAATAATTTCTCATCCTTAGGGGAAATGAGAACAACTCCTTGCTCCCACACCATTTCTGCTTCTGGATCCATCAAAGTATAACTTCCATAGACCAGGGTTCTCTTCACTTTTCTTGAGTGTGCGTGACAACACAACTTCTTCTTCAAGAATGTAATAAGTACCAAGCCCAGTTTCATAAGCTTCCAGCTCTTCAGCATATGGATCAAATTTATGGTGCCTCTCCACCCACTCATAAAGTACTAGATCAGGAATAGGAGGTGGAAGAGGCTGCTCTTCAAAAATTGAAACTTGTTCTTCTTGGATTAAACAGTTGGCTTGGAGAGGGATGGGACATATGACTCTACATGATAGGAAAATATTGGCTCAGCTTGTATGGTAAACTGGGTACCATACCTTGTCTTGAGTAACATATGGGACCAATCAGAAGAAAGTAACCACCCACTTTAGCAGTAAAATCTCTTGACAAACAAAGGAAAATAAAGGAGGTAGATCAATGATTGACACATCTTGAGTTATTGTGAGACTTGGACATGCATGGAGGGTTAACTCAAGATCCTTGATGATTCCTAGGGTAGTGACAGTTGAACCATCAAGTTATAGGACTCCTTTTGTCAAGGGGCTATACTTAAGACCTAAGACATCATCAATTTTCTTAGGCATGACATAAGTACTAGCCTGAGTCAATCATGCAGTTATGGACAAGATGTTTTCCTATGATTAAGGACATATAGAAAGGTGGGGTTTTAACAACTTTACTTACTTTCTTCTCCTCTTCTTGGTAGATATTGATAGAAGCACACAACTTCTATATAGCTAGATCAGTGCATGGAAGTTGACAAAGCTTCATGCAACAAGTCATGCTGAGATGGAATGGTTAGGGCATCCCACATTGTGACATTTATGTTTGTTTTCTTCATCTGGTCCATAATGCTGAATGGAAGACCCACTGACTTGTGCATTTGAGGTACAACAACATCTTTTCTTGATTGTTTAGGTGCAGAGGTAAGAACCTTAGCTGGCGCAGAGGCTTGACCTACCAAAGGAGGGGTGCATGCCACTTCAGAGGAGTTTTGCATGGAGCCTCATGTGTAGGAACTTGAGCACTTTTACTACTGGATGCCTTAGCTGCTTCCTTTTATTTTTGAGGATCTGCCTGTGTTGCTGGAATTGAAACTTATGTGCCAGATTGAGCATTCTCTTCTTATACCTTGTGTTGTCTAGCAACCTGGGCATGTGGTCTACTTGCATCATCTGTAACTTGATTGATTACACAAAAGTCCTCAGTGCCAAAGAATATCAAGTTGGCTTCAGGAGGAGCCTCTAGCATTTTCTTGGTTCTCAGGCTCACTATGCGCTAATGGAAGGCTCATAGTTAGAAGACATTCTGGATCATATAGGCCTACACACGTGCAACATTGGTGTAATGATATTGACTATGAGGCATGTTGCAAGGAAATCACCATTTAGATTCCTGTGCCATGTTGTTCTGAACTGGAAAAGTTGCCTAGATTGTGTTGGGCACTGGAAGAGGTTTGTAGGAGGAATAACTTGCAAAGACAAGTGTGCATTAGCATGCCATCTATCATTCTATTGGTTTTTCCATATCTCTAATTTCCATATTGATTATACCAAGGTTGATTGCTTTTATTTGTACACTGATTAGAACTACCTCTGTAGGCTTACGCCTATTGCTTTTCTAATGATATAACCTTATTGGACAAGTTCCTAATTGGGCCTTCAATTCTTCATCTTCTTTCTATTACGCTGGGAGAATAGGACATGGATGCAACTGGTTGCATGCTCTGTACTAGAATAGGGCAATAGAAGGTTGGGGCACCGGAGACATCTCTGGGAATAAGGGCGCAGGAGGCCTAGGTGCTAACTTACCCAGCCTCAATGAGATTATTTTCTGCCCTTATTGCAATATTGTATGCAACAGGTAAGGTTCTACCTCCCATGGATTGAATCATGACTGAAATTTCACTATTCAAGGCCCTTAGATAATACATGAAAGCATGTTGGGCTATAGGCCTTACCACTTGAGGAATTTGTTCCCAAGTCTTTGTGGAATCTAATGTTGAAATCAGTCATCTGCTCATTGGGTGTGCTTCGTTGTAGTCAGTTGCTCCACCAGTGATAGATGATCTAATTTATCTTCAAAGTAATTACATATAGTTGTTCCAAGCTCATCCCAGGTGGCAATAGATGCAGGTCTCAGGCCTTGGTACCACTGGAGTGCTTTACCTTGAAAGAGGTTGCAAGTAACCTAACAACTACATCATCATGTGTGATTAGATAAACAGAGCACACATTGGCCACATCTTGAATGTGTTCTAAATAGGGGTAACTTGATTTTCTCCCATGAAGTATGGAATGCTCTTGAAGTGCGGTTACTGGCATGTCATGCTGAGCATTGAGATTGACTGGGCTTCCACCAGTGAAGCTGGAAAAGTTCCTTAGAGGAGGAGGAGGTTGAAGCGCCATGGTAGGGTGCACGCTTGTCTATTTTGAGGAGGAGTAGAGTGTGCATGCGTGTTGGAGATGGGGATGCACATGCAAAAGATGTTCTCCCTGTGTGCTTCTTGGTGAAAGTCTGGAGGTACTCGAAGGATCCTTCAGCTACAACACTTTGTCTAGTATGCACTCTTCTCATAAAAGGCACTCAAGAATGTAAAAACAGAGATTTGAAAGTGTTGGGAGTCACCAGATGTGTTGAAAGAGCCTCTAAAGGCTAAAAAATACTAAATCCACACACCAAAACTTAGTAATATGAAATTTAAGCTTTCACTGCTTGTCCCACCAGGTGTGCCAGAAATTGTTGGTCATTCAAATGTGCACCCATGTCTCAGATCTAAAAGCCAACTGAGATGTTTGAGACAACAATGGAACCGTCTCCAAGTTGTGGGACCTTGTGTGCTTGAGACAATCTCCAAAGAAGGCCGGTTCCTCTATCTATTTCTACTACTACTACTACTCCTAATGTTGGAAGGGAAAACTAAGCTAACAATGCCAAGGGACTAGGGATATAAGGATAACAGAAAGGAAAAATAAACTAAGGGAGGTGATAACACTGAGAAAAAGAGGGATGAACACTATCTATTCTGAGTGAAAATGAAAGGAAAAATTATGAAAGAAGGCTAGGCACATGTAGCATAAAGTAAAATGCATTTATGGAATCCGTTTCATGGAACACAACTAAAAATGGAGCTGCAAGGGATGTAAATGACACAACAAGTAGGCAGTGCAAAAGAAAGGCAAGAAGAAGAATATAAACACACTTAGGATAGAGAATAGCCATAAAATGATGCTTCTATTACTTCCAGAAATGTACACAATATGTTACAATGGTGAAAGAGGATGATATCCATATGCACGAGCCAGATCTAGAGGTTTACAACTCAAAATATAAAGAAATATGAAGTCCTTAGCAAAAGTGTAAGGATCCAAAATGTCCAACATTAACAATGATCCCGACTCTTTCATTTATAGATGAATCAATGGAAGAAGAAGAGAAGAAGGAGGGAAAACCCAAATTTGAAATACAACCACCAACAACAAGCATTCAATGCCTGTAAATCCACCTGTAAATCTGTCAAATGTGTTTCCCCAAGTCTGTTTGGCGTGTTGGAGAAGGAAGGAAGGTGGATCAGATCAAATTGAGTGGTTGGAGCAATCAGATTTACTCATCAATGCCCAGAAATATGTTTTCCCATTTCTCACCTACCAGATCCACCAAAATTTTGAATTTGAATATCAAACACTGTAGCCTACGTTAGTAGCTATTGATTGAGACAAAGCGCACAAGGATATGAGATCTCTGTAGCAAAAGATATGGTTGTCAGAATTTTTTCAAAGCCATTTGGGCATGAAAAACACGTGGCATGCACTGATTGATTGAAAGGATGACCAACTATGCAAAGTGTTTGTCATTTCTACCACATGTCACTTATTGATTTTTTACAAATATTTGGTGCCCAACTGGTGCACTTTGATTGGTTGTGTGAAGCACACTCAATCTTGTTATATGATGACATGGTATGGTAAAGAATGCAGAAGAAGGTGTGAAGGTATGTGCATGGAAGAATGAAGCACGAGAGGAAAATAGAGGAGGGGCATGTGCAAAGGTGATGCACGAGAAATGGGAGAAATGCCCAAGGAAGAAAATTCATGGTCAAGGTGCAACTATTAAAAGTAATGTGTAGGGTGCATGAGAGGGCTAGGGACTTAGCTGATTTTGGAGAAAGTGCAAGGCGCGCACGTAGGATGCATGAACTGCTAGAAGAAGGTGGGTGCACAGAAGGGAAGAGTCGAACAAAGAGGAAAAGGAAAATGTAAGGGAGAGAAGTGCATAAGAAAAGTGCGCTTGACATGAGGAAATTTAGCAACCAAGGAAATGTGCCAAGTAGATAGTTGGAGTGCGTGTAACCTACAATGAAGGTCTCAGAGCCAGAATATGTACGTAAGTTGTCCAAATAACCAGTAGAGTTATTTGGATAACAAAAATCTTAATGTCTAATTATTAAAAGTAAAGTCCAAGTTCCATTGTTAGACCTTCCACCAATTAACAATAGGTTATCACACTAACTTGTGGAGCATAACATCTGGGAGAAGCTCCTACACTTTGAGAATAGAAGGGGAATCTACATTTCTCAAGTCAAAGTTACATTTGAGCTCTAGCCAAGGAATGCATTCCATGGAGTGTACCAAGTATTGAATGGTATTAATGATATTCCTAAAATGATGTGAGGCTTTGATTCCATGAGTTTTCACCAAAGGAATGAAATTTGTAATAATGAAAGGAGATTAATAGATGCTGTGAACATTGAAGGATAACATGGTCCTGAACCAGTCTCCAATCCATTGTAAGTAGGGATTGACCACCTCATATGCCCGCTACATGATTTTTAAAAAAAAGGTAACTTGAATTTGGATAGGATCCAAAGAGATCAAGATGGTGTGGAGACCGATACTCCCTCCAAAACTTCTTACGATAAGGAAAATCTATTGAAATATAATGCTGAAGGAGAATTTTCCATGCTTCCTATCCTTCAATGGCCTTAATAATCCATTTCATGCACAAAGCAATACTTCCTTGAAAATATAAATAATACCCATTACATATTTTTCCTGAGGGGTGGAACACACCTCCTCGACCACATGATGAAAGACTTTAGTGTGTTTGGGATTGGCATATAAGAAGTATCGAAGAAACTCAGCCAACTTGTTATGGGCAGACTTAGAAGGCACCCAACATGAAGAATAATATGATTTTTTTGGAAAGAGAAAGAGGTTTGGAGATCTAGTAAGAGATTTTTTTTTTCAACACGATCAAGGACATATTGCCAAAGCACCGAAGGGGTGTAATCAAAGGCAAAGGGAATGCCCATAAACTTGAACTGTTCACCACATTAGAGCCATTTCCAAGAGTAATTTTTAATCCAATATGACATGGGGAGAATACTTTACCTATAACAAATGGTTTTTCCCTATTGCAGACCTGAGCTAGATGCCATGAAAAAATGTTTAGGTGATCTAATGCTTTCGTGAAGAATTTTTCAGTTTCAGCAAGTGTAAGAAAGGATTCATCTACAAATTTCCCATTGATAAGTTGAGTGGCATGGTTTAGAAGATAATTTCCATAGACCAAACCAATGGAGGCCCATTGTTTAAGAAGATAACAAAATGCCTTAGTAGCAAGCACAAAGAAGGTCTGGGCAAGAGGGAAACCTTGTTAAATTAAGAGATAAAGGCCAAAGCTAGAATATTTTTGATCGTTGATAATGAGATTGGTAGAAGCATCCAAGAAGAGAGTTTTTACTACCCATAGGAAAAAATATCCAAATCCAAGCACTTGAAATATAACTTAAATAAAAGGATACTCTATGTGATCATAGGCCTTGTCAATGTCCAGTTTGAGAATACTAGATTTATGGTAAGAGTCCCAACCCACTCTATACCTTCCCAAACCACACTGATATTATCAAAGATATATCTTCCTTTAATGAAGTTGACTTATTCTAGCCTAACAATCATCGGTAGAATGTGGCAAATTCAAAGCGTCAAAGCTTTGGATTTTTTTAATAATAAACATTAAGCAAGGTAATCGGTCTCCAATTGGTGATAAGTTCAAGATCACCCATCTTAGATATGAATTTGATATTTCCTTTATTTATAACATCTCCCAATGAATGTTTGGCTAATTCTTCTTTGTAGAGTTTGAGCAGATCCAGGCCGAGAAAGTTTTAGGTATTCTTATAGAAATCGTAAGGAAATCCATCAATACTTATGGGATTTTTCATCGACTATACATTGTAAGGTAGAGTGTACTTTATCCAACATTGGGGGATTTACAATGGATTTTGGCCTCTTATGAAAGCTTACACAGAACAACATCCAAGCATTTTTGGAAGGCATCATGACATTCATGAGTACAAGCTTGAGATTGAAACACCAGTTTGTAATGATCCACAAAGGCATTGGTGATGTCAGGAAAACTAGTAAGCCGAGTTTGAGAAGTTGATATGGGTTTGATTTAATCTCTAGTTTTCTTAACACAAAGGGATTTAAAAAATTCCTTGGTCACCTGATCTCCAACCTTGATCCAATGTAGTCTAGCCCAAAATTAAGCACCTCAAGCTTAATAGGATTCAATAAGCTCGAGCTTGTGTATTAAACCAAAAATGTTAGATTGCAATCAAAGACTAAAAGGATAATTTTCCACATAGACTAAATCTCTTTAGAATTCAAGTTGAAGAAAAACATCAGCTCTCTTATGAACCCACACCACCTAATTTCCAAAATGGTGGAGGAAATTGGCAATGCATTGGATGGCCTCATTCCACTGCCTAATCCAATTGGAAACATATGGTGGTTGAGGTATAAGGTTCTAGATTTGGGCAATGAAATGGAGGGCCCCTACATGTTGTAATAATGACAAAATTGATTACGTGGCACTTTAATCTAAACTCCTCCATAAGTTACTTGAAAGGTGATGGGAGAAAGTGGTCAAAGAGATTTAACTCATGATGGATAGTTATTAGGGAGTTACCCATGCTATTGAATGAGAACATGCGTTGTTCATAAATTAGGGCACAATCCAACATTTTTAAAATCTTGTCCTCTCCAGTTCAAAAATTGGACTAAGTAAACCATAATTATGGACTAAAATCCCATCGAAAAATAAGTGGGTCCACTAAACTTCATTTATTTTTGAAATAAAACCAAATTTCATGTTCTCCAATGCACTAGTGCACCAAAAAACCATGTCTTTTGTATACAAAATTCTCAATCATATTGAAATATCCACATCTTATACTAAAAGCAAACAATAAGTTGTCAGCAAGCCATTTCCATAAAAGGCCATAATTAGAAGCATAAATATTGAAAATACCAAAAGCATATTCATTGACATTTAATAGGACCCAAATGGCTCGATGTGATGGATCTTCCCCCAAGGAAATTTTTGGAAGCACATTGGAATGAGAGGGGGGATGAATTAGTCCTACAAATTTTTTTAATTCATTTACAAATTAATTTATTCATCATTTCATTCATCCATTTATCATTCATAACCACATGAGCATATTAGGTGTGTATTAAGCATTCACACGAACATGTAACAAATAATAAGACACTTGAACACCATATATAAGTAGGAAACCCTCAAGGGGAAGAAAACCCATAGAAAATTTTCCGATATTATTCACAACAAAGAAATTTAGTGAAGCACCAACTTCACAAGGAGCACCGACCCCTAGTTTAGTAGAGCACCAACCCTACAAGGAACACCAACCCCTAATTTAGTGAAACACCCACTCCACAAGGAGGATAAAATCCCCTAAGATGACTAAACACCAACCAAACCACATGAAGACAATGATCTCTGAATTTTTTTGCTGCCACAATTGATGGAGATCACAATTTCAGCTCACACAATCTTCTTCAAAACCTCATTCCTATAGGTCACTCTTTCTTCTTCCTTTTCAACTCTTCTTGGCTATAGACTCTTGCACACATGCTCTATAACCTTCCTCAACTTGTAACACAATTCCTCTAATCTGAAATCATGAAACCATACTTGCTATTGACTCACGTTAGGCTCGTAATTTTCCCTTA
Organism: Taxus chinensis; assembly: GCA_019776745.2. Taxonomy (NCBI): domain Eukaryota; kingdom Viridiplantae; phylum Streptophyta; class Pinopsida; order Cupressales; family Taxaceae; genus Taxus; species Taxus chinensis. Next base: position 540,972,986 of record CM034150.1, read on the forward strand.
AAGAGCACTGGTTTAGAAATGAACTCAAACACTTGCTTTACATGATTCTCTTCCTTCACACACAAGAGAGGTCGGTCTTAAACATTTTACATGACCAATAAAAATTAATTACATCACATTATATTCATAAAAAATAGTCACATATGACCCATATAGGTCGACCATGCTAAAAAAATTTCATCTTACACCAAAACACCTTAAAACCATGGTCATTTTTTTTATTTTACTAATCAAATAAATCATAACTTAGCTTAAAATCCTCATAGCCTTCTCAAAACAACTGTCTCCAACACCCTGTTTTTACCTTTAGGCCTCAAGACCCTTCAAGATGAACTCAACCATGGAATGTGACGAATCTGTAGAAATCTCATGACCTGTACATAACATCCATGTATGATATAACTATTGAAACATATATATGCTCAAACCAAAATAATTTTTCTCTTCACCAAATCAAGCTTCCCGAAAATCAGCTTTGGAAACTCAACTAGTTTTCACCCTTTCCGTCACTTCAAATACCTACAAATGAATTATATAGGAAAAAAATTCAACCCTATTCATCCCGTGGGAGATATAAACTATTAAATCATCCATTTCATGCCTCAACCAACTTAATCTTTTAGCCCGAGAAAACCTGTCCTGAAAATGCAGCTACCTTCTTCCTCACAAAACAAGCTGAATAACCCATAAAATCAACTTACCAAGACACATACCATACATAAATATAAATTTATTTGAATCCTATTTCCATAACATATTATAAATCCTTCCAAATCCAAGTGGAAGGACTTCAACCAGGTCCATATTTACAAACTATTTCTTAAGCCTTCTAGGACTCAAAAACTGAAAATGAGCTCAACATGCTCCATAATACCAAAAATCACTTCCACACTCAACCAAATCATGGAAAACACTCATGCATAATTTATAAGAACTCATAAACCTTCACCAATTAAGAAGAAGTTAGAAACATCAATTTACCTCATGTAGCCACTTAACACCCTGCTAGAACAAACATCCTCCATATTTGACCCTCAAAGAATAGGTCATAAATTATGAATGCAATATAATTTTTTTTTATATACCAAAGGAAATATCTATGAAATAGGATCACAAACAACTTGAATGGAGTCTTAACTTTTCATGTATCTCATGCAATGTCAATTTTACCACAAGATTCTCCAAACTACCCCAAAAATAAGTCTTCATAAATAGGGCACACTTTTCCATTTTTCACTTCAAGTTATCTAAAACTATCATGTACATCTAGAAAAACTTAGGGGATGCAAATAATTTCAATTTATTCTTTACCTTCTTTGGAGAAATTTTCCACAAACCAAACTTCTTCAGAAATAAGACATTTCAGGTGGGGCCCACATACTATCACATGCTCTAATAAACCTTTATGGAAATGTGGAAGAGTCCCATATAACATCCAATCATAAATTTTTCAAAACCAATCAAAACTAGGCTGATATGCTCAATCTTCTCCAAGTCACTCTTAGCTTGGGTTTAGCTAAGGTTTCAAACCAACTTACCTTCTTAACTATCGTTCATAAAAACGTGACTATAAAAACACCTCATTATTTTTATGAAAGATTAATAACTTACCTAATAATATATTCCAAATATATAAGGTCCCTATGCAAAGCATATAGTTCACAATGAGCATCAGAAGGTCCACTTTTGCTTTAATAACAAATTGTAACTTACCTAGTTTTACCAAAACTGATGTATCTTGTAATTCCCATTTCACAATGACCTAAGAATTGTCATGAAGCATCATGAAAACATCCTATATATTTCCATACTAACCATCTAGCTCACATATGTCTGAAAATATCCATTCATAGTGACTTACCTATGCCAACATGCATGTTTCTCACCTGTTTGTTTCATTAGGACCCTCAAACACCACAAAACCTCTTAACACTGACATGAAAATCACCATAAACCTCAGGTACACTACCTCCAAGATTCTACCATGCTCTAATAAAACTGATCAACTCCAAAAATCATGACTTCAACTCATTCTTCTTGCTCCAGGGCTAGGAATAGGCATAGAATGATCTGACTCAACACTAAAAACCCAGGAAATGACCTTGTTGACCTCATACAAACATATTTAGACCCATGAAACATCATATGGACCATGCTATACCTCATGAAAACCTTCAACCAACTCAAGAGAGCTCAAACTATGACTTAACTCTCTCAACCATGCACAAGGACCTCCTAGAACATCACCAAACATGACACTACCAACCAACCTTCATGTTTAACACCTAAATAACACCATATGGAGAATAAAACAACACCATGCCACCCATTTACATCAATGTATTTGACATTAATGACAAAACAAACACACAATGGCCAACAACCATGGTTGAAGTGACAACCTTAGGGGATAATGAAACACTAACACCACCTTGACTGTCGGCCTGAGAAGTGTGAAAGTGGGAAAAATAAAACAAGTTTCACTGTAATGTTTCTTAGAGAAGGAAGCCTAAAATTTTCACTTCCTGTAAACACACAAAATCTAACTTTTCTATTTTTTGACATGTAGAGCGTAAAAATAATTTTTATGAGGACTATGCGAGATCTCAAATATTTTAGGATATGAAATTCATAAATGAATTTCGTCCATGATAAGCTCCCCCTGTTCATCCTACAAGTCATAACCATCATCTAAAGTATAAAAAATATTAGATAAAAATAGTTGCTGATTTGGCTCAATAAAATCCTCTAATGAAATGGAGTAGTGTTTATCCCCATTAACACCTCTTGGTGATTCATCACCACCCCTAAGTGGACTATGAGAACATCAAGAGTGTTGAATAGAGGTATCAAATTCCACTCTATTAAAATGCTTGGATGTATCTTAGATCTGCAATGGTTCATGGTGAGCATGTTCCACTAGCATGGGAGCAGAAGATGTAGGAGTTTATCCTCCTAGTGAGTAGGGATGAAGCGACACCAAACTTGGTTTATTCCCTGTGACCATTTTTTAATTGTCATAGTGGTCTAGTTCTCACCGTTAGATGAAGCCTCAATTCTATTTTCTTTGGATTTGTCCTCATTTGGCTTGGGCCCCATTATGAGTTGAAAATATTTGATTCCATGGTCATGGGCTTGACATGAAAAATAAGTGTTAGGTAGGTTGAAATATACCACCTTCTAAGAAAACCTTTCAGAATCAACTTGGATATCTAAGGTCTCGTTTAAATATTTGGTTAAGTCGACCTCAAATCACACACACACACATTTTTTGGGTCGAGCCGAATAAAAATACTCTAGTTCAAAATAGAGAACATGCCCAATGGGCTTGATAATATCAAGAATAAAGGCTTAGAGAGGGAAAAGCAAACTAGATAATTTGACCCAAACTAGGATTTGAGAGAAACTTGATATGAGACTTTGAAATCTTGGGCCTTAGGTGTGAGTAAAAAATAAAGTGTTACATAAGAACCAATAACAAGATTTACTCATAAGGGCTTGGTCTTGAGAAGGTTCTTTGAAAGAAAACATGAAAAAAACCTTCGTAAGATTCCTTACACCAAAGACTTGCATACCAAGAGGTTCCCCATGAAGCTTAATCTATGACCTAATGGAATCTTTGGAAGGAATGTAACAAACATAATAAGCTATAAGATTGTAATCTTCATACAATTTTATGATCGATTCAACAACAACATTATTTATCAAAACATCAGGGAGTGAGTTAGTTTCATTACCTTGTTGTAGACCTTGGGGACACATTTCCTTATGTGATTGGGAGCCATTATCATCATTTCCTACAACTAGATTTGTGGAGGGTAAATAATGCACCATGTAAATAGGCAATATTCCCTAAAGGGTGGTGAAAAAGTTAATGTTTAATGCACACCAACTTTGAAAACCAAACACATTTGACTAGAAAGGCCATGGGGGTGACAAGAAAACAAAAACATGAGGCATGCATTAACAGTGAAGCAAGCAAGAACCCTAACATAATGGGAATCTTTTTCTCTCTTCCATAATAAATATATAATGGACCATAGTGTTGAATAAACATGCATCTAAATTGGTGAGTTTTTTTGGCTATGCAGTTACAACAAGGTGAAATCCATTCGATCTATGTTCACTAGGCACCAATCTTGAGTTTTTATATTTAACTCTTTATGTCAAGTATCTGGAAGGATTTATGCCCTAGTGGATAGATATAAGAAATCATCATCCTCATCATTTAGGGTGAAACCCTATCAATGGTATGTGTAATTTGTTTCTTAGGGCTATAATTTTGAACTAATGGAACAAGTTTCATATTTTTTTCAGGGAGGGAGTGATTATTAATGTGTTTATATGGGGACAATATTTCCTATTAAAAACTTTACATAGGAGTGGAATCTAAATGGACGACTATCATATTGATGGTTTAATTAAGACTAGTTTGTATTATCTTAGATGTTAAATTGTGAGAAGAGTGGAAAAGTAGAACATGATTTCAAAATGTATGAATATGTTTAATATGTGCTTTTTTATCACAACTTACTTACATATTCTAGTACTGAATTAACAAGCTCTACCTACATTTTGAAAAATACCAGAGAACACCAAATTTATAGACACTTAATTTTGGTATGTGACTAGTTTTTTATTGGTAAAAGAGGGTTGTTTTGTCCCTCACCTTTTTATTGATGACATAAAACATATTTACAAGAAAGTAACATACATTTGATCATTACATTATCAATTTTAGTTCAATACCACCAAAAAATTCTTCTGAAGAATTGGTTTATATTTACATACTATAATAAACCATGTTGATTCAAAAGGTTTTTAATCAATCCACCCACATAAAGGTGCTACTGAACAAACAATCTCTTGCTTGATGCTAGTTTAAACAATCCCATCCTACTGATCCACAAGACGTTCCTTATAGGAACTAACATCCTTAAATGATTATGATCCATAGCAATGGTAGACCTTCCTCAAGCCCTACTATCCAAAATCTGGTTCAATTTGTAAACACTCATTTAGTCCTGACTAGTCAACTAGTCTAAACTAATAATAAAAGAAATAAGATAAAAAATAATGCTTGTATTTTACAACAAATCTACAACCCCATTTACTTCCCAAAAAGCACATTGAAGTGAAATGGATTGAAAACCATTAACTAATAAATAAGGTCCCTACAATTGTTGATTCAGTTTCCAATCAGGTGTAACCCCTTTATTCACAACAGTGATTATAACCACAAAATCCCTTTCCACTAGTATGTTCATATACCCTTTCTCTATAGCCAAATATAAACCTTCCAAAATACCTATAACTTTTATTTCATTATTCATGTTTTAAGGGATAAAGAAATATCCAACCCATAACTTGTGGCCATAATGGTCACAAAGAATGCATCCAACACCACCTGATCTAGGATTACCTTTAGACGCACCATCAAAATTTAGATTTATTATCTCACTCTGTGGTGGTTTCCATTGGATCCCCTATTGTTGTGTTTTATCAAGCTAAATTAATTTTATTTGAGGGAGAGTTATATGTGGCCAATTCTATAGGATCTATAGCTCCTTGTTTTATAGCCCATATTTCTTGATTTTGTACAAAAAAGACACATTTTCATAAATTTTCAATTCAATTTACTCCAACGTATTTCCCATGTCAATTATTTATCTTTAAAGATATTATTATTACACTCCTTACAGACATTCCATATTACATTTGTTGGACAATCTTGTCAAATTCCTTCAAGTTATTTTAAACTTTGAGGCCATGCAAAAAATGTTTCTTTTTGTGTGTGATGATTGACCCATACCATGTCTAATCACTGATAAAGAGAAAGCCACATACTTCGTGTGCAATAAAAATATAGAAGTAGGTATTCAATACCTTCACTTTCTTGTTTACACAATATACAAACTTATGGTTCAAAAAAGTACATTTTCAATAATCTATCTTAGCTAAGGATGCATTCAACATAGGCCAACCAAGAAAAAATAATTTCCCATGACAAGAAAATATGATTCTGAATGACTGAATTGGGCCAATCAGATTCCCCTTGATCACCATGCGAAAGAACCTTATAACTAGCTTACACCTTTTACCTTCTTGAACTATCCCTAGTTCCATACAAGGTATAATTATGTGAGTTTAAAGGAATGTACAAATAGTTTATTTTTATTCTCTTAAGAATGGATAATGTTTTAACGTATTATATCTTCTATCATATCCCTACTTAGCCCCCTTAGCTTCCCAGTAATACTTTACCATGCTATCCCAATATTGTATTAACAAAATACTAATTTCTTCCAAGTCCCTTTGATGTATCAAATTTGGAAATCCTTGACAAGAATCCTCCTAGAAATTATCTAATTTCCCATTCCTAACCTCCTAGAAATTATCTAATTTCCCATTCCTAACCTCCTAGAAGTCAGGTTGTCATAGATCACCTTTCTTGAAAAATTATAAAATTCCAAGTGTGTGATCTGCAAGGTGGATCTTGCATTGTAAAAATGTGTTTAGGCCTTACATTATCCAAGTATTTACCTCTTAACATTTTTCTTCATGGACTATACTCCTCTCCATAGATATAATAAGACAATTTTACTCCCAGAGAAAGGTTATGAAGTCTTATACCTTTGATCATTTTCCCTATTGCATCCTTTGGTCTGCAAACCTTTTCTCATTTACAAGAGTTTTTTCATTTTTTCCTCATTCCCACTCCAAAGGAAATGTCGACTTATCTTGGATTTGATGGATCACTCCCACAAGTGTTTGTAGCACTAAGAAGAGGTATACATTAATTACATGTAACATAGATTTTATAAGGACTATTCTACTAGCCTACTCAACCATTTAGCTTTCCAACCTACTAATATTGTTTGGATTTAATCTATTAGGTTCTTCCATAATTTTGACCGTTTCCTTCCAATAAACAAAGATACCCATTTATAATTCTTAGGTAAAGTTCTAATTATAATCCCCAGAATATCAACAATTTTCCTTTAATGTTCCTGTGGAACATTCACAAAAATGAATTTATGATATTTGTAGACTTACCTTTTGTCCCAAAACTCATTCATAGGAGTCCATTATATTCTTAATAAGCATTTCTTTTATGACCTTTAGCTAACTGAAAAGGATAAGATTATCATTTCTTTAGTTCTACTCTATTTATATGTTTATTAATTATTAGTTTAAGTTAGGCTCTTGTTGGCACATTTTCCCCTAGGTTGTTACACCCTTCAACTTGTTTTTTTTATGTATCATGTAAATTTCAACATCTTCAACCTTGCCTTGGCCCCTTTTGATTTTGTTTTATTTTTTATTTGCTCATATTTCTCTCTCTTCATCGATTTTCTCTATCCACCCATTTTTTGCACGGTTTTGGGAAATTACCATTTCCATAATGCACATAAGTGGTCATGTTAGTGTAACACCAAAATTAGAGTTAATCTAAACATGGTATTAAACACTTGGGTATTAATGAATTAAGATCATATTACAATAAAAAATAAGAATACAAATCCTAAATCATTTTTACGAAAAATAAGATAAATTACAGTAACATAAATGAGCTAACTAAGAATGTAAAACTAGAGTTTAATAAAGGATTACACTAATTTTTGATTTAGATGAGTTAATTATGTTTTGAAATTGTACAGTGACAATATGCATACTATCATGAAATTTCCATGAAGATATAGAAGTGAACTTTTACAATCTAGACAAAGTTGTATGTATAGGACAAAGTCATTTGGGTGACTTTGTCTATTATGGTCATATTCATCATTTGGTGACTATGGCTGAATTTGGATTCTAGCACTGGGTTCCTATGTGTCTGTAGTTTCCTCTTCTATGGTTGAATTCTGAAATCATCTTTATGTGGATTATTAGGGATAATTTCTTCTTCTCTTTTAGTTTGGTACCTAAAAAGGGGTTAATTTGATTTGGGTTGTGTGGCCCCTGCCATGCCCATGTAGTAATAATAAGAATAAGAATAAAACCCTTTAAGCTCCCCACATAGTGAATGTGTACTAGATGCATGTCACAATGTGTTAAAAATGAAGACCCTATTAGGATATTTGGCACTTGACAATGATCTTTGACATGTAATGTAGCTTTTACAAATGAGCTAGGGTAACTTTTAATAATGTGTGCAGAATTAGAATTAGTTGAATATTTTTGAGAGACTGAATTTACAATTGGGTGCTTTGTTATGATCTCCTGGGTATCCCAAAGATGTGATATGTGATGCTCTTTGAATTGTTTAGGTTAGTGTGCTTATATAGGTGACTTCTGTAATAATATTTCCCACTCAGATGACACATGACCAACTAGGGTAACTTTTGGATTTGAAAATATTATTGTTAAGTGCATTTAAGATGAAGTCATTGGATTTTAATGAGTTTAACTAAGGAACTTTATTTTTCATGGTCAAATTCATCCAAGTACAATGCATAATGAAATCTACCCATTGGATAAGGTATACAAATGTCTTAAAATGAATCTTTTATTTTGAGAATGTTGTTTTGATAGGTCAATGATAGATTAAAAAAAGTGACCTATTATTTGGTAGTGTTTTTTGAGCAAGGAAATCATAGGAATTAGTCAATAAATTGCATAATGAGATATGGGTTGAGATTAATACCAAATATCTACTGCCAAATGTTGATAGGTTTAGATTTAGGCATCTACATTTGCCCCCATTTTAATCTAGTAATTGAAAATTTCTAGATTAAAATACAAATGAAATTCAAACCTATCATAAGGATAAGGTTCACGCAAGATTAGAATGTGTGTTTTCCTTTCTCCTTGTGCATATATATTGTTTGGATTTTTATAGCACATATACCTTGGAAAGTCCTTCACACTCTATTGTGTAGTTATGCTCCACGAGTGTCAATTTCCAACAGGAAAAGAAGATTGGATGATTTGTGTTGTACTTACTAGGATGTGCTATAATTACACCAAGTGTTATGTTAGATGCATCAACATGCACATGAAATGGATTTTTCCAATCTAGGATCCCACCACTAAAGCATGGTTTACATGGTCCAATCTACGTGGAGGGATAAATCACATACTTAAACGACTTGACAGATCCATGCTATCAGCTCAATATTATTTTGAGTTTGATACATTTATTCCCTGATAGTGGAGGTCATGCTTGAATTTTTCCTTTTGGATCATTATCCAATATGATTTCTGATCTCTTGGCATGATACACACCAATTTTATCATAAAGGCCAATTATTTCTTAATACTGCCTTGATGCAACATGGCCCTACTGTCAATTATATCAAGCATGTATGGAATTTAATTCCACGTCCTAGTCACTTCCAATGGTATCATCCACCTATAAAAGCTAGCTGTATTCAATGGTGGGAGGATGCGCTAACTCGGATGACTAGATTCATCACAATCTACAGTAGACAGCTAGCCAAAATTTGGCGTCACTTTTACTCTGCTAACACATTGACCCTTAGCTGAGCGGTGATGATGCTTCAAGGCGATCCTTTCTATGAAACCCTGCAACTTCATATTGCAACACTCTGCCAAAAAATTCAAACTATGGACAACTACAATGCCAAGGAGCACAGATCCGAGCCCATATGCATTGGCTCAAAATTCGAGATCGGGTCTTGAAATATTTTTTTTCTTTTTCTTAGAGCAAGAAACCTTCCCAAAAAATTTGGGCTATCATGGAGGGTGGAGTTCAGATTAAATACCCGTAACTTATGTTGTAAGCCTTTGTGTGCCACTACAAGCTCGTGTTCTAAGCTCAACAACCTTCTACAACTCACCAAGGTGCTCTCGATCAATGCTTGGGTGTTGTGCCATGTAAATTGTCTGAGGCTTAGAAGGTGATCTATAAAATATACTCACCATTGAGGACCTCTATGAAGTCACCATACATATGGCCAATGATAAAGTGCTGGGATGTGATGGATTCCCCTGTGAATTCTATAAATCCCTTTGGGACTCAGTTAGGCACGACATGTTCCAAGTTTACCTCGAAGGGTTTCAAAATCAATCCTTAGTGCCACAAATCAATAAGGGAAACATAAAAATCATCCCTAAATAAGGAGATCTAAAATAAATCACTTATTGGTGGCTGATCACACTATTGAATGTCTCCTATAAAATCATCACCAAATCTTTGGCTATGTGGCTACACAATATCATGTTGGATGTTATTTAGCCTAAACAAACAAGATTTATATGGGGTAGATATATCCTGGATAACATCATTGCTATGTGGGAAGGCATGGAATGGGCCCATAGATCTAATATGTCTTCCATGTTCATAAAAAATGATTTTGAGAAAGCATACGATTGAATTGAATGGCCATTTATTCTTACAATGCTTCAAGACATTGGCTTTGGCCCCATTTTTATTCAATCTGTCAATATGATTTTTATGAATGCCTCTACTTAAATATCTATCAATGGTATCATCTCATAATCATTTAGGATTTTTCATTCTATTTGGTAAGGCTGCCCTCTGGCCCTTGCATTATATGTGCTTACGGCTGAAGGTTTTGGGTATTTATTAGCCCATGCTAAATCCCAGGGTCTTGTTAGGGGAATATCGCTTCCTGCTACACACAGTTCTGAACTTCTCAATGGGAATTTTGTGGATGAATCCTTTCTAACTCTTATTGAAGATGAATCCAACATTAGAAATGCTATGCATTTCTTAGATACTTTTTTTTTAGCTTTTGGCTCATCCATTCAATGTTAAAAAACCTAGTGTTATCGACAATCCTTCCTTCCTACGCCCAATTGGCTTGCCACTTTCGAATGGAAAACTTTGGCACATGACGAGATATTTAAGTTCTTGGGTATTCCTTTTTATTCTCAAGCATCCTTGGCCAAGCTCTGGCAATATGTTATTCACAGGGTGGCAAACATGTTTATTACTTGTCGTGTCGTGTTCCTTCCAAAGCTTCCATTCAAAAGCTAGAAAAGTTTCTCAAAGCATTTTTATGGGCTAATGTTTCTATAGGAAAATGATTTCATCGGGTAACCTAGGAGATATGTTGCCTTCCCTGCAATTAATGGGGGATTTGGCCTTATCAAAAATTCAACATCAAGGGCATGCACTTTGTACAAAATGGATCATTAGAAGCATTACTAGACAAGAAGCTTGGAAATTTATCATATGCCATGGTATTGCTGAAGGCTCTCCTTATGGACACTCTGCATGGAAAGGATTGGGGTTTGTCAATCTACTTATAACCCCTGTGCCTATCAAAATTATCGTCACTTTTGTGCTTAAGAGCATTTGGAAAGCATGGAAATGCATTAAGCCCTAGATTTTGTGGAAGGGGGATGGCTTTCGGAATGGGATATCTATAAATCATCAATCTCTCTGGTGGTCACTGATTTTTTAATCACAAGATAAGTGTTTAGCAGAAGTCCTGAGAATCTCTGTGCATAAATTATTCAAACACAAAATTTGCACCATCAAGGAATTATTCTGTAAAAATGCATAATCTTGGCTCTCTTGGATGACATTTAAAACTCATTTTTGGCTCTCTAACCAAGACCCAGATACTTATACTACAGTGATAAGCTCGGTTCCTGACCACATGTTGCACAAGATTGCTATGCATTCCTCTCGCCCGTAGTGGATGGAATATAAATGGTATGTGAATACTCCATTTTAAAAATATAAAGCCAGTAAAGGATACCATTGGATTTCACCTCATTTTTCCATAGTGGATAAATTCAACACGCACTGGGGAATTCACTCCACTTTGTCTACCTAGAGCAGGTGATTTCCATTGTGTGGAACCCAAAATTACCTAGGTCCTTTGGTATATTATGCACCAAGGACTTCCTATTAGGGCTCGTCTTGTTCAAATTGGGATCCCAACCTTGAGATTCCCATTCTGTGATCATCTGGAAATAATCTTACATATATTTTGGTTTTTTCCCAAATCTCAGACTGCCTAGAATTATATTCATTCATTTTTCTTTCCATTAAGGCCACATTGCTTTACTTGATAACATATCCTTTTGGGAGACAATCCAAGCTTCTACCTATGTTCACCCAAATTTGGCATGTTTTCAGAGGGGAGATTATATTTTGGATTTGGAAAGAAAGAAATGATATTTTCTTTACTAATTCTACAGTTGATCAATCTTTTTCAAATTATAATAAATATATGGTTATCTCAATTGTGCTACTGCATATACAATTCTAGACCAACAAGGTTGTGTTGGAGGGTAGACCAGCTCTAGACCCTATTGCGCCATTGGGGGGAAGCCCCATGTTATGTTGCTTGTGTTCCACCATCTCCTACTAGGTGCTCCTTGCCTCTGGCCCATGGTGGTTGACTTAGCCGCTCACAACAACGTGCATTCAGCTGAGCTCACCACTCCCCGGGCCCTTTGCACCAAATAAGTTACTTTCCAACTCATTGCCATGGCCAAGGCTTACCACCTCATCACCTTAGGAGTCCTTCACCATCTTGCTAGTAGGGCTAAGGATCACTACCTTACCAACATGGATGGGGTGCTCCTCTTGCTGTCATGCGTCATACTCCTGATGGTTGGAACCCACCCCCGCCACCACCATCATCTGACAAGTTCCCTCATCTTAGCCTCACCATTCCTACTCACAGGGAGGTGGACCCAGAGGAAGAATTTTCTTCTGGTTGGGAGCTCCTAGATGCTGGAAAAGACTTACCTAGCTTGGGCTAGCTGGATGATCATGATCCACCAGCTTCGGGTATGTTTGTTGTTGCTGTATGATTTGGTTTTTTATCTACTTCTAGGCGTTGAATAAATTTTTTAATCTCCTAGGCTCGGCCTAGTTTTTCCTTTATTTTTATATGCTCGACCTAGATTTGCTTTTGTTTTTGGGGTGTGCTCTCATACCACCCACTTTTTTTTGTTGAAAGTTATCTTGTATCATATTGAATTAATATAATATAAGATCTTTTTCATTAAAAAAACCTAATATAGCTATAGGTTTCCAAGGCCTTCACCTAATATATAGAAAAGTATCCTATTATGATTTAGAATAAAAATAAGCTAAAAGGTGGATAAATCCAATGGGCATAATATAATAAGATAATGCAGTAGATTAAATAAAACATATATCTACTTTAGTCTATAACAATGAACGACCAACCATCCATAAAACATAACAATATACAAACATTAAAGAAACTAAGAAGGGTTATAAATACTCACATGTAATGTGGATGCTGATGCACAATCCTCCCTCGAGACAAAATCATCGAGAGATAATCACTATGAGTGGAGAAGGGGAAAACTCAAATAAAATATCTCTAGTCCTACCTCACTATGGTGACCTAAATGCAAAATGGCAAGCTCCAAAACCTCAAGTCTATCAACTAGGTACAAAAGTGTGTGTAAATATGCATTGTGCATACAAATGAAGTGCCTTAAAAGTGTGAGAATAGTGGATTATCTAAATGATGAATGAGGGTTATATATACTAGATGTCATCTCTCGTGGGTGATGACATACGCTATGGAAAAACCAAAACCCGATGCCATCATTCATGGGTGATGGCCTTGGCTTTGGGGGAACCCTAAGGACATGGGGTGTAGAATAATGAGGGGTGGAAGCCAAAATATAAATGGAGATATAATAGTGTGCAATAAGCATGAACAATGGACATAATGAGACAAGTAGACATAATGGATGTAATGTGTGAACAATGAGAGAAAATAGGAAATGGTAGGGGAACTATGGGATAATAATTACATCTCTCAAATGTTGTGGTCTAGCTCACATGACCAAGTTTGATCACACCTTTATCCTAACATTCCCTTTAGGGCACCCACTCAAGGGGAAAATGCACTAAAAACCCCTGCACAAGATAAACGTTTAACAAGCATTGAAAATAAGGTGTATGGAATTTGCTAATTAAATATCAATGTGTGCCATAATAGTGAAACATGAGATGGTCTTCACAAAAATATTGATGCAACACCTGAAATCAAAAGTAAGGAAATAATGAAAATGTTGTAAAGAGATAAACTCCACTAAATGAAATATAAATACCTCATACTTATCTTATAGTGTCACTCATCTTGTATGTGATGGGTGCAACAACTATTTGGAACCTTGAAGAAGCAAGACTAAAAAAAATAGTAGAATATAATTAGTAAAATAAGACATAAAGCACCTATCTGGGAGGTCATGGGATGTGTGACTAAGCATTGAAAGGATGAAAATGAGGAATTTTATCAAGATTTGGAAGAGATACATTAGATATGTCAAAATGATTGGTTCGGTGTCAAAATCATGGGACAATTTATGAAATGTGTTTAGAGTTTATCGTTTGGAAGATACAAAGGTTTAAAGATTGGTAGAGATTGCATCAAAAATAGGTATGATGATTTTTATAAATAGTAAAGGGAGGATTTTTTTTTACTTTGCTAATTGATATTGAAAGAAATTGAGATTTGAAATTATCCAACTAGAGTAATTTTAGTGACAATGGAAAAAGTGTGACATGACATATGAGGTGGTATGGGGCATGTATTAGTGTGAATCTCGTGGTAGGTTTTGTTTTTTTGAATTGGGAGATGGTAGCTAGGAAAAATGAATGTTGGGGAAAATTTTTATAGCAAAATTTACCTAAAGATGGTAAAAATGTAGATCGGGTCGAGGTTTAGGTGGGTTTGGGAGCATTTATGTTTTTAGAGTCATTAGGCTAGGTTTTTGAATTTAATGTTAGAAAATTTAGGAACCCCTAAGATAGATGAGATTGGCCATGTTAGGAAAACTAATAAAATCATGGGTTATAACGCATGATATGTGAAACATGGACAATGACATTTGAATATTGGGGGTTGATGTCATTTGGGTGGAAATATTTTTCCATGGTGGCCGATAACATTAAGACAGAGTGGTCAATGTAGTTAGGAAAGTATGTTTTTGTCTTAGTGATTGATGTTATTTGAAAGTAGTTTATTATTTTGATTGATGAGTATTTTGAATGGAGATCTTATGGGTAATTTTTTGATATTTTGCACGTCCCATAGAGGATTCGGTTGTGGAGATCGGTAGATATGTCCTGGCTTCCAAAGTTATTTAGGGAGTTATCAACATAAGATGTCGCATAGTTAAAAGGCCTCAGTTTTGGATGCATTATACAAATGGATTGGATATCGTTAGATCCAAATTTGATTAACATATTCTTGTGAAATTGGGACTTTATGTCTAACACATTTAAGTGGAGGGTTAAAGGACATACTATAAAGGATGTAGGTATATTACAAGATGTACATGTAATTCTTAGGTTTTCATTCAGGGAATGAAAATGTTTTGTGATATGACAACGAGCACAATAGAGATGAGGGACTTAACACGATGGACCATAGGAATTGAGGAGTATCATCTAGGTTCACTGATGTTTTGGTTGAGTGTCATATTTGGTGCATAGATTTTGTATATCTAAAAATCTATCATTGGCATGGTTGTGGCACAAATCTTGTGCCACATGATGAATAGAGTAGTAAATTTATTTATGATTATGACATGCATGGATGTGTATATTGGGAAAAATATAGGTTCCCAACTAGGTTCTCAGATGTAGGGATCCTCCCTAAGTTCATACTCACAATGTAGATACAAAGGTTCTAAAGGAATGTTAGTGTCATAGTTTTAGAGGATAATAACTCTAACCCTAACATAGCTATATGTTTCTAAGGACTTAGTACATCTAAAATCAATATATGTATCCTAATAGGATTTATAATAAGAGTAACCAGGTGGTGGATAAACCCAAGGGGTGTAGTATAATAAGATAAAATAATAGATCAAAGAAACCATACATCTACTTTAATTTATAATAGTGAATGACCAACATACAACATAGATGCGCAAGATAAAAAACTAAAGAGGGTTATAAATACTAACTTACAATGTGTGTGTATGTGTGTGCATGCACATGCACGTGCAAGAGTGTGTGTGTGTGTGTGTGTGTGTGTGTGTGTGTGTGTGTGTGTGTGTGTGTGTGTGTGTGTGTGTGTGTGTGTGTGTGTGTGTGTGTGTGTGTGTGACCCATGATGCATAATCATCCCCATAGACAACATCGTTGAGAGAGAATCACTATGGGTGTAGAAGGAGAAATATCAACAAGAAGATCTCTAGTCATAACTCACTATGGTGACCTAAATGCATAAAGGTAAGCTCCATGACTCTAAGTCTAACAAGTAGGTGTAAAATAATGAGAAAATTTACAAGCTATTAATGCCTTCATGTATGAAAAAAGTGATTATTTGGTGGTGGTTTATCATAAATAAGGTGGATCATATATACCTAATGCCATCTCCCATAGGTGATGGCATCACTATTGTTGAGCAGATAGAATATGACACTAAGGAGAGGGCACATAGAAGATTCACGTGCGGGAGGAAGGCAAATTTGAAGTCGCAGAAGGATAGGGAAGGAAACATGCGCGAAAGACATATTGATTTAGGACTTAGCCATTTTTATGGTTATAGGATATTTTTTGCAGATAACATACGGAGCACACAATAGGATGGAGACTTACGTGACACAAAAATGATATTTTGGGAAGAGCATAAGCGCCATGCATGAGTTCGAGTTAATAATTGGAATGTTACTGGCAGTTAACTGTAAAATATCTATTATTAGCACACTTGCATGTGTGCATATTATTGTAAAGGCACATGACTATTTTCAATATGTGACCTATTTTGGGAAGTGCATAATTGGTGAAGGGAAAGTCACCACCCTTATAAGTATGTATTAATATGTGTAGTTCGAGAGACACTATGCATGAGCTATTGTGGAGTTATGCTGCCAGATCTGATGTGTGCATAAAATTATGATACCATTTATTATAAGAAGCTTCTGTATTTAATATAATGGAGTATATTGGGTGAATAATGGTGTTAAACATGACTGTAAATGGTTCTTATCGGGTCGATTTCATTATGTTTATCATTCGATTCATGATTCTTTAAGATCTAGATCTGGAATATGCTATGTGGAATATTTATTCTATTTATGGATTTGTATGCATTATATCTTCATCTTGTTCACATCCTACACAAAAAAATCTAAGGAGGGGCCTGGTACCATTGGGTGCTTCGAGTGAGCACTCAGCTTAGGTTGGGTGATGTGCCAGTGCACCTCGGTTATTCGTGGTAAATTCTAGGTTGAATAATTGGTTCCGTTGCTGAGACCTCTTTTTCAATTGTTTTCAGGATGGTTCACAATGAAGACATACCGGTTGACCCTATCACGTGTTGAGGAGTGGATAAAATATCTAGAAGAAGAGTACACATGGAGGTTTAGCACTGTATCTAAGTTTGATGCACGAGCGTGGGTGGAAAAGTATCTATATGACTATTTTTATGAGAGATTCTTTGTTATTTTCCTAGTAGAACTATACGAGTGGCTGGTTGCTTATGCGTCTAAATTTTTTTGGAGGTATCACACACTTTTTTGGACGTAGGAAGAAATTTAGGGCCTCTATGATGCTGATCTAATTTGGACATGTACTGTGGATACTTAGTTCTATGGTGTTTTGAACAACTATATTATGGAATACTCAATTTCCACTTATTATTTCCCAGAGGTAGTTGACTTCCAATTTTTACGTTATCCTAGGGGAACTTACTTGTAAGGCATTCTAATGGCAATCAAGATCTTGATGGTAACCCTAAACTTAGAGGAAAATATAATGGCTATCTAAATCCCACCACACATGGGGGAAGGTTTGGTGAAAGATGGTGGCCCTAGTGGTAGAGAGGTAGAGAGAAGAAATGCGGCTTAAGTATAATGAGGTGCACAAGAGTGAGATTGAGAAGCAACGTGATATACAGAGTAGATGACATTGAGAAGAGAGATGGATCAAGAAGGATTTGGAGCTCACGCAGAAGGCGTAGAGCCAGAGCATCAAGAAATCCCACATTTGGGAAAGCATGATAGGGAACCTGCCTCAACCTCACATAGGAGCATGCCAATAGAGACAATCTGGGCCATAAGTGTGCATTTGAATCTACCTGGTAACCTAGCCCTTGCACTTTGTTTTTGAGTATCTAATACATTCAATAGTTAGCAAGCTAATTTGGGTAGTAGGGAAACATAAGTAAGTCACATAACAAGTACATATATGGCAGGGAAAACCTCTTTGTTGTTGTTTAGAGGTACCTTTTTAGGTGCATCATCTGCACATAATTCAAGCACGCATAATTTGGGGCTCACTTCTGGGAGTAATACCAACACACAGACTATAGGAGTTCAGTACATTATTACTGTTGGGACATAGGGAAGTACATCTTCTAGTCCACTTCTAACTACATGTGAAGGATTAGGGGGTATATGTGGCTGTAGTTCTGGTGGATCTGGTGGCTCTAGAGGTAGAAGTAACACAAGAGGTTCTGGATCAAGTGGGCAGGGTCCACACTAACCCAAAAATATTTACATGGATATGTATCTCTATATTCTAGAGTATAGGGGTATAGAGGATGCTGCCAAACATATACACATGTGTGAGATACTGTGGCACACAAAAGGGATCATGAATTTTGAGTGCAAGGTTAGTCAATTTGAACCTATATTGCAGGGATGCACACACAGTTGGTACATGAAGTTTGACCATGATCAAACTTACGTAGATTATGCAACATTCAAATATGTATTCCTTAAAGAGTTATATATCCCTGAATTTGAGTAGAAGAGTATAAGCACGCTCAAGGATATTAAGTAGGGGACTACTGAGAGTTTCTGGGAGTATGATGCCCATTTCAAAACACTTTTATCTAATATTTTTTATGATATTCACACAAGAAAACATGCAAAATTGTTTTTTGGAGGTCTGATCACACCTTTTAGAAGGGCTCTGTCAAATAAGACATAAAATGATCCACGTGAAGCACTTGAAGCAAATTTTCATGCTGAGGCAGTCAGGAGTATAGAAAATAGATTTATCCCATTCTTGGAAGCACAGATTATAGATATGACAAAGCAGTTGGAGCAACTATTAGTGAATTTGGCACATGAGATGCACACTAGGATTTCATGTACAAACTGTGAAGTGGAAGGGCACACCAAAGATAGTTACCCCTGTAGAACAGTACATTCATTATTGCTAGAGTGTGAGATATGTCACCTAAACTATGACACTAGCCACTTTCCATTATTACAACACGTGATAAGGAAGAATGTATCATGCTATTGTAATATTTTCCAGTCCATAACTCATGATACATAAGACTACAAGTTGATTGGTTAGATCCATGATGCTATAGATATTGGTGTGCGATAGACAAGAGTATTAGATAACTCTAAGGGTAAAGGTGAGCACCAGGATCAAAATCACAATCAAGCACACTATGATCAGAATGAGGGGAACTATGAAGGAGGATGTGGAAAATGTCGAGGATACCATAGTGGATTCAGAGGTCGAGGCTGTGGTAGTGGACAAAGTGAATTCCCTCACGGAACATGCTTTGCATGTGGATCACTTGATCACTACAGGGGTGAATGTCCTTAGAATATTACATGTTATTTTTGTGGGAATAATGATAGCTATGAGGAATGCCCAGATCTATATGAGCATATGAGAAAGCAACATAAATAGGAGAACAAAGGTGCAGGGATGGTTAGGATACAACACGTTGTGGAAAATTAGTGGATTCCAAAGTTGGCACTTGAAAATGAGGTATTACCTATGAATATCACTACACGCGCTGAAGATGCACACGCTAGAGAAGAGTTACAATAGAAGCCTACCATCACTAAGGAGGACATTTTGCATATAAGGTATCTTGATCCTGCACACCAGAAGGAGGTTTATCAAGAGATGATGGAAGTAATCAAAGACCTTCAAGGGAAAATATAGTGTTTAAAGGAGAAATCACAGAAGATGGAACAAAAGATGGTAGAAAAGATGGTCCATTCAGATATTAATGACTTGAAGGAGGTAGGCAGAATGCTACACCAAAAGAATATCATTCCATTACTAGGGAGTTCGCTAAAGGGAAACACTCCACGCATGAATATTGAGAATGGGCATTAGATCCTGCATGCAAATCTTCCCCCCATAGCTTAGACTATGACAAGGAGATCACTCTAAATGCTGTTGTCGATGGATGGCTCTTGAGTAATATATTGATTGACATAGGTGCAGAGGTAAATGTGCTTACTTTAGATGCATGGGTACAGATGGGGAGACCTTCATTACAACCATCTTTCTAATGTACTTGTTTATGGATAATCAAACTAAGGCCACTCCTATCAGAGTTTTAAAAGATGCATCCATTACTATACAAGGGACCAAGTTCATTGGGGATTTTGAGGTTTTAGTGCTTGCAGAAGCATAGTTTCCTAGCTCTACTTGGGAACCCTTGGTGTTACGTAAATAATGTTGATCTTCGGTTCAACAAGGGATATATTAGTTTTGAGAACAAAGAGGAAAGAGTTTATTATCCCTTTAACATATGGGAAATCTGTGCCCTATGTTGAGCCTTTGAGTGAGGAAGATCTGAATAGGATTTATGTACGTGCCATTAAGGAACCTAGAAGTAATCTTGAGCCATCTAAGGAAGGAATCTTTCAGTGGGAAGATGTGCATTCTATTAGTGATACTACAAGTATTGCTTGTGATAATTGGGCTCATGGTACTTATGAGATGGTTGGGCATGAAGTAAGGAGTGAATTTATATAGAAAATCAAACCTCGTTGCATCTAAGAAGGATAGGTAAAAACGCTGTACCTTGGTACACTAGAGAAGGAGACCCTACGGTATTCCTGTGTACACCATGGAGGAATAGTGGATAGACCAATTTGAAAGAAGAAATATGTTAGCATATACCCTGTGCGGGACAACAACGCGCTGGTGGGTGGTTCATAGGGATAATCTTATAGAATGGAATGAAATCAGGATTTCTCTAACAACTCAGTTTTCCAGGAGAAATGCACCTACTCAAATCTACACTTATCATGGTAATCAACTTGTTCAGCACCACATGTTCAGTAGTGTGAGAGGCTCTGGAAATAGAGGGGCAGGAAGCTTTACCACCTTCTTTATGGGTGCAAAAACTTTATTCCACTTTACAAGGCTGTGCACACGTGCTTGGTATGTATATGCGGAGCTACATAGAGAAACTAGAAATTGACAAGATTTGATTGCAGGAATGGTCTAGACTTTTGACTACTTCTCTACTAAACCTCCAATAGAAGAGGCATTAAGGGTTATAAAGCATTTAACTATGGGAGACAGTGTAAAGTTGGAAGAAATCATTTAAGAATTATTTGATGAGAACAACTCAGGAGTGTGCTTTGATGAAGACGTAAGAGACAAATGCCATGCTACTTAAGTGTGCTTGATTTGAGAAAGAAAAAGGAAAGATGGTCTACATAGTGGATGATGAAGAAGTATAAAATATGGATATAGATCATTCAGATAGGTACACATGAGGTTTTGGATAGTGTGGATAAAAACACACGCGCCTATCATGAACCTATGAGGACAAAGAAAGTGAATATTGGTACGGATGTTGAACCTAAGGAGGCAATAATTGGAGATTATTGGTCTGACTCTGAAGTGGAAAAGATAGTTGAGTTGCTCTATGATTTTTCAGGACTTATTTCCTAGGGGCTACCATGAATTAAAAGGAGTGCATGAGTCATTAGGAGAAATGAAGATCAAGCTTAAGGAAGGTGCATGCGCCTGGTTAGGAAGAGACCCTACAAGATGAACCCTAACCTGTGCGTAAAAGTTAAAGAAGAAATTGACAAGATGTTGAAGTTTGGCATCATCAAGCCCCTAGAAGAATTAGAGTGGGTTAGCCCCATGGTTATCAGTATAAAGAAAGATGGTCGGATTAGGATTTGTGTGGATTACAGAGAACTGAATGTTGCATGTGTGATTGATCCCTTTCCTACACCTTTCACAGAGGAGATATTAGAAGGTGTTGCAAGGCGCGAAATCTATTCTTTTACAGATGGATTCTCTAGGTATCATCAGGTCAGATTGCACAGGAGGATCAAGAAAAAACAACTTTCACCACTGAATGGGGAAGTTTTTCATATACTGTGATGCCCTTTGGTTTGAAAAATGCACCCGTTGTATTTTCGCGAATAGTTGTTCAAGCATTCAAGGATTTTATTCACATTTTATTTAAGTTTACTTGGATGATTGGATGGTGTATGGACTTGTTAAGGATCATTGTGAAAATTTGCACTTAATGTTTGAAAGATGTAGATAGTTAAGCATCTCTTTGAACATCAAGAAGTGTGTGTTTTCTACACCTTTTGGCACTTTGTTAGGGCACATCATTTGCAAGGAAGGTTTGTTAGTGGATCCAGCTAAGGTTGCAGTTATTATAGGCTTGGAAGAGCCTACCAGTCAGAGTGAGGTGCACGTGGATTCTTGGGTCACACTGGGTATTATAGAAAATTTATCAAAGGATATGCTAAGGTTTGTCATGCACCCTTGGAAGAGTTACTAAAAGGAAAAGGGACATTTTATTGGGGAGAACCGCAACAGCATGTGCACATTTGAGACATTGAAGGAGAGACTTACTAAAGTGCCTATTCTATGTTTTCCCTCATGGGACCAACCATTTCATGTACATGTGGACGCCTCTGGCACGACCATTGGTGTAGTGTTAGCTCAGCCTTGAGAAGGTATTATAGATCATCCTATCTATTTTGCTAGTAGAAAGTTGACTCCTGCAGAGAAAAATTATACAACTACTGAGTGCGAAGCCTTGTCAATGATCTATGCACTGCATAAATTCAGACAATACCTTCTAGCAACACCATTCATATTTTACACTGATCACATGGCATTGAAATACTTGGTAAACAAGCCCATTTTACAGGGGCGCATATGTCGATGGGTGCTCTTATTCCAAGAATTTGATTTCACAGTTGTGGTAAAACTAGGGAAAAGTAATTCTGGCCCAGACCACTTATCAAGAATTTAGTCAAGGGGAGGATGCACAGACAATTGAAGATATAATGTTGGATGCACAGTTGTACAGGTTACAATGCGCACCTTTAGAATTGGAGGATATTGCTATCTTTTTATGTATAGAGTATGGCGCCAGAAGGAATGAAATCCTTAGAGAAGAAACAACTTGCAATTCACGCAGCACCTTTTATGTTGATTAGTGGTGACCTATACAAGTTAGGCTGAGATGAAGTATTGCACCAGTGTGTACTAGAGCATGAGTGCACATATATCATGGAAGAGGCTCATGGTGGTATTGCAGGTGGGCACTATGCAGGTGATGCCATTGTGCGCAAAATTCTACTCACTGGATTATGGTGGGAGACCCTCTATAAATATTGTATGAGCATATTGTAAGGCGTGTGATCACTGTCAATGCGTTGGTAAACCTGAGCAAAGAGATGAAATTCCTTTAAGACCTATTCCTAGTGCAGAGGCATTTGAGAAAAGGGCTATAGACTTTGTGGGTCCTATTTTTCCAACCACGCGTAGAACTAGATCACGCTACATCATCACTTGCATATATTATCTTACAAGGTGGGCAAGAAGCAACACCTACCAAGGATTGTACAACAGCTACAACAACTAGGTTCTTATGGGAAAATGTTCTTACAAGGTATGGATGCCCGCTGAGCTTGACAAGTGATAGGGGTACACATTTTTTGAATGAGACGATCAAGATACTATTGGATGAATTTATGATTGCACCATAAGACTACACCCTATCATCCTCAATAAAATGGGACTATGTGAATGCCTTCAACAAAATTTTGAGCCAAACATTGACAAAAATTTGTGATGTTGGAAGGAAAGATTGGGATGATAAAGTTTTTGTCTGTGCTTTGGGCGTATAGAACAACATACAAGAGGTTGAACAAAGCCACACCATTTCAGTTAGTGTTTGGCATCGCAGAAGCAGTTCTTCCTATGGAATTCATGTTACCTTCTTTGTGTATTATGCATGCTAGAGGTCTAGCTGATGAGAAAGCCCTAGAAGAAAGAATTGAAAAATTGATAAAGTTTGATGAGAGATGAGCAATAGCACGTTGGATTCAGAAGTAGGAAAAGGCCAAGCAGAAGGCATGGCATGACATGCACATCAGGGACAAAAATGGTTGAGATGGGACAGATGGTGCTTCTTTATGATTCTAAGTTTCTGCGCCATCCAAGAAAGCTTAAAGTGCATTGGTTGGGACCGTATATTATCACTCATATACTTGAATCAAGCAGCTTACTCCAGTTAGAGACGCTTGATGGAATACAGGTTACCCAGTTACTTCAACGGGAGTAGGCTGAAGCCCTACTATAAATAAGTCTTCTTGGTGTTTGTAATAAGGCAGTGTTTCCATTTAGACTAGGTTTTCATTTGCATATTTCTTTAATGTATTTCCTTCTTTATTCGCTTTGCTTTGTCAATTTAGTTGGTGTTTTCATGTAATAAGCATGTTTGCACGCTGGAAGCTAATTACCATTTGAAGAATTTTTATGTGCAGAGGACTACACATACCATTGGTGTGGGGTGGCTATTTACAACTGGGTACACATAAAGGAACAAACTGCTACATGTGTTATTCAAGTTTGGAGAGGAGTTGTTAGAAAGGAGATTACTTTAAAAAGATGACCGTAGATGGAGATAAATGGGGAACAATATAACGCAAGGTAAGCAGCAGCTGTGGGGACTACCAGGGGAAGGTGCAGTGGCGAGGTACTTAGGTGCATGGAAGCACGCTGAAGAGAAGTCTATAGCTAGAAGGTAGGAAGGTGTGCTAAAAGGTTATAGCTGGGGCACAAAGATGTACCTCATGGAGATTGTGAAAATGGTCAATTAATGAGAGGATTGTTGGTTGGTGAAGGAGCAATAAATGCACTAAATTTTTGAAAATCTATATAAGGACGTGATGCGGGTTCATTTTTACCTTTGTGATCACAAGTATTTGAGCGAGCTAAGTGTGATCAAGTCTGAGCGAAGTAATATTGAGGTGCAGAGAGTGTGAAACCAAACGTGGAGAGTAGATTATTGCGTAGAAGAGGCTTGCGTCCCCATTGGTGAAGGGGTTTGAGCGAAGCAAGAGGTGTTGAGAAAGAGCTAGGGAATGTGGTTTCAAGCTAGGGCACGCAGATTCGAGCTAGGGTTTGATTTTGCTTGTTAAAGATAATAAAAAGGTGGGATTTTCACGATGGCACCAAAGAAAACACCTGCAGCAGGCGCACGAAAGGAAAGAAGAAGGTAGAAGATGAAGTTGAAATTTCTCCCGAGAGTAATTTTTCAGAGATGCAGTACCCAGAAGGTGTGATAGTCTAGACAAGAGTGGGATTCCCACATCGCATAGGTGCAAAATAAGTGGCTAAAACCACCGTACATCTAAAAACAAGAAAGAGTTGGATGCATTGTTGAATACAAAGACCAACAAGCGCACGGTGGAGAATATGCCAGTATATGACGACGCTGGGGAAAATTGTTGAAGCAGGTAGGAGTACTATCAGTTGTATGAGCTCTTGTATTTTGGCAAGTATGAACCATTATACCAATGGCTGATGAGAAGAGTCCATGAGGACTTCTTCTATTTTTTCGGATGAAGGGTTAGAATCATAGACAGCCCTGATTTCAACACTGACAGGATTGAAGGGCACAGAGGGTAGACCTTGTTAGTGATCTTGACTGATAAAGCAACAATCGTAGAGACAAGAAAGGAGTTGGGGTATACTAAGGGTCCGTGCATGGAATGGAAATTGATAAATTGAAGAAGTTACCCAGTGGTGTAGGTAGCCATGCGCATCTGGTAACCAAGTTGAATGATCAAGAGAGATGGTCGCAAGTGAATACCATGTGGCTACATATTGTGAAGAAAATGTCTCAGGGAGTAGTCTACAACCTAGCAGGCTACATTGGAGACACCATTATTGAGGAAGCACGCACAAGAGAGAAGATAAGTTTTGTGCTATCCTCCTTTCTCTTGTGTTTTTAGAAATTGGAGTGCCCGATGGGCCAAAGAACAAGATTTGGGAGTATCCTAGGAAAAAGAAGTCCCTCACGGAGATATTTGACAAATATTTATGTGAAGGATCAATGAGTGGGCTGTTTAAGTAGATGGCGGAGAAGTGGTATGCCCGACTTCACGCGACATTTAAGGAGGAGTGGAAAATTCCCAAGGAGCTACCTTCGGTGATGGGCAAGGCAGTACAGTTCGTGGTGTAACAACACTTTTGCATCATGTGATTTTCTATGAGAGATGGGGCATGGAGCCCATGGTGAAAACTGTCGTATGCCTTCACATCGTGCTACTTCCAGGCATTAGTCCACTGATTTACTGATGCAGACAAGGTAGATAAGGTAGAATGTGACTACCACACTCTGAGGAAGGAATATGTTTATCTAGTCCAGACTACCTACATTGAGTGGCTCATCTTAGATGTCATGAGTATGAAGCCAATAAGCTTGGCTATTGGGGATAGTGGAGCCTTACTCGTATACCTTCAGCTTAAGCCTAAGCTGGAGAATAAAAATTATGTAGAAAATGAGTTCGCGCTCCCAAGGCTACCTAAAGGAAAACATACAGTGGAAAATGTTCTAGACCCATAACCTGTAGAAACTATAGTGGTAGATGAGGAGGAAAAAGAACATGAAAATAATGGCGGCTTAGATTATAGAGGGGGAAGGAAGCCCACAGACAAAGTAGAGACTGAGTGCACAGGTACTCCACCTTAGGCATAAGAATAAGATGAAGACTTGGACGTGAAAGTAGTCCATGAAGAGCACCATTTTAAAAGGGTATTCAGAAGAACAAGGACCCAAGGCATGAGACCTTAGAAGGTCACCATGACTCTCTCCTCAGAAAAAAACAACTGAGAGGAAGAGGAGAAAACTAAAGCTAAATGAGGAGGTGAAGGAATTTGCAGAGAGCACACTTAGAACCTCTGTATAATTAGAAGATGTGGAAGAACCCAAGGATGAGGATATGAAGGATGAAGAGGAATGTGTGAAGGAGGAATAAGAAATGAAGCATGATATTTCTCAAAACATTGAAAATCCAACTCCAAACCTTGGCGCTCAAGTTCCTAAGGGGCCAAGAATGAAGAGAACCAATGGGGAGTATGTTGGGCCAAGTATGGGCTATGCTAAGGACATAAGTAAAATAATCTGTGCCCATTTCCAGAGCATAATGGGCCTTAAGGGGTTGTATGGATGGGATTTGATGGACCTAGACATGGCCACTACGCACATGAGGAAAAAAATTTCCTAGTCCATGCAAACTCATATGGACGAGCCCAATTTTGATGTATGTGAGGAATCATGTGTGTCAAAAAGAATGAAGAAGGAACTGTAGAGATGTTGGGAAATGCGGGACAATAGAATAGTGCTATGATTTAATAACAAAAAAAATCATGCACACAGGATCGAAACAATTCACCATAAAATCTACAGTAGTGGAAGTATAAAATAAAATAATCCAAATCACACAAAAGTACACACACATAACAAACATGTACCATGGTTCACCCAATGTGGGCTACATCCACCAAAGATAGAGATCTCATATATATATATATATATATATATAATATAACAAGAGATTACAAATCCACTCTTCTGCACAAGAGTACATGTATATCTACAAGAGTATCTCCTCATCCTAGATCCCAAACCAGATCTATCAAAGTACACTAAACCATGCCTCCATACCACTACTTATGTCTCCTCTAGATCTCTAACCAGATCTACCTGAGTGCACTACAACCGTGCCTCTCAAACATAACCAGATCTCACATACTCGAAGCTACCCTACATCTACAACTGTGTAGCCAAGATCTCACTGTATTGTGAATCTGCAAACGAGACCTCTACAATATCTAGATCTACATGGATCAATAATACAAGATCTCATGGATCTACAATGCAAGACTAGAACTAGATAGATCTATAATAAAAGATCTCACCAACATGTGGATCTACAAGAAGAATCCCTATGTGCTTTGCATACTATGCAAGCCATTACAATGAGACAATATATATACAAAGGAAATATAGTAGCCTGCTACTTCCTTCTATCCAACTCCTCTCCATGGAGTCTCTGTCTTCATGTAACCTGTTATTTCTTTTTCTTCTTCTTCTTCGTCTTCATTCTCTCAATCTAGGAGAATCAAGGATCTAATCCAATCCTTCTCTTCATTCTTACCTTAACCCTATATTTCACACTTATATATAAATATATAAACCTAGGGCACCTTATCTATGCAATTACATCCAATATATTTTCTTTAACACAAAATCTATATTTAAAGCCCGTGACTTAAAAAATAAAACACATCACATAGGTAACCAGTGCTGGTTAGACCTAACCATGGCTGGTTCCCACTTGCTCTGACCAAACTTAGGTCTATTTGCAGATGACAGTTCTAGGTGACCATGCCAGCTCCCCTTTGATTGATGATGGGTTGTTGTATTACCAATCACTTTCCATTGCATGCTAACTGTGAAGCAATCTAGCTCCACAACCTAACAATCTCCCACTTGGAGATAAATTACTGAACCTCTATACCTGTACCTGTACATCACCATCTTCTACACACCGTGAAGACCATCTATTCTTTCCTTCAACAATTGTCTCAAAGGAATAAAACCAGGAAGATCAAACCATCTTCTCAAAACAAGAAGATGAAACCATGACTTACCAAACCTGCACGAAGCTACAACTGATATGTGACACCAAGCCTCAAGCTCCCACTGAATCATAACACCATACCAATTGTTGGTATTAGGTAAATAATCCAGCCAAGCTCCTTATGCAACAAGCCATCATGACTAACACAATTGCAAGGGCTCCCACTCAAACTAAAGTTCCAAGCCTCAATCACATCCATAGCCATACCTATAAAACCAACCATGTTCTCCATCCATCTATCCATGTCTTCATGCAACCACCAATGTGACTGACCAAGGCATGTCAAACTAGAATATGTGAAAGCAAAACAAGATCCTAGGTAAAGACGGCCCAAATGAGTTCTACCTATAACGTTGGGTGATCAATCCACAAATTTGCATAACTTTAAGAATCCAAACACTACAATCTATAAATCCTATCCTGCATAAACAACTAGCATGTCCAAGAAAATAATTTGTAGATAACATCCCTATTAAGGAGTAACATAGTAATAAGAGGAAATACATACATCCCCTACTCATGCTCAAGGCATCCATGTGAAAATCAAACATCTGCATCATCATAGACTCAAAAAACTGAATCTATCCAACATGTACTAACTCACCATGTACATCCATCCATATCACCAACTCTCCAGAAGCTCCAAGTTTGCGACTAACTCCAAAGTTGAATATGAATCCTGTGCTCATCAATGTCAATAACAAACATCCATGCTGAACCATGCCACTAATACCAAGTGTAAATATCAGCATACATGTCATCAACATACTCTGCACAAACCAACCAAGATGAAAGCAAAAACAAGGGCACCATCTAAAAATGGTAAATAAACACTGTTGTTAAACCTATGACCAAACTGACCATGGTTTCCTAACTGACCCTGATCACTGCTTGACCGACCATGGTTACCAGATGACTGACCACGGTTAATCCTAATTGACACTGGTCTCTGTAATAGTCAGATTTTCTGTTTTAACCCTTAAAACCCTGAAAAATTACACTATCATCTTCACCCAGCTGAATCTAACCATCAACTGTAATCCTATAGGGATATCCAAGCACCAAAAAATAAACCAGAAGTGACATCACAAAGCAATAAACTCAATATACGTACAAATCGGTGACTGTCCTCCAAAACAACCTAGTGCCTCTGTCACTCTGAATAGTAGCAATCTCCTCTCACTCTATATGTGCATCATGTATTCAATCCTACAATGCCAACAACCATGGCTTACTCCCACTGAACACAAAATCCCTTGCACTGCCTACTAATACGTTAGTGAGAAATAAAACTAGATGAAATACCTATAAAATTGATTCCCTCTCTGAGAATACTTCTATATCATAGAAGTTTGGACTTCTTGTGAAGTAGGGGAATCACCTTCTTGCCATGCGTATGTACTCAAAATCTCTCGTTACCTGCAACTGTGTCTAACCATGAATTTTCATTAAGGATATCATCCTTAGACTATAAACCCTTGTCCTCAAGATTCCACACAACTGGGAAATAAAAGTCAAACAACACCAAGAAACCATCGTGTAAATTTGTGCACATAGTCCAAACATAATATTAGTTTCTCCAAATGAAAGAAATAAAACATGAACCATATAGAGATACATGAATCAAAGTCTCAATGGAATAACTGAGTCAGCCCCATCCTATTTCTGATCCAAACATTGAAGTGATCAACACTATTTCTACCTGTACACACTATGCCAGAAACTAGATCCTCCAAAATAGGACACTAAACCAATTATCCTCTCTTGCTACAAAAAAAATTGTATAGATAAGTTACCATAAAGACCAACCACGGTCATCCCCTAACCAACCATGGTTAGCTAACCAATATCGTTTCCTCTGTGACCGACCTCGGTTGTCAGACTGATGTCAATGCTACTGGAACGAACCCAACACCATACAATTTGGTAAAGCACACCACACCAGGTGCCTACTTTGACTGAAGTTGATAGTTGAGCTGAGCCAGTCATTTCAAGAAGCATCCAAATCTCATAAAAAAACAATACAATAAGTCCATGCAATAAATTGCATCAAGATGAAACACATCACCTAACTAGCACCAAGACACTCAACCGCATCTTCAACTGAAGTACATGCTTCTCTGATGGAAGCCCTGTCTTCATTCTATGCTACTACCTCTCTACCAAAACCTGTGCATCTAACTACACTAAAGAATGCATAACTGCTCCTTTTCTCATACTCAAATGTAGATCTGCAGTCCCAAACATGCATGTGCAACTAAAATGTAACCACTGCAATACAGAGATAAAACCATACCTCAATATCTAGATATGTAATCTGACCAACATGGTTGTGCCTCCAAGAACTGGGGACACCTCAAGAAACAAGATACATTCTATGCATCTTTCCATTTCTTTAGATATGTGATTTTCTATTTATAACTAGGCTTCTCAGTAACCAACCACGATCACCCTGTAACCGACCACGGTTACCCTGTAACTAACCACGATCACCCTGCCAATGCCAGTTGCCACTTAACCGATGTTGGTCACTATAATTTCCAGCAACCTTACTCTTCTATCTCCCACTTGAGATTAAATATCTTCCTATGATATTCTCATTAGGAAAAACATACGCTGCTCTGATATTGGCTGTTGGGAAATATGGGACATCAGAATAGTGCTATGATTTAATAACAAACAAAATCATGCACACAGGATCGAAACAATTCCCCAAAAAATCGACAGCAGTGGGAGTATAAACTAGAATAATCCAAATCACACAAAAGTACACACACATAACAAACATGTACCATGGTTCACCCAATGTGGGCTACGTCCACCAAAGATAGAGATCTCATACATATATAATATAACAAGAGATTACAAATCCACTCTTTTGCACAAGAGTACATGCATCTCTACAAGAGTATCTACAAGAAGAAGCCCAATGTGCTTTGCATACTATGCAAGCCATTACAATGAGACAATAAATATATAAAAGAAATACAATAGCCTACTATTTCCTTCTGTCCAGCTCCTCTCCATGGAGTCTCTGTCTTCATGTAACATGTTCTTTATTTTTCTTCTTCTTATTCGTTTTCATTCTCTTAATCTAGGAGAATTAAGGATCTAATACAATCCTTCTCTTCATTCTTACGTTAACCCTAAATTTCATGCTTATATATAAATATATAAACTTAGGGCACCTTAGCTATGCAATTACATCCAATAGATTTGCTTTAAAACAAAATCTATATTTAAATCCCGTGACTTAAAAAATAAAAGACATCACATAGGTAACCGACGCTGGTTAGACCTAACCACGGCCAGTTCCCACTTTCTCTAACCAAAGTCAAGACTGTCTGACTGATGACAGTTCTAGGTGACCGTGCCAGTTCCCCTTTGACTGATGACGGGTTGCTATATTACCAGTCACTTCCATTGCATGCTAACTATGTAGCAATCTAGCTGCACAACCTAATAAGAGCAAGCACATGACTATAAATCCCACTCTCATGTCTGATGAATAGGTGAGAAATTCCTTGCTTAAGGTATCTACAGAAGTGGTGTAGAGGAACATAGATAAGGCTGCCAATATTAGAGCGCTATGAGAAGATAAATAGGAAAAAGTTGCAGAAATAATGCATCTAAAAGGAGAGAAGGACTTATAACAAATAATGAATGAAGCCTTCATCAACATGGCAGAATAAATTTGTTATTATGTCTTCAAACAAAAATTACACTAAGAGTCTAAGGTACCTGAAAAGTTTCCTTTGGCTATGCATTATGTGCATACATTAGTTGATTTGGTGCTTGAGGATGGACCAATTTGCATGTCATCGCCAAAGGACCCTAAACACGAAGCAGAGAGAGCAAGGGCCTTCATGGTTAGAAATATTTCATCTTACAAGCGATTGTTCCAAAATTTACAAGATTAGCTAAAGAAAGTAGACCAAGCTTTGAACATATGTGCAGCTTCAGAAGTAGTGATCATTATGAGAACTATATTAGAAGATAATGAAGTTCTAAAGGCACTGAAGGATGAGACTTTAGGTTACGCAGAGAGATTGGAATTAGTAAAAAAAATGTGAAGCCCTTGCAACAACACAACATCTGCATAAGGAGAGGCTGGATGAGCTTGGAAAGCTCATAACACAAAAGATGGATCTTCTGAAGGGAAGGATGTCTGTTATGACTAACATTGTCCTAGTATTATAGAATGAAAAGGGAGAGATAACCCATGATGAATTGGAATCCATCACCACATATGTTCTAGAGAAGACCAGAAATGCGCTGGATGATTGACAAGCCTTGGAGGTTGAGATTAAAGAAGAATATCAGGAGTTGATCTTCCCAGTTGAAGCAGAGGGTGCTGTAGAATAGAAGTCCATTCTTTATAAAGTAATTATTTACATTCTTTTCATTCTTATTCTTTATTATTTTGGAATATCAAGAGGAACCCATTTTCTTGGATGAAAATGTAGTTTAGTGTTGGGTAATGTTGAGCAGATAAAATATGACACTAAGGAGAGAGCACACAGAAGATTCATTCGTAGGAACAAGGCACATTTGAAGGCGTGGAAGGATAGGGAAGGAAACGTGTGTGAAAGACAGATTGATTTGGAACTTAGCCATTTTCATGGTTACGGGCTATTTTTGGAGATAGCGTACGAAGCACACAACAAGATGGAGAATTGTGTGACATGAAAATGATATTTTGGGAAGAGCGGCTACTAAGTGCCATGCATGAGTTTGAGTTAATAATAGGAATACTATTTTCAGTTAACTGTAAGAGATCTATTATTAGTGCACTTGCATGTGTGCATGTTATTGTAAAGGCACATGACTATTTTCAATATGTGACCTTTTTTGGGAAGTGCGTAAGCGGTGAAGGGAAAGTTCCCACCCTTATAAATATGTATTAATCTGTGTAGTTAGAGAGACACTGTGTATGAGCTATGGTGGAGTTATACTGCCAGATATATTGCACGTATAAACTTATGATATTATTTATTGTAAGAAGCATATGTATTTACTGTGTTTAATATAATAGAGTATATTGGGTGAATAATGGTGTTAAACATGATTGTAACTGGTTCTTACATAGTTGATTTCATTATGTTTATCATTTTATTCATGATTCTTTAAGATCTAGATGTGGAATATGCTATGTGGAATATTTATGCTATTTATGGATCTGAATGCATTATATCTTCATCATGTTCACATCCTACATAAGAAACTCTAAAGAGGGGCATGGTACCTTTATGTGCTTTGGGTGAGCTCTCAGCTCAGGCTGAGTGATGTGCCTGCGCACCTGGGTTATTCGTGGTAAATTCTATACTGCATCACCTATGAAAAGTGAATAGAGGAAAATGAAAAAGGTCCATGGTGACCAAAAGAAAGGATGATAGTGATGCAAAAATGGGCTCAAACAAGTTGACCCAGTTTTCACCAATTCTGGATATTTATCAAAATTCTCCATTTTTCTGTAATCGTAATTATTTTTAGCTTATTCTCAGTTTCTCATAAAAATTAGCACAATGATTAAAATCAACATTAAAAAATCAACTTGAATCCATGAGAAAATAATGATAACAAATAACATCACAAAATAGGTTGGTAATGGAGTTCACCCTTGTTGGGCTATGTCTTTGGGTTCAAAAAATACTTGAATCCCTCTATTATTGACACAAATACACTTTTCGTACAATCTTTACATAAATAATGCATTTTTGGTTTACAAAATAAAATACCTTTTTCTTGCCTTCTAGGAATTTTTTGGTTATGTTGCTAATTATATTCCCACAATAATCGCTCTTCTCTCTGTTACCAACGAGATATTTTTCTCTGTAGTAACGAACTATCAATTATCTAAAATGATGGTATATCAATTATCCGTAATGACGAGTTATCAATTCTTCATAATGATGGGATATCTCTCTCCACGAGGCAATGTAATCTAACCTACATGGGAAAATGCAAACTCTCCATTGTAAACGAGCTATTATGCTCTATAATAATGGGCTAATACAATATCTCTCCTTTATAGAGGTAATACATTTTTTTCTCTTTGTCCTTAAGATGCTTCAATCTCCCATTACGGGGATACATTTTCCCATTATGAGACTACATTATCCTATTACAGGGCTACACTTTTCCTAAATTATCCTTTACATATAAATGGATAAAAAATGGCTCAAACTCTCTTTTACTTAGAAAGGGCCTTGACCAAGCTTCTAACCATTCTTCTCTAAAAGTTCCTCACCAAGATATTAAGTGTTCAAGATTCCATGCTTGATCACTTGAATCAAAGGCTATACAAAATTTATATAGTGCATTAGGCCCTGAATTATAAGGATATATATTATATCCTTGAGTCTAAATATATACAAGCCCATGTGGCTTAATGGTGAGGCATACAAATCTAAACCGTGGGGTGAGGAGTTGGAGTCCCTCACCTCCACATTAAATTTTGGATAAGCCTTCACCAAGGATTCTATACATTTCAGTGGGTAAATCCCACATCTATCATGTGTAATTAAGGATAAATATTTTAAATACATTTTTCAATGGATAATTGACCATGGCTAAAGCAACATCTTGGCAGTGTTTTGTTGAGCTCTTAGAAATTTCTGTTTAACTCGGCATGGAGATGTTTGGTTATTGGATGGCCTGGTTGGTTGGTGAGGTAAAAATTATGTTGATTCATGTGATCAAATTGGTGGATAATCTTGCCTTGAATGTTTATTATGAACCATGTTTGGAACTCAGTCATGAGATCACTGAGCTAATACATAACTCGATCTGTGGAACTTCTTTTTTTCCTGTGGATGCAAATCTTTTACAAGCCGTAACTTCTGCATTAAAATTCTATTTAACACCATTCAAAGTGCATTATAAATATCTCAACAAGGTATTCCATGAGAAATTATTTTTGGAGAGTATGTATACCATCTAAACTATGGATATCCTATGAATTAGATAGTATGAAAAAAGTAGAAACGAGTAAACATAATG
The DNA here is from genome assembly GCA_019776745.2 of Taxus chinensis. Lineage (NCBI taxonomy): Eukaryota > Viridiplantae > Streptophyta > Pinopsida > Cupressales > Taxaceae > Taxus > Taxus chinensis. Next base: position 541,008,632 of record CM034150.1, read on the forward strand.
TGATGTGGACATGATGGGTGTAATGTGTGAAGAAAGGGAAGAAATGAGTTAAGGATAAGGTGACTATGGTACAATAGTGACATATATTAAATGATGTGGTATATCCCATATGACCAAGTCTGATTACACACCAATCCTGACATGGGGGGTCACTTGGTAAAAAATATCCAAAACATGTGTGATCAAGGGATCATAAATATTACCCATTATTTATAGGATTCACCACTACATACTCTCATTATTGGCTCCCATTTTACACTATTACCCCTATACATACTAATATATTGATGCAAAAAATGTATATAAAAATTACTCCTTGTATGATGACACATGTTATATACCAACTTACCAAGGTGACCCCCCAATGAATCTTCACAAGTACCGTAAGAAACCTGCTAATGACGAAGATGCATCACAAACATCAACACAAAAGAAATTGTTAGTAAGTGTAAATAATGAGGCATACACATATGACCCAATTTAAGATCATTGTGTGTCACACTAGTGAAACATAACATGGTATTCAGAAAAATATTTATGCAACACATAAAATCGAAAGTAAAAGTTGATAGGAATGTAGTAATGAAAGTGTTGTAAAGAAGCAATAAACCCTGGTAAATGAAATATTCCTACCTCATACTTACCTATCGATGTTGCTTAGATTTCCTGTGGTGTGTGCAATAGCTTCTTGTAACCTTGAATAAGCAAGACTAAAAAATAAACACTACAATATAATCAGTAAAATAAGACATAAATCACCTAGCTAGGAGGTCACGAGAAAGATATAGCTAAGTGTCGAGATAACAACAAATGGAGGGGTTGTGGATGAATTTGGTAGAGGTATGTGCAATATGTATAAATGAGTGTCTCACCACCACGAGTGTGGCACAATTTATAGAATGTTTATAAGATTTTATGTTCAAAAGATACAAAGGTTTGAAGTTTAGGAGGAAGTCATGTTGACACGATTTATAATAATTGCTATAAATAGTAAAGGGATGAATTGATTTGTCAGTTAACTAAGTTAATATTAAGGTAAATTAAGCACTGAGATCATCCAAATTGGGATGTTTTAGTGATGATGGAGAGATTGCGAGGTGGTATATGAGGTGGTCGAGATGGGGCATGTGGTGATGAAAATCCCATAGAAGGTTTTGTATTTCAAATTGGGAAAGGGTAGCTAGGAGACAAATGGAAAAATATATGTTGGGGAAAATTTAGCTAGAAAAATTTATCCCAAGAAAAATCAAAATGTAGATCAGGTCAAAGTCTTGGTGGGTTTGGGAGTATTTTTTATATTTGGAGTCATTAGGTTGGGTGTTTGAATTTAATGCTAGAAATGTCATAGACAACTAGGATAGATGAGATTGATCATGCTAGGATGACTAATCATAACATGGTTGATGGTGCTTAGGATTGGGCATACTTGCTAGGACGGCCATTGGAATTTTTCCAGGGGGTCGATGGTGTAAGGAAGGGATAATTTTTCTTAGGGGGTAATTCTTTTCAAGCCATTAGGGCAGATGTAGTTTTGAGAAGTTTATGTGTTTAAAGTTTAGGTGATTTGAGATGTATTTGTGATAATTGATTTGGATTGAGATATGATGGGTACTTATTGGTTGGTATGTTGGAGGTGCCACTAATAATTCAACTATGAAAGTTAGTGGATGTATTGTGGTACTAGAGTTGTTACACATGTTATCAGAATAAGATATTACACAATTACATGACCTCGATTTTGGAGGAATGATATAGATGGTGTGGATTTCATTCGATCCATATTTGGTATGGATATTTTTGGGCCATTGGGAGTTTAGGTCCAATACCTTCAAGTGGAGGGCTGAGAGACAAACTGTAGAGGCCGTAGTGACATTGTAGGATGTATATGTAATACTGGGGCTGCCCATTTAGGCATTTCGTATGTTTTGTGATGTGTTGAGAAGTATTGTAGAGAGGAGGGCCCTAGTATGGTGGGCCATAGGAAATGATGAGTATCATCAAGGATAACTGATGGTCTAGTTAAGTGTTATATTTGTTGTGTAAATTATAGATATTTGGAAGGATATCATTAGTATGGTTGTGGTATGGATCTTATGCCATAAATTAGATGGAACAATACCGCTATTTGTATTAATGTCATGTAGGAATGCATTAGAGTTTGACATATAGTTTAGTTATGGGACAACCACATGGCTGCAATTGGTGCATGATTTATATAAGATTTGTGTTAGCTAAGATAGGAGAGTGGGCCCCACCATATTGTCAACAATATGGATTTATGAATGTTTCTTAATGCATATGAAGACAAGGATACCGTTACAGGTAGTATGGGATGCCTTGAGGATTTAATGGTGGGATAGAGGTCCAACAATTAGGAAAGCCATTGGATATATCTGGTTGAGTTATGTGAGATAGGAGCTGTTAGTATATGATCCCTACAAAGGAACAATGAAGGTGGTCTAGTTGGCTAAATACAATAGTTCTTGATGGTGCATTGGAGATTATATGTCATTATGTGTGGTGGGTTGAGACACACCTGTTTAATAGATTTCCATTGCAATTTAGGAATCCAACTCATCTTATGTCCTCACCTCTTTTAGAGTATCTATTATGACATGATATAAAGAGGATTGAGAGTGGGGTCCATTTCTATTGATGCCACTGTTGTGACCATGTCAAGTTAGGCGTTCCCCATAACTAGTGGTGGGTGACACTGATAAAATGGAGTAAGAGGTGTAAAAGGGAGCTCAAGTGGTATATGAGGGTGAAAACCTTAAGAGACAAAATTTCATAGGTAGTAGAGAGTATAGAGGCCTTGAGTATGGCACCATGAGTGACAATTATAGAGGTTAAGAGGAGCGCATTTATCATATATAGGTGCCTAGATAATGACTTATATTATGATGTGACCAAAGGTAGAGATTTGAGGCTCTAGGAGGATACATAGGATATTAGTGCCGCAAGATAGGTGGACATGATTGGTATGAGCCCACTGATTAAGATATGAAGATGTGGGGGTAGTTTTGGGAGGTTGGGTATATGAATTTATCATAGTGGAGTAGTCTAGTGAGCTAAGCGAGCCTTAAAGGTAATTTTTTTTGTTAATCAAGGTATCGAGATATGAAACACCCCTAGTCTATAGGTGGGATCCAACGACCTAGCACACCAAAGTGCACTTTGGTAGGGAAAATCTACCTTACTAATCCTCAGGCAATGGGTTGAAACCCCAGTTGACTTCACTACATTTAAATAAGGATTCAACCCATTACCTAGTGGTCACCAACACAACATACTGTTGAGGCCAACCATGGGGGACTCAAAGTTAGTTATTATGATAGTGTATATTGTGATGTTTGGATATATTTCTAATGAGGGGTGTGATGTATGTGTTTTTACAAAGTATACTGGAGAGGAGTGAAATTTTATGATCGAGGGTTCACATCATGAGATATTAGATGACATATTAGACTTGACATAATCTAGTGTCAGCGATGATTGGAGACTTGGTGAGTGCATTTAAATTGGTGGGAGAAATAACCCATGATACTTAGAGGCATAAAGATGCTTAGGAAACAATGAGTGTGAGATATATGCTAACCTTTGTGTAAGGCATTCACTAGGAACAATTTACATTAACACAAGAACATGAAATGAGACTATTAGATGCACAAGAGATGATTGCATGCTAGCTGACTAATCCGACCCACATTTTAGAGTTGGATATTCACACAACTAGAGAAGAGGGAGAGGTTGCATGGGCTTGGCCTATATTCACATTATTATTTAATTCCCTACATGCTATGTGTAAAACACCATTATTTTAAAAGCATCAAATGACCTCCATCAAAGGGAAGGGATTTTTGAGGGATGATTGTTTTATTTAAAGAGATAAATTATGTTTATGAATATATATATATATATATATATATATATATATATATATATATATATATGAGATTTTATCATTTTGGTGATATCATGTGTATTGATATTTACTGTTATGATTCCATTTTCTTTTGTGTATAGATGTAGGAACATTTATGATTAAGAGAAATGGAAGAATAAAAGGTTTTTTTGGAAAAATAATTTTTCGCAAGGCAAATTAGTGGTTTTCACCAATGGTCACGGGACTAGGTCCCTCGTCTTGGGAATGGGGAGGCTCCCATTTATTAAATGTAGTGAATAATAAAATCTATGGGTAGCCGTTAGGTTAAGGATCACATAGGAATACTCCATTAAACCTATGGAAAATTTCTTGTATTGAAAACAAGGGAGGAATTTTCTTGGAGATAGGTAAGAAAATAGGGAGATATGCACTTGAAAATTTCACAAACATTAACTAGAGTATGCCCACATTCAATAGGAAGGAAAAAAACTATGTAATCAATATCAAGATTAAAAAATCAAAGACAACGTTATTGATTTACTCCTCAAAGACTGTAGACACCTAAAATTTTCTTACGCAGTTTTAATACTTAAATTGCACTAATTATCTTCTTTCCTGTCATTTTAACAATTGATGACACTTCATCAAATAAAAACCTCTTCTTATCTCATTGGGTAAATTAATGACACTTCGCTAATCAACCATGATCTTCACTCTCTTTTGGTCAATTGATGAAACTTTGTCAATAAGCCACCATTTTCCCACTATTCCAATTAATTAATTACATTTCTTTAATTAATTAACCTTCTTATCACTCAGGATGTTGATTAACGACCTTTCATTAATTAATGTCCACTTCTACTTATGCTCACTACTCTAAATCAATAAATCACCATTTATTGGATCAAATTTCTCTCTTACATCCCTAAAATCATAATACTTTTCCTCTAATCAACTTCTATAAGCTTACATCTACCTATTAATTAATCACACCTGATTAATTAAAACATCCCCTACTCCCATGAGTTGCTAATGACAAATTAAAATATTCTAAATCAAGGTTACCTTTTCTAAAGAAACCTTATCCATTCCTAATCTTAATTTACCCTTATCCCACATCCACTAAGATACAAATCTCTCTCAAACATGAAGGTTATATAAAGAACCCTCCTCCTCCCCTTTCTTCTTACACCATGCTTTGAATAGTGAAAACTATAGGCATTTTGATCTTGAGCATTCTTCATTGTTGGAAATAAATTTTCCATCTTGCATCCATTCACTCAAATTTGAGTAGTATGGGAAGATCCCAAAATGGCCTTATAGCCATTTCCTAGTGAGATCTCATCTTCATTATTGAGATAAACAACACCTATTTGATAGATAAGTGATCTAAATAGGTTCATTCTTTAGGTAACAATCACAAGAGTAGGAATGGCTTGGCATTAATGGTTTTATCATGTTTATGCATTGTTGAAGTTATTTTCCTATAAGCTCTTATCTTATGGTTCTATAGTATATTTTATTTTTTCTTTAAAGCTACTAGGTGTTAGCTTCTTTTGATTAGCACTGCAAGTTTATATATGAACACACGTCAAACAAACATTGTTTTACCATCTGGACAACATTGTTCCCGTATTGTACAGTCCATTATTTATTCATATAACTAGATTTTCTTTTTAATTTTTTAGTTAAATTATTTGAAATGAAACATTTAGTAAAACCAATATAAAAAATAATAGTTACAGGTAGTCCATATAACTTACTTGGTACTTCAATAGGTGTGGAATGATTTTTAGCTTGTCTATTTGCTACTGTGCATGAATTCTTTGTTGTGTGTTGTTCTCTTTGTATCTAAAAGGAAAATTATTTGCGTATTGATCACCACCACACTTAAATCATCCAGAAAACCTTCCTTTTCTTTTAGTTTTATTTTCATTAGTTGTTGTACTATTTTGACCATTTTTCTTAAAATTTGTAGCAAGATTTGTTGCTGTACTTTTGTTTCCATTTTTGGATTTATTTCCAACCTTTTTCCACCAAGTTTTCCTTGGTACAAGTGATGATGGTGAACTAAAATTCTTATTTCTTTTCTCATCTCTGTGAGTAGATATAGCTTGTAGCTTCTACTTTTGGTAGATGGCCTTCAAATACTACTTCCATGGTCGAAGGACCATTTACCTCCACTTCCCCACCTTTGATGGGATTAAGTCCCATGATTAACTTTTGTAAATGGAACTTCTCATCAATTTGGTACTACGGATAATATTTAAGTAGTTTTGTAAATTTCTCCCAATTCTCCGTTATAGTCATCTTGCCTTGAACTAAGGTTTGGAACTCATACATTTTTTGGTCATAATACAATTTTGGCAACCAACACTGTCTAAAATAGAATTTTAACTAATCCTAGCTTATGTTGGTTGCAATAACCCCCAATTATACCTTACGGATATCCCACCATGAGGAAACCTTGTTTGAGAATTTATAAACACCCCAAACAACCTTATTTTCTTTAGAAAAGTTCTTGATTGTGAAGTATTTATCCATATCACCGAGCCAATTCTCAACTCCATCACCTAGAGTTGTCCCGTCAAATATAGGCGGACTGACACGTTTAATGTCATTTGATAGTTCTACTGTCAAATGCACTCTTTTGTTTTTAGGTTGTTTAGGATTTTCAGCATTAGGATCTATTGCGTTAGCATTCTGATTTGTAGCATTAGCATTCTGATTTGCAACATTAGCATTCTTATTTGTAGCATTAACATTCTTATTTGTAACATTAGGTTTCCCTTGAGATTGGAAACTATTACCACTATCAGTACTACTCTCTTCAGCTAATATTTGTTGTTTAAGGACAAATATTTGATTGCGAGTTTCTTACACAACAATAAGTATCTCATCCAGTTTATGGGTTGTTGCTGCCTCAACCCCAAAACATTGGTTGTTTGCAACATTTCCTCTTATCCTAACCATTTTGTTTTGTTATACGTGAAAAAAAATTAGGGTTAGCATGAAGACCCATTATGTCCAAGAGTTTTAAACCTTCAACTTTGATACAAAAATGTAACACCCATGTTATAATTACTCCAAATTAACAATTTTTTTTTATAAAAATAAACCCCTGAACCCCATTAAATGCCTTCAATGATTTTAACTAGTAACAATTATAATCCACCATGAAATATAGTTTACAATCCATCTGATAACAACATAACTATATGCAGTTTTAAAGGTCAATTAGATCTACCCAATCCCCTTTATCATCACTCTATCCAAGTGTGAATAACTTGTATACAATTGATTAACCTATTCATTTATATTTGAGAACTAATGCAGTTCAAAAGTGTCTACCTAAAAATAAGTTAACTGAGTTTCAACTGGCATCTCACACTGTTAGATAAGAACTCCATGAACTGATAGTGTATTCACCTAGTACACTACTTAGGCCAAAGTTTTCAAGCTATGCTGTGCATGCTTAGCTCATGACTGCACATAATCCAAAATAAAATTGTCCCATCACCAAAAAATCATCGTTACACAATTATCTAGATCACATCTCATTAATCAAATGTTTAATTGCATGTATTAAGTTGGCCTAAAATCTAGGTATCGCCTCTCAACTTGAGAGTACACTATCAGTCCCATCTTAGGACACCTATGGGAAAGATAATGATTACTTAATGAATTTCATCATTAAATAATTATTACCCTTCCCGTAGCCATCATAATATGGTATAAATAGAGTTTAATCAAGACAATAGGTGTGACTTAGAGTCCACTCTTTCATAATACAATTATCATTTTAAGTAATAAGACAAGATTTAGATTGAGGATAATCATAATTATATCATTCATATTTCATGTTACTATCTTACTTAAGTTATAATAATTTTGCATTTATTACATCTTTATGTCATTAAATAAGTTATTGTCTTAAAGGTGCAACTGATGTTAGTTAGAACTATACTACGTAATAAATTAATTATTTAATTAATTTCTTTACGACTGAGTTAATGAAATGTCATTATTTCATAATTTTGTGTCACTTTCCATAACAACGTTATTTATTGAACTCATTAATTTATACACATAATAATGATGATTTCATAAGTACCATAGTAATAATTACCATTCAATAAATTATGATAGTAACTATCATAAAGTAAAATTATATAAATCAAGTATAATTTTATAATCAATTTAAAAGTACATGTCACTGTTAAAAATAGCGTGAATCATTATTACATCTCATAAGTTGTTTAGGAGTAATAAATTTATTTATTTAAATCATCTAGGATAAATCCTTATTTCATAAAGTATTACAATAATTTCTCATTAATACAATTAGGCCAATTGCCTCATGAAATTCTATGAAATTATGTTTCGGTTTTCAATTAATACAATAATTCATAATCTGGATGTTCAACAAATCAATATCTGAAATCAAATAAAAAAATCATCGCATGATAAACATTTGTGCAATCAATCCAATTAGAAATTTGTAATAATATTTCCATCCTAAAATCTATAGAATAAAATAAGATAATATGCATGATAAGTTCATCAAACTGACATGGATTAATAACTCTCTTTCTAGTTGTCTCATTATGAAATATTTGGACATCTATGGTTTTATTTAAAATAAAATTTAAATAATTATATCATCTGTAATGAGGTACTCTAATAATTTGTTCAAGGTTCCAACAAAACAACTTGCAAACATCTAAGAAGATCTTTATGCGTCTACAAAGTTTCCCTCATTTCAAACCTTTGAAAAATCAACATCCACAACAACCTTTATAATCATAAGAATATATTATAATTCAATTTACACTCAACCACATTCAACATTAATCAAACTTCTTTGTCACCCAATAGTTTTGAAAAGGGTAAGCAAGTTCTTCCTAGAACATTGGTTTTCCAGTATCCAACTTAACACAAAATAAGAAAATGATACAAATTCATCCTTCAACATTGTCATGATTACTAAAAAAACAATAATTAATTTCACAGTTAGCTACAACAAGATTCATCCTTTTCATTTCCAAATAAAAAATAATACATATTCAATAATTTAATACACAAGCCTAAATTACAACTATTCTATCTTAGTTGCAGCAGACAACAACTATCTCAACATTCATCTTTCGTAAAATGCATATATTGTTAAGCACGGTTTTTGACAAGGAAGCTAGATGATTAAAAAAACTTACTATTCCCATCATTTTAACTTACTCCACCAACAAACAATCAATCAATAAGATAAACAAGACCACGTCCTAAAAAGAAAGCATTCACATGTATTAAAATTTTGAATAGAGTTTCTGTTAAGACAACACGGTTTCTAGGCCCTAGTAAACAACTCAAACTCATGACTCTCTCTATAATAAGGATAAAAATGGACCCAATATATTGTAATCCAAACTATGACCATTATACAAGCATTGATCTCTTATTTTAACAACTGCAAAACTAAACTCAACAAAATGAATACATGCATGCAAAACTTGCACCTTCAAAACCAAACTCATAAATACCGAGTTCGTACAGAACTAATAAGATTCAACTGCTCAAGTATGACATACAAACTTTGAAATAATCATAGATCAATCCACACACAGTTTTAATTTCATTCATGGTGACTTCCTTGAAAGAAATGATAAATTATTGACTATACAGGTCTGTAACAGTCCATATCATCAAAACCAAATGAATCAACAAAGAATAATGCATACCCATAATATACAATCTACATATATGGTATTATCCAAGAGAACTGACTTAACCCACTCATCAAATCCTAAATTTTTTACAATCAGGGTCTTTAGAAATCAATAATCACAGTCATCTATTCAAACCTAAAAACCCACAATGAAATAACCTCCATTGTTGATTATTCGAAGCACCCAGGTAAGGATTCTAACTTATCTAGTTTAACTTGATAATTTCAATCCCAACAATGATGAAAGTTCAAACAAATCCTGTAAATAATCAACCCAAAAGTTTTTTAACCATTAGACTTGAAATAAAGGAAATCCATTCCTAATATGGATATAACTTCTACAAACTTCTTCACTATTTTCCTTTTAAAAATCTACTTCAAAATCAAATGAAGGAACCCAGAAAATCGACCAGACGCATCCAAATTTAATGCCCAAAAACTAACTGTAAAAAAATTATATACAAGTGGGTCGACCATTACTATTTCCCTTAAAAATCTCAACAAGAATAGCCTAAAATTTTCATGCACAGTCTAGTCTAAAAATGAAGTTTCGAATGGCCAAAGAAAGAGTTAATACCAACAATAACAAAAAATAAATAGAATGAAACTCATGCATGTAAGATAGCTTCCCCTAGAATCTTCTCGAGTTTCTCAAGAAAAATTGAATGATCTTTAAGTTTTGTAGGTGCCACATAGTGTCCAAACCACTTACCACTGCCATCACTAACTTCCCTCCAAAATATCTTAGTGGAGTTTTAAACGAGTGGTCCAAGATAAATCAAAAACCTCAAACCTTGTGCATGGGTCGATAAACGATGAGTTTAACTATTAATAAATAAAATGCCATTTAGTATGGTATAGGACCATAACAATATAATGTCATTCAATTTTTAATCTTTGACCATTATAATAAACCAATGCTGACGGAGTATGGTTGATGACCACATTATATTAAAATAATTAAAATGCTAATTACCATGGACTTAGACCATAATACTTAACTATAATCCGGATAATAATTTTCCATGGTCAATTCCATTCAAACATTTACACAACCACACAATCATTTAATACTTAATGCCTTATCAAGTTTTGCATGGGGAGGTGATAACGTTCGATCGAAGATGATAATCAGACAAGAAATTTTTGACAATGCATGATGTGGTCAATCGACTGCCAAATAAACATTATATGGGATATAGTATAAACAATTTAAAATAGTTTTTAAATATGACAAGTCTATAATCGAAGACCAATAAAAACAATATAAATTTTCCTTGCAATAATTTTCTATAGTCCAAGTTTTATAAGAAACATATTTACATTACAAAAAAAAGATCATTAAGTCAACCTCATAACAATTACCTTGACGATGTCAAACTTTAATTGTTCCATGGTTAAGTTCATATTAATTCTTTACAGTCTATGACCATCATAATAAAAAGAAGGTTAGTATCATTAATGATCAAAGTTATTTCTTAGTACCAAAATAATACTGATACACTAATGTACAAATTTACCATATTAGTGGATCATTACTTCCAGTAAGTAAGATAAAACAGAGTCACATAAATAAGTACCAAAACATAATAAAATACCAATGTAATTAAATCATCGCACATAACAAGATAAGTAAATTCATACAACCTAACATAACAAAATAAAGTTATAGATGTCAAGTACTCCATGATTGCTTGGTGACAAACATTGTTACGTAGTTAGACTTATAACTACGCGTAAGTATGTATATCCTTTTTAGGGTATAAATGTGTGTGTATAACTACAAACTCAACTAAGTAACAACACCTTTCCTGTTACCTTCATAAACCAATTTTCATATTAAAACTTATCCTTGTGAAAATCAGAATGAAATTATGGGATGTGATAGTGTTTCTGCACAAAAAATTTCAAATGCGCATGAAAATAAATAAAAAACCAACTACAAAACTCAAATCTACTTACCCCTTGCCTCATCGTTGCCTCTTTCAGCCACTCCTGCTCACCTCTATCTCTCAAAAAACTCAAAATCAATTTCTCATAGATCTTAAATCACAATTCAATCACGTGAAAATGAGCCATTTGTGCACTCGAATCAACTTATATAATCTCTATTTATAGGATTACCACCGACTAAAGATCGATGTTGATCATCTCCATAACCATCGATGATTACTAATCACTGCCAATCTAATCCATTTTTACACATTTAATAAATTTTGGTATCCTAGACCTTTCAACATACACTTCAACACCGTTTATAGCTCATATGCCTTTTCTTTGATGCCAAACACCTTGTCAAAACTTTTATTTGACCATACATCCTTTTTTACACACATTGTGAATATTTTCCTCTAACCCATCAGTCTCATGGCTCCACGTATCCACATGAGAGTGCTCCCATTGGAATATTTCCTTATAGTAATATTTTAGAAGAACATGTTTATAGGATGCCCACATTAACGTCACACCCTTGAGGTTTTATAATGTCTCCTACCAAGTCTTTTCCAAGGCTACTACCATCTCTACATATTCCTCTAGCATGGTCATTCAAAACTACAGTCAAGCACTGTAGGATCTTTAAGCAAACCTATTCAATCAATATAACTATTTTCAATCCAACGAACAATGGAATTGGCCATTATATTGAGGGGGAAAAAATATCCTTACCATAAAATTGGGGCAGCTTCGCACTAGTTTTTATCTTGCAGCCTGTGTCTACAGACAACTCAACAAAAAGGGGTAAATGTAGACACCACTTTTTCATCCATAGGTGACCTAACACATATTAATCAAACTATCATTATTTACACTATTATCACTATCCTAATTCCATTATCCTTAATCTAATTTATCATCGTAAAACACCCATCTACCTACGTAGAATCTTATTTAACCAAGTAAAAAAAACCTAACCTAAATTACCCTATTCATCCTAACCTTTTAACCTCTTCCTACCTGGATTCCTAACCTCCCATCATTCCTAAAATAACCTAAATCCTCAGATAGAAAAAAATTTCAACAATTTTCCATCCTTTCATAGTTGGTTTTTAACCTCTTTGACTGGATCAATAGTGATACATGATCGATAGTGATCGTTACAGATGTGTCGATCCTATGTAAACACCATCCTACATAATTTCTTAGTTAGAAAATGAGATAGGTTAGATGGAGATTGGATTCACAGAAAAATTCTTGATACTGTGAATGACCTCACGACGTTAGAAGATATTTTACAGTCTATTGCCATCCGTTAGGAGTCCTTATCCAACATTCAATCTTCCATTTCAAGCTCTGTCATTCCAAACATCATCCAAAAAGGTACAATGCACTCTTTTTCATTATTTTAATCACATTTTACATCATTTAAAGTTCATAAACACTTATCTTCATACCCCAAGATAGCCATCTTGTATTTTTCCTTTCTTTTAGCCATTAATTTGATTTTTTAGTCAATCTTTCAAATTATCAGGGATCATCACCGATCCCCAATCATCATCGATTGGATCCCCAACTCCCTTTCCCTCTCATTAGCTCTTTATACGTATTAAAATATCTATTATCTGAATCTATTATATCTCCAGATTCCCCCTACTTCACTATAACATTGCTAACTTTTGTCTTCCATCAAACACAATCTCTTTTACCAACCTTTGTTAAAATAGATCATTTTATCCCCGATCACCACTGATTACCAATCATCATCAACCCCTATAATTTCCCCTTATACCAATACATTATCATCTGATTTTGCTAACTAACAAACTTTATAATCATGTCTCTCTTTTGATGATTGTTCTAGGATATTTACACCCCATTACAAGTATCTACAACCTCCCAATCGTTCAGTAACCTTTTGTGTGGGAGAAATTTAAAATTATCCAAGAGCTCAACATATGCGTCATTTACCTCACACTTAAAATCAAAGACATTGAGGAACAATTTGAGATCATCCATGAAATAGCAAGATGTAGTAGAACAAACTTGGTTCAATTATTTTAAAGAGCTTGAACTTGTTTCACCCCCTAGCTTGGGGCCAACTAAAATATGGAGCCAGGATATTTATATCCCTCTAAAATTCTAGTCTTATTATCATTATCTTATTTCATTATCATATCAATCAATTGTTAAAACACAATTTGACACCCTTCAAGGAACCCCTTTGAATTCCTAGGATCAACCTTTGCCAAGAAAATTGTTTAATCATTATTTAATATATGTCTCGTTCAACTACCTTTCTACATAGGCCATCTTACTCGAAAAAAGGAGGAGCACATCATTGGTGTATCCACTCATCCTGACATTATGTTTGTTAGCACATGTATCATTAAACCCTACTTTTTTTAGTTTTCGGTATTTCAACATAATAACAACAAATCAAAAATCATCAGAAACAGACACTTCTCAACATCTTCCTCAATGGAATCATGAAAGTGAGTTTTATTGGTGGCATGCTAATTAAATACATTTTTACAAAAATTATCATGCCCTTAGATGCTTTTCTTATACCTTCATCCTAAACATTAAATTCAATCATGAACACATTTCTTGAGAAATTTTAGAGGAGGCCTATCAAGGTATGTGACAAAGTTTGACAACATGATCCACATGAAGAAGTTCATTAAGCCAATGAGCATCTCAAAGTTTACAATGATCCCTTCCCTACTCACTCTAAGCTTGAGTTACCTAACCTTGGTCCTACTCAGAACAATAACATAGTTATTAGTGTTGTTAACACCTCATATCCATATAATAGCACTTATACTGAAAACATGGTTAATATGCATGGTGCCAAATGCATTATTGCTTGTATTGAGTCATCATATCATTTTTATACATAGACCAAAGCCTACAGAGTTATATATCAATGTTCTTTGAGACAAACATATCATGAACAAGATTTTATCCCTGATACCATAGTTCATATAAATGTAATAAACCCTTTTGTAGACATTCATGCACAATTGATCTTGTTTTGTAACAATATTACCTTCCTCAAATACAAATATCTTATATTGTACTGAAAGGTGAGGTAAGTCATATCTACATATATGGTACCCCATATATAAATAGAGGTAACCCGTAGACACCAGGTGGAAGAATCCCACTCAATCCAACTTGAGGAGGATATATTTCCTACGCCATTGTCACCTATGAAGATAATTCTACCCTGACCAATCTCATATAATTATCATAAAAAAATTAAAAAATAGACCTATCTTCAAGCCCTCCTTCAAAACCTATTCAGATCGCCATCCCTAGAGACACTCAAATTTGGAAATTTACCTTTTTGACGTTTTTGGTTGTTACAATGATCCTTTGTTAAGATAAATATCCACATTCTATCCTTGCTTAGTACATCTTATTGTCTCTCTCCCAACTTGTTTATTTCTACACACTAATGTATCATCACAACCTAGATATAAATACATAAAATCAATATTTCACCTCTATTTATCATGATACATATTCTAGATTGCATGTACTATCACTCTGTTGAAGTGTAATATATCCATTCATGGTCGACTTATACGGTCTTAAACTGACACATCTTATAACTTTTCTATCAATTTGATTATCCTTGTTGGGTCATTTTATCATCATGGGTCAGTCTTTTCATAACAAATTACCTTTAAAAACCTAAATAAGTAAGTTAATATCACTTCATCTATTCACTTAAAACTTTCACGAGCTATCATTTCTAATAATAACACAAAAGGAACTCAAGGATCCCTAATTATTCCCAAAGTTAATGCACATCCATCGGGGGTGGTTAGTATTAATGTTACATCCCAATCCAATGTCTTAGCAAAATCAATATCATTTCAAACATTGTCAAAGTGGTTCAATTTTACAATATAGTTACATCCATATAGATATCACATGATAGGTGGAGAAATACGTTTGGTTTGAGGCCTATTCAAACTATTTTTAAACATAATTGATGCACATATTACACTTCAACCCAAACACTAATGTTTTTGCAGGGTGTTCCACCCATAGTTAAGGTTTGAGTTTGGTTAAAATAATTTATAGGGTTTCACAACTAGTGACACTTAGGGGTTTGACAATGACACACATTTCTAGATAAGTGAAGGGTATAGGAGTTTATAGAGCCACACTTTGAGAAAGTCCAAAACTGTACAAAAGATCAGCTATCATATAGAGATTCCTTGCAGAGTTGTATGTTTGTGAACCAAGGTATTTTCAAGCTACACTATCATGAACGAAGCATATTTAGGTTTTTTTAGTCTCATTTTGTTTTGTACATGCACCTAAATATTCTCATATTTCAATATGTACAACTAAGAACATCCATCCTCTTGTGTTTTTGAGCTTATAGCATACTGTTATCACTAGTTTCACCTATTAATGTCTTGTTTTAATATTACATGATTAATGTTGAAAGTTAATTAGTTTAAATAACCCCCTTGTAATAAACTTTGCATTCTCTTTTAGTGTATTCATAAAACTTATTGATTTTGAAAGGGTGTAAACATTTGGTGACTCAAGCATTGAATATTTTTCCTAAAACCCTAGTTTCCCTAGGCTTCCATTCTTTATGATCATTTTCTTCTCTCTTGGGGTTGTATTTCTATTGTATATAATCATGATTAATCCTAAACTCTTTTACTAACTTTTTCTTAATCTTGGGGGCTCTCGCTTCCATTGTAGAATGAGATACAATTTTGCTAGCTAGGTTCATGCTCATAATTTTTGTAAAAATAAGGACCCCTATGCTACTTCCATGTACGTTGGAAGACATTATGACACTATAGTCCCTACTACTAGATCCTATTCTACTGATAACATATTTTCTAAAAAAAATCACTATCATCATTGATCATGTACAAGGTGAAGACTGTAATACTAACTTTGATAATCATTCCCATGGCCTTCCCAAGGATGACGCACCAACATATATACACATTTCTTACAAGATAATCCCACCAATATTGGCACTTAAGCATTCTTTGTTATCTCATATAGAGACATTTATTATTCCTACATCTATTATGCCTACGTTAATGGGGGAACCTAATATCCCAACACATTATGTCTCTATGTCCATTCCTATGATTACTGATGTTCCTACGTACAATAATATTGGTTCACATGATTCTTATTATACTTTGAGGGCTCTTTTAAACCTTTGTTCACACTTTACAAAGTCATATATTATAATTACAATAAGGTTCATTCGCTTCTTCTCATTCTATGGATGTTACTCGTTTGCTTCATAAAACACTTGCACTTGAAGTGGCTTCTTATCCTTTTCTTATTGGTTGTATTCCTCATAAGATTCCTATTTATGATGGTAAGGGTGACCCTGTATAGTACCTTTAATCATTCCACATTAGTTGTTTTGACTGTGCATATAATGATATCTTACTTACAAAGCTCTTCCTTGGAAGTCTCAAGGACTTTTCCTTACACTGGTTTTATGATCTCCCCACACATTCTGTGCAATCTTTAACCACTTTGGAAAATCAATTTCTTGCACATTTTCTTATCAATATTGGGGACAAATTTTCTTATACTCAAATGTCTAAAATACAACAAGGATATAATGAGCCACATCATTGATTATGTTTTATGCTATAAGACTATGCTTACTAAAATGAAAAATATTCTAGTTGATAATGAACTTAAAGACATAATTACTCAAATATTGATTTATCCTTAGCAAGAATTGGTTTTATTTGTTAAGTTTCCCTCATTTGATCAATTATGTCATACATTGAAGGAAAATGAAGCCAAGTTATTACATTATGAACAAGCTTAAGTATTTTGTTAGAAATTATACTACTTCTAATTCCAAACTTCCAATTAAATTTACTTTTAAAGGTAATATTAATGACTATAAGGCCACTATTAAAGACATTATTAATGTAGTATCCCAACCTACCAAGCTGTAATTACAACCTACAAGAAGGTAATTTTTGTGTTTACCTTGTGATCCAAATATCATGCTCAAACAATTACTTGAGTGCCAATATCACGTCCATCCCTCCACTACTTAAGGTTGATGTGAGTAAGCCTCATGGTAAGAGTTTCGATGTTAATGCTTATTGTGACTATAATAGATATGTTTTCCACCTCATTGATTGATGTATCAAGCTTTGCCATGTTATAAAATATCTTATTGATAAAAATGCAATAGAATAAGATGAGCCCAGTGAAGCCTCTAAATTTTGTTAATGATAATGCCAAGTTGAAAATATTAAATAATCCCCTTCCTAATCATAATACTAAAAAAAATACTTCAGAAGTACATAATTTTCATCATGTTTGTAGACCTAAAAAGCTTGGGGGACTTGGTCTCAGAGACTGGACAAAAATGAATAAATCCCTTCTTGCAAAAATTGGATAGAGGTTAACTAAAGAAAATGGAGTTTGGACCAGAATTCTAAAGAAAAAATACTGGATGGATGTTAATGACAAGAGATGGATTTTCAAACTGGTATCCTTCAATGGCTCATGCATATGGAAAGATATTAACTGGGGCAAAATAAATTGTGGCTAGGGGCAGTAGGTGGAAAATAGGAAAAGGAAATGAGATAAGCTTAGGGAAAGATAAATGGGATGGGAATTTTATCCTTAAAGATCAATTCCTCCAAATAGCTATTCAGCTCAAAGATAAATATGGGGATAAAATCATTAACTATATGGCCTGATGATGACAACAATTAGACATGGAAAATCATGGAACTTGAAAGACAGGAATTCAATGATCATTTGAGCAAGCTCAATGATTTCCTAAAAAATTATGTTTCTTCTAATAACAAGGACCAAGATAGAATAGTCTGGGACAAAGATCAAAGTGGTAATTTCTCTGTCAAATCTGCCTATTCCCTATTTTTTGAGGGAGGAACTAGTGAAGAAGATTTAAATGCTGGTAAGATTTGGAACAAGAACATAACCCCAAAGGTTAATGTCTTCAACTGGCTTTCAGTAATGAATAAAATTCTCACTGTTGATAATCTGGCTAAAAGAGGTTTCGAGATGGCCAATAGATGTGTTCTGTGTGAAGTGAATATGGAAACTGTAAATCATCTTCTCATGGAATGCCCTTTTTCCCATCTTATGCTTTCTTCTATTCTGGGTTGTTTCTTAGTTTTCTGGGTAATTCCTAATGAGATCAAGGATGCTTGGATTCAATGGATCTGCCCTTTCTTCAGTCGAGGACTTAAAAATCTCTGGGTTATGAGTTTGGGTCACCTATGGTGGGAATTATGGAAATAAATAAATAGAAGGATTTTTAAGAATAAGAAACTTCCTATTAAGGTGACTATTAACAAACTCCTACAGGCTGTTAGAAATATTTTTTCTATACTTAGGAAAAATGAAATGGAAATCCTTGACAATGAACTTCATTTCTTTAAGATTTGGAACCTTATAGGTGACCCCCATTAACCCAAAAGATGTAATCCTCATTTGGGGATTAAATGGAATTCACCTAGGGATGGCTTCTTTAAACTCAATTTTGATGGTGCTGCAAAAGGTAATCTTGGGAAAGCTAGGGGTGGAGGTGTTCTTCAGGACTCCCAAGGTATATTTCTTCTTGCGTACTTCTTCGATCTGGGCCTCCAATATAACAATGTTGCTGAGGTTGTTGCGATGTTCTGGGGGGTGAAGTTAGCCAAGGAGAAAGGCTTAACACATCTTGAAGTGGAAGGGGACTCTCTATATATCATTTCATGTTTGAAAGGAAATTCTCAACCTTCTATTTCTATTGAGGACTTCATAAATAAAACTAAACTTCTTGCATCCTCTTTTGAGGCCATTTCCTTTCATCATGTGTACCATGAAGGAAACTCTCTAACGGATTGCATGGAAAATTTGGGGGTGAATGCTAGGGGTCTAAAGGTGGTAGAGGATCCCAATGTGATGCAAGCCAAATTTATTGAAATCATGAAAAGGGAAGGTTTAACTTATAACACTCCTACAAATGAGGAGGAAAAATTTATTCAGACTCGTGACACCCCTCTTTCTTGATTACTGAACTTGTGCCAAATTTATTTTCTTCTCCTCAAAGGGGTAGGCTGGATATCTTTGTTTTCTAGAAGCATGAAGATAGGATTGGGGAAGTTAAAATTTTATAGAATAGAAGGAAGAATAGAGCCAGTAGCATGGGGGGAGACTTAGTTCAAACTGAACCCTGCAAGAGGTAGGAGATGTCTGTTGAGGTGGAAACTCTTCTCGAAAAGGAAGGTATGCTTCCCTTTTTCAATATTTTTGATGGCCATGATGAGAAGATAAGTGAAGCTGTGGCAAAAATGTGGAATGAGGGCCATGTCCAGGTTGGTAATTTCTCCTTTACCATTTCCCCTAAGCTTATTTCCAAAGTCTTGGGTTTAGTCTCTAGAAGGTAGATGCATCTACAAGCGTAATTCGAACTACAGTCTAGAGATTGAATGTTTCATGCAAGGTAAGGGTATGCCTATATCTCTTCACAATGGGTATGCTCGGGGAAATATGCCCCACCCTTATGATGAAATTACTCAGTTGTTTATGTCATACATCACCTTAGAAGGTAGGTATAAAGTGATTTATGGTTACCATTTTCCCATGTTGAACCATGTGCAGTAACACAAAGGCCTACAATTTCCCTTTCTTTCTGTATACCTCCCTAGTGAAATCTATTGGTATGGTTGAGAAAGGGACCTTCTCCCTTCCTCTACATCAGGGCCTCATTAAATCCTTTCTCAGGATGGGTACTCCCTTTTTGGGGAAAAATGAAAAATTTGGGGCCTCCGTCGCTGATGGCTCGGTGCCCAAGGAGGACAATCTTAGTGAAGACCCATTTGGAAAACCTGTGGCTAAGCGTTTACCAGATCCAATTTGAGTCATGGTGCTATCAAAAAATGTAGCATGGTTGAGGAGGATCCTAAATAGGTTGAGGAAGTGGAGATTTTAGATTCGGGGGAAAACCAAGATGGGAATATAGACTTTTCGGGTTTCCAATATGGACAAGGCTGCTGTTGATGGGGATAACAGTGATGAGGGGGAGAGTGAGAAAGCTCTAGATTTTTCAGATGATAAGTGCTCCAAGAATTCGGAGGATGCCATTGAGAGCTTGCATGCTCTGAAAACTACCCAATCTAAACTATTCACTGCTTAAGACTCATCTATCAAGACTCACTCTTTCATGCGGGATTTCGAGCATTGTAGGCTTGATACCAACATTAACAGACACAAGATTAGTATGGTCTCCATGGAATTGAAGGATTTGACTGATAAAGTGGAAAAGCTATCCTCGTTGGTCCTTAGTGAAAAGCTCAAGAATGCCAATGAGAGAAGCCTGGAAATGGCCAAGGACATGCTGAAGATGAAAGAAGTTGTGTTCCAGATTCATGATGTCCATCTCCTCAACGTTAAGAGCACCACCCACCATCTCAAGCTTTTAGCTGAGATGATTCACTCCATGGAACTTTTTAAGGAAAGGGAAAAATATGGTAAAGGCCCCAAAGTGGAGATCCCAGAGCCAAACTACAAGGTTTGGAAAGCTACCATTGATTCCCTTGTCAAAGAATGGAAAAGATGCATGAACTCAGTGGGGGAATTGATAAAAGAGTGACTGCGTATATGGGATATTTTCTTGTTGTTGTTATTTCTAAGCTATTTTGCTGTTAGTTTCTTGGTTATGATACTATTAGATAGTTTATTTTCTATTTGGATACTTTCTTTTAAGTTTGTATTTCCTTGTTGCTGGTCTTGTGTTGCTTTGATTTTGTGGTAGGGCTTCAATGGTATATCCCTTGGCCTTTTTGTAAGGAACTGGTAACATTATGTATGGGGTAGGGTCCCCTCAACCCTTTTTACCTCTAATCAATTTTTTTTTTCATCGTGTTGTACCACCTCCACCTTATTATTACCCATTGGATGCAAATTATTGGCACTGACATTCCTATGCCACCTTTTCCATTGACTATTACTTTTGATGACTCTAATATGGATGAAAATGTTATCTCAAATACTTTGTATATTCATGCATCTACTAATCAAGTCCATATACACAACATTTTGTTTGATCCCCATAACAAGCATACTATATGTACTCTCAAGTTACTCTATTCTCTTGGTCACACTAAAAATAAAATCACACTCAATTCTAATCCCAATTTTGGACATATTATAGTACCCTACTACTATCAACTATATTACTACACAAGTCCCATTTCTAGTGGCCTCTACTCTTAGCTCAAGTGACATGTGTTTAGGTATTCCTTGGTTGTGTTCTCTTAGGGTTGTTCCATATATCTTACACCAATGTGTCAATTTTTTTCACCAATAACAAGTCACAATTTTAGGTATTCCCTTTGAGGATCCTCTTCCTAGGTACCTAGTCACACTTTTATAGTTTCTATTCCTACTCCTAGGTCTCTAGATAAGACTTCTACTTCACATGTTATTTATAGTTGCTCCCACCCTCTTATATCTCAAGATAGGACTTATTCTCATACTATTTATAGTGGATCTCACCTTCATAAGTCTCTAGGTAGGCCTTTTGTTTCATTTGTTATCTCTAGCTGGCTCCTTCCCTCTTAGGATTCCTCATAGGTATTCTAGTACACATGTTATATCTACTATCTCTCACTCTTTTAGTCCTCCTCATAGGAATTTTTCAACACACACTTCTTCTCATGAATCTAGTCCACTTGGTTCTCTTCTTAGGACTTTTATGGCCACATGTTATTTCTTCTACCCCATTAGCACATGATCATCATCATTTGGAATAGTTGAGGCGCCATGCCTACCTTTTTCTTTAGGATCTAATTTTTCTCCTTATGAGGCTCTCATTAGATATCCCTTGTGCCACCCCTCTACCTTTACATAGTTAAATTATAAAAATACAATTTTTTTTTTGTAAAAATAAAAGTCAAGTACCTATACACATAGCTTGCATGGTTAGAAATTTACATTATATATGTTCTTTGTCAATATGTATTGATATATAACCTATCATTTCTATAGAATATTTACACACATGCATTTATGAGGTATATTGGGATAGATGCAACACACACATAAAGTATTACATGATGAAAGTTATCATTCTAGTCCTTCCCAGATACAAGAATCATCTAGAGGCATTTATTATACATTCTATACAAGTGTTATTATTTCATTATAGTTTCTATAATACTTCCTCATTACACTTTCTTACATATATTATGTATATGTTATATTTTGAGCTAACATGAACAACACACGTGTCTTATGAAATACTAGCATATCTTACTTTATGTGCATCTTTACTACTTACTATGATGCTTTTATCATTATTTGTTATACACGTTTAATACATTTTTGTTACTATTTGTCTACTTCCCTTATATGAAACTTAAGTGTCTTGATTGTCTTGTGACACTGTGTGCATCCCATGTTTATGGCTTTATTGCCTTCTCTTGCATGAAATTGCTTCTCTTGTATGTAGCCTAAGTTCCTTGATTATCTTGTGATGTGATGGGTTGTCCCATGTTTATAGCTTTATGCCTTGATGTGACTCTTTTTCTACATACTTTTGCTTTTTATTTACTTACTTAACTACTAATATCTATTTATGATTGTTCTATTACACACGAGGTTTTGTTATTATTGTTGCATGTTTCTTTGCACACCATGGTTTTCACCATGTACACACTCATTTTATAGGTACAAGTTCCTTAATGATAGCCATCACTACAACCTTTTATATGCTCCTAGAAAGATTATCAGACTTTTTAAACAAGGATACATATATTTTATTTTGAGCCACTCACTCAAATTTCTTTATCAAACACACCTCAAAAGAGGAGGCATTCATCAGGGTATATTCTACATCCTCAGACAATTTTTTGAGTTTAGGTACAATTTTCACAAGGCACGGGTCCTATGAAATATATTCAAATACGTAAATTTGGACAAATCACATAGGGTTCAAACAATCGAGACTATACAGACAATCCTAACCCTCTCATAGGTTTCTGGCATGGGGGGCAGAGTTACACTAGATTTTTCTATTGTTTCATATTTATACAAATGTTTGGCATAATTTCATACTCAACACAATTCATAGCAATTTACAAGGGGCATGAATATTTTACTCCTTTTAAATTTCAATATTAAGTTTTAATTACAAATATAGGATTTTCAAGGCATAGGTATCCTTCTAAATCATCATTTTATCACATTACATTCTTCTACTCAATTTTGTGGCACATGGGGAGGGCATGGGGGAACCCATTATCTTTTATAATTTGTGTCTATATATACAAAATTGGGCCTATATTTTCCTACAGCGATGTGGTCCATGGGGTTATGGAAGGTATTAAAGTGACTAAGTTCTTCTTAGATTGTACTTCATATCCTCTTAAAGGGGAAGATAGAAGGGTTAATAAAAAATTTGATACACGGTCTTCTTCCTTAATAGGTGCTTTAGTACCTCTCTCTTCTTATCTCTATATCTTATACTCAGTGTTTGGTTACATACATCCAATAATCTATTTTCTCCTTCAACATAATTGGGGATCTAATCAGCCCCAATCCTTTGATAAGCTCAATGATGTTATCTGAATCTCCAAGTGTAAGCAAAGAACAAGAGCTCTTGCCTCTGCAGTACCAAAAAGTGTATTCCTTCCATGTTTCACATCTCTTTTTTTCACTTTATATAAGTTAAAATTCTATATTTACATTTGATTTATAGTTGAATTTATACTATGGAAATTTACTTCACTTTGTGTTATAGGTTTCAATATGGAGCATGCTAATGTACCGACACATTTGGATGACAAAAACTCCAAGAAAATTACAAAGTGTTTCTACACAGTCACGTATTTTTCCCTTTAAACATTTATTTTAATTTCATACCTAAAGGGGGGTATGTAGACACTCAAGTTTGAAGAATTACCTTTTGATACTCGTGGTTGTGAAAATGCTCCTTTGTTTAAAACAAATATCCACATTCTATCCCCTCTCATTACATCCTATTGTCTTTCTCGTAACTTTTTTATTTCTACACATCGACATGTCATCACATTATGAATATAAATGCTATTAAAAAAATATTTCATATCTATTTATCATGATACATTTTCCATATTGCATGCATTATCACCCTGCCCAAAATTATATATTATGGTCAAGATATAATATCGGGTCTTGACCAACTTATATGGTTTTGGGCCAACCTGGTATGGTATTGGACCAACACATTAAATTTTTTTCTTTCAATTTGATTATATGTGTTGGGTAATTTTATCCTCTTGGGTTTACCTTGTTATAACAAATTAACTTTGGAACCCTATATGAGTATGTTAATATCACTTCATTTACTCACCTAACACTCTCATGGGCTCTCATTGAATATAATAACACAAAAATCACTCAAGGATCCCCACATCTTACCAAATTTGATGCACATCTATTAGGGAATTCATTTCTATAGTTATAAAACACTTAACAAGGTCAAAAAAATAACCTTTTCCTCATTTCCTAGCATATAAATATCCTAATACAACATCTTAGTAAGAGAAAAATCATCTTAAACATTGTTAAAGTGGTTCAAGTCACTAATGTAGTTGTATCCATATACATATCACATGTTAGGTAGAGAAATACATGTGGTTTTAGGCCTCTTTGGAGTAGTGTTGGTGTAATCATTACACAAATTGCACTTCAACACAAACACTAACCTTTTATAGGGTTTTCCACACGTGGTTAGGGTTTTAGTTTGGATAAAATTATTCAAAGGGTTTCACAACAGGTGAAACTTAGGATTTGATAGAAACCCATATTTCTAGACAAGCAAATGGAACATGAAGTGACACAACCACACTTCAAGCAAGTCCAAAATTATACAAAAGATCCAAGACCATACAAACATTTTTGGTAGTAGTTGTATGTTTCTGGAATAGGGTGTTTTCCAAGTATAATATCACGAATGAAGCATATTTAGTTATGGTACTCCCAATTTGTCTAATTTATACACCCTAATCTCTCATGTTTCACTTTGTACAAATAATTTCATCTTTCCTCGTGTGTTTTTCATCCTTATATCATATTATTATCACTAACTACAATTATTAATGTGTTGTTATGATATTTCATGATTAATGCTAGAAGTTAATTAATCAGAAATAATCCCCTGTAATAAACCTTACATCCTCTTTTAGTATATGCATAACATATAATAATTAAAAAAAGGTGTATATGATCCCCAGGTTTAGACTGATTGCATATTCTAACCCTGAAGATTGGGACCCTCTTGCCAAAAAATTATTATCTCCCAAGTCAAATCCCATTTATAGAGCTTATTTGTATCTCACTTATACATCATGAGTGTCTTATGTCAACACTATTCACTATGCACATCCCTTTTCCACCCACTTTGGGGTAGGAACCTGCCTTGCATGGTTTGAAAGAGAGCACCATGCATCAATGTGAAGAGCTATCCATTTCTACTGACCACTCTTCTTGTATTTTCTTACCTCTAGATTTCATGATCCTTGATGAGGCTTTCAATTTTGTACAAACGACTCTCCCCTATTTATCTCTATTTTAATTGGCCACACTATAGTTAAGAGATACCTCATAGATGAAGGTTTGAGTATTGTGTCAATTTTATTAACTTTATAAAAACACTTGGCTATTCTATTGACAACCTTGAATTTACTAGGAGTACATGTAAGGGTTATGATCATAGTTACATGCCCCTTTAGCTTAGGTTAAATTTGGATCCCCATCACTATGAATCCTCACATCATCCAAGTAAAGTTGTGATTTTCAACTTCCCATTATCATATAATATCCTCTTAAGTAGACCATATACTCATGACATGCACATAGTCATATCATTTTCATGTAGATGTGTTAAGTTTGAATACCTGAGGGCTATCTATAAAGTATAATATAACACTAATACTAGGAAATTTAACCTCTTCTAATAACATGGGATATTCAAAATCCCCACCCTTGAAGAACTCCCTATCCCATTTTAGGAATACCAATGCTTCAACTATCTTAAAGATTCCCTTCATGCCTATAATATTCATCATGAGGTCGTGGTTCATACTCTGCCCAAACTTCTTGATTTAGAAAGTGATGAGCCTGATGAAATCAACCTTAGGAACAATATTTTTGGCCCCTTGATGCCATTATATCATAATTATCTCCCACTCTATGACCTCAATTGTGCAAAAAGGATTTTTATTGAATCCTTAATACCATTATTAACACTATGTGTCCTCTTGAAGAGTATCTCAATCAAATTGATATGATAATTGAATCATGTGTTATTGATATCACTACACCTAACTATGATTATGGTAATTATTTAGGTGATCCCTTTTTGGTAGGATATGCTTAGTCTAAGAATGTAGAAATTATTTTTTTTATCAAGAATACATATAGTCCACTATTAGTCCTTACATCAACACCATCACATTCTCCTCACAAAGCACGCTTACAAACTTTGACCTTGAGACTAATGACCTCAAGGATGATGAGGATGCTTGCTATAATTTTGACTATAAGGAAAATACCATGAATTAAAATCCTCTTAATAAGAAATTTGATGCTTGAGACACATATTTATCCCTTGGGTAGCCTCTCCACTCCTATGAAACCCATTTTGACATCTCCCCCTTATTTTACTTCTACTTCTCCACATATTGTTATGACTCTACCCTCCATGAGATCACCTCAAACTCTTCTCACGATTATAGTTCCTAGCCCACTTAAAACTAAACCATATTACACAATTGATTGTAGATCCTATTGAAAACATATGAAAATACTTGAAGCAAAAGTTAGATGAGATCAAAAAAATAAACCCACACAACCTCCTTCTTTTACACCACTCTTTTATTCCCATCAGGACTTTTACTTATATACAAGACGATACTTGTCAAGTTGTCTCTTGTAAACACTAAGTATGGGAACCTTCCCCTCATACACCTAAGTGCATGGCTCAATCCCCTCCATCATAACAACAAAATTCCATGTCATCATCTCAATCATACAATACTTATCCTTCCTCTCCTCATCCCTCCCTTGATGATATACATCGTGATGTTCTCAGTTGAATATATGAATAGATAGACAATTCTATATTTTCCACATGATCAAAAGTCCATAATGGTAACGACATCATTCAAGAAAACCTAGAGGACCTCATGATTCATACTCAAAATAAAATTGTAGTCTTATTTTAGCCACTCAAAACCCTAGGTATGCTAACACTTCATTCAAATGAATCTGAATGCTCACCCAAAGTGTTGTAAAGGCACCGGGTCCCTCTTTGTTACTATCTTACTAGGGTGCCTAAAATGCATATTCATAATAACCATAATCAAAGTGCATATTCCATTCTAACAATCAGATTCATTATATTAATTCATGAAAAACCATATCCAAATACACCATGAGTATCATTACAAAGTCATGTGAACAAACATACCAGCAACAAAACTTTGTTACAATCCAGATCTCAGTCTTGGCCTCTCTCAATAGTGAAAATAAATACATATATATAGGGGTGGGGAATTTCCCTTTACCACCCATACAATGATAAAAATAGGCCACATGCTTAAAATAGCCACACATACATAAAAATATAACTAAAGAAACATGCAAGCTTTTCCTAATGATTTATTATGTAATGTTCCCATTTTAAGATTTTAGAAAGCAAGGGATTTTTTTTTGAAGCAATGTTATCTATTCTAAATAATACATCATTCAGGATACACATTCTATGCCAATTCAATCTCATAACAGATAACCATATGCAACTGTAATGACTCGATATCTTCCAATCTCTCATTTCACGACTCAGATTCAATATGATCTCTCATGTTAATCTGAACACATACTTTATGTTATGTATACTTGGTCTGCTTACCCTAATCTAGGTTCCGAGTGATCTGTTTAAAGAACCTATCTGAATATTTGTTACCAATATTCATCCGACATCACGTTCTACTAAACTAGGTGATACAAGACAACACAACCAGTAGCTTGCGATACTTTGGCCAAATATTTTCAACATACTGTCTATGTGATTATTCCTAGATGGCATACACTTCAACATAATACGTCCTTCACCTCACTCTTATGTTAGCTAGAATGGTCTTTACTGACTTCTATCAGTCCACTTGTCTAAGATTTTATCCTAACCCAAATTAGTGACATGATCTAGTATATTGGATCATTCACGTTAACTAAGGGTATTTAGACATATTCAATTGACCTAAGTCGATTGAATGTGCCTACTTACCCATAGTGAGATTCATCCCCTACACTAGATCATGTTTCTAATTCAGTCTAGAAAGAAACCAAGTACAAGTCCCCAACATATGTAGGTTTGGATGGTCAAATGTAGAAGGGTGTTGCCACATGTCAACTGCAATACTATATCTTCGAGAAGACCTTAGTCTTCTCGAAGGTACATTTTTGTAGTTGGTGTGTGCCAACATCTGCCATAACTACCTCATCGAGATGTACATACTTCAAGGAGAATGTTAACATTTAGTTAATTAGTGGATTTAAGATTCATTTTACATATCCTTACGAAACATAATAATCCACACTCCTTAAGTTCTTTTCCAAAATCTGATTCAAGTAACCATTTAAGAACTTACTTAAGATTGCTTTTTAAGTTCATTAAATTGGCTTACCGAACAATTAACTAAAAATAGGACAACAACATCATAAGTTCCATTAAATGCAACTTAACCATTCAAGAAGGTGTAGTAACCACATAGGATTACCTAAGTAGACTTCATTGGAATGAGGTCTAATGATTTAATGATGATTGCACCTTTCCTTTTGTTTACATTCAATTTGAAAGAGGAAGAGTCTTCCTCTTTATGGTTAAGTTTTAGGATTTAACAACTGTTGGCTAGATTTTCTGCATAACACAAAACCTAGGCAGTCATGAGTTAAATCTCCCTCATTTAACCGGTGAGGCTCCCTGTCAAATTTTTCAATTAAAGTATGCTAATATCTAAATGGGGTTTTAATTTAACTACTCAGTTCATGAACCATAATTGAAAAGTTCTGCAGCAAGTAGTTGTTTAAAGAAAGGAAAAGTTATAGAAGAAGGTAATTACATAAACACAGAAGAAATGGGGAAGATGTGCATCCCAATCTGTAGATGGCAGAGCTAATTGCATGCACATAGAAGAATCCAATACATATAAACACATAATTATAAAAAAAGGTAGCTCTAAATCTAGATCTAAAATAACACAAAGTCTATTAAGAGATCTAAGATGAAAAGAAAGAAATACAATACACCGTGACAAAAAGTTCTTCAGAAATCTGCTCATGTATAATCCTTTGCTTCAAGTGGCTCTCAAGAGTTTCAGCACAAAGTCTGGAACACAAGGTTGTTGCTTACAAATTCTGATCATTAACCTGAAGGTTCTTCCTCTACTTATAGAATGTAGAGGGGAAATTACAAGTTGGAAGCTTTGAGTGAACTAGCACATGTGGAAGTAGGAAAAGAAACAAATGGTAATCTCCCTCCTGGAATTCCTCTTTGCATGACATGTATGATTTGCAACTGAAAATAGCACCTTCTATTTTGCACATTCGCCACCTATCTCCAAGTAGTTGACTTCTTCAAGTAATGGCTTTTTAATCAATCAATTAAGTTGTATAATTTAATTGATCGCTCAATTACTTTGTCAGAGGAAAGAAGAAGGAAGAGGAAAGCTGCAGTCTTGTCCTTTTTCATGTCTGCATGCAGCTGATTCTTGTCTTCGATTCTCACCAAACTGGATCTGGAAACAACAAGCTGGATCTGGAAGTGACTGGAATTGGAAACAACTAGATTTTGCCTTCACCTTGTCTTCTCTTTTATCCTTGAAGCTTTTACAGTTCTTCTCCAGTACATGCATCAATGCAATGTTTTCCATAGATAACTCATCATCCTTATTTTTAATTGCATATGAGAAATAATTTTTTTTGGAAAGCACTTCGGATGAATGAAAATTCAACGAAGGCTTAAACTGGAAGATGGGAGCATTTGCACAAGATCTTGGAAGGAATTTTTCATCCACTGACTTCTTCACAGGCTGCATTCGAAACAAGAGGATGAAGCCTTTGTGCCGAAAGCTTTTGCAACTATGATATCTGGATCTGGATCTGCATATGAATTTACATCTGCATCTAGATATGGGTCTGCACCTACATAAAAAACTCTGGCAACTAGGCTGTGGATGGAAAAGCTGAAACTCAAATAATTCCATTGCTTTTAATCTACATGCATGAGTGAAGTTTTTCCTGCACACATGAGTGAAGTTTTTCCTGCTTTGGATTTATCTATCAATTCAGCAAGAGTTTCCAAGCTTAGATCCATGTCTCTAATATCTATAAATTTAGAAGTGATGCATGACTCCGTTGTGCTTTCTTTTTCATCTTTCTTCGCCATAGGTTTGTCTATCTTTGTCTGAATAATTCTTTTTCTTCTTATTTGACTGGAATTCTTCATAACTGGTGTAGATCTAGATAATCCTTCAGATTCAAAGGAAATATTCAATGTATTAGACATTAATATAAGTTCCTTTTCTTTATAAAAGCACCTGTATCTAACTCCTATAATTAATTCAGACAAAGATGGCAACCGGAGCATGCACAGTGAATTTTAATCACAAAAATCTGCATAATTCAAGCCTGCTGCCCCAAATTTGGACGTTTTATTTACATGAAAAGCAGGAATGAATTTTACCAACATCACCTGAGAACCTATATCAATTCTACAAAAAATTATGCAGACACAAATCAGCCTTCTTCAAAGCATGCGCCAAAACTAGAAGCTTTTAGCATCAAATCCACCTTCCTCTGAGAAAAAACCTTCTCCAAATGGGGCGCACTTTTCCTTTGGGCTACACTTCTTCACCTGTGAATTAATTAATTCATCCTTATGGCAGCCCATGCTTATATAACCCTCATAATTCTATAATTAATAATTTCCCTTCTTATCCCTGGCAATTAATTAATTAAAAATCATGCTCTTCTCTTTAACTGGTGTGCTAAAATTGCAAGATTAAGGACAACCATCCATTAAATTAAATTTAATTAATTTAATCATCCACTCTTCACTTCACTTAAGCTTCACAGTGTGCTTTGACCATAGCCACTGAAAATAGAATTTAATTTAATCATTTAATACTTTAAAAAGTATTATTTCTCTCCCAAATGGGGCTACATTAAATAAATTAAATTTATTTAATTTTGAAATTCTATTTTTAAATTCCTTTTGTCCACTTCCCTTTGTTGAATTTTCCACAAGCCTGGGTGCCGAAATTGGGTGAATAAATATCAACAAATATTTATTTAATGCATTATTATTTACCCAAGGTGGGTCACACTTTTTAGCATAATAGAATTCTATTTTTAAAAACACATGGCAATGGGAATTTTTACTCTGCAAGGCAGCCCCAGAAATCCCATGATCCACTTAAGTGATTTGACTTTGACAATGAGATTATTTACCTTGCATGGCAGGCAATAAAATCCCATTATTTCACTTAAGTCACTTTTATTTTATTTCACCATGGGAATGTTTACCCTGCAAGGCAGGCAATAAATTCTCGCCTGCTTGTTGCCTCTATTTTTCCCACTGTAGCTTAAGTGAATTTTATATCATGGGAAAAAGTACCCTGCTAGGTAGGTACACAATTCTCGCTTGCCTACTGCTTCTATTTTTCTCACTGCAACTTAAATCCTTTGTTTTTCAAAAATGCGCCCAACCCCACAGGGGATATTTAGTGCACGAATTCACTTTTTCCCAGTGAACCAGACCTCCGATGGTGACTTACTCCAGGGATAACATGCGTATATGTTCTCAAGCTGCTCCAGGCCAAGAATCGGGCTAACTCGGCAAAGGAATTGATCTAGATAAATTTCACAGAAAATGAAACGGGAAAACACAAAAACACGAAAAATTGCCAAAAGTCACAAATAAAGCCCATAACTTATTCCTTGTTAAAATCCTTATGGTACAAGGGAATATAGATATGTTCGATCATAACAAATTTAAAACAAAGCGCAAATAGCCTCATACGGGGCTCAAAATAATTAAATACAAATTTCCCACAAACAAATCTTGATGACAGAATATAATAATTTTGGGCATCTGGGTATTTGGCGAAAAAGGCTAATATGGCTCTTTGGGAATATCTTGACACAATACAAGAACTTTCAGGCAATAAAAACACAAAACGACTCATTATTTTAAAAGTATGATTTTTTTTTGAATAGGGTAGTCACATATTTCAGGATGAAATCTGAGTACACCAACAACCCTCTTTATCTTTTACAATTTCTTTGGTTTTACTGCATGTTTATTACATCATATTACCATACAAAATTGTTTAGATAATAACATCATATTCCACAACTTATCAAGTTGTATCTTAATTAGGGAGATTGAACTTAACTCCCTTTATCCAACATAATAAAGGATAATCAATTAAGTATATAAATAATATGAATAATATCAACAAGACAAAATTCCATTTATTTCATATTAACACCAGATAGTTTACAAATCCAATTCAAGTAAGTTTTCAACTTTCAATTCATCTTTGTAAACTTATATAATTATAATACTATGCATTTTAGGAAAACTGCCAATACAATAGTCTTCTTTCAACAAGAATACAATTTCTCTTTTAAATTTACAACCCAAGAAAGAAATAAGGATTCTTCACAAGGAATAAAACTTAAATCAACCAATGTATCATAAAAGTTTTTCCTTCTTTTACCACTTACGGAATCTGTCTACAAAACTTACTAGCATGGGTCAGTTTAAAGAACTGAGTATGATAAGTACCAAACATTAAAACTTCATGATTTCAACTAATTGTTCCATTAAAACAACTCTGCTTTAATGAAACAATTAATATATCAAACATAAAAGTATAAGTAATAACAATGAGAAAATAAATACATTAATAAATCTGAATTCCCTTCGTAAGAAAAAAACAAAATATATTTCACAGCATCTTCCTTATCATTTTAAAGTTTAAATTGAACCTATCAATTATAACAATAGTTCATCATATCATTATTTCCAATTCTATCATCTTAGAATACAAAATTAATCTTCACTAAGGACAAAGTAAGTATTTACATTTCCTGTTCCACAAACTGGGACATCTAACCTCTTCCTGCATGGTTTCTTCAAATGAAATAAACAAGGAAGACCAACACTTATAAAATCTCTATTTCAAGAAGTCAATTATTTTGTTTCATAGTACCCAACAAACAAATTCTCTTTCTAATCCGAAAAACTTAGTTCCTACACTAATTTCCAGAAAAGAGAGATCAATATTATTTCCAAGTTCCAAGAAGACATACTTCCAGTCTCTTTTATATCCCTTATCAATTAGAACATAAGTTTCATATTTCAGTTTCAAATGAAATAAACATGAAAGTTCTGAAACAATACATAACCCAAGATGCATATTTCTTCGAAATAGAGAAGAAAAGACTATCTCCAATTTAAATACTATTGCCAAATTCAAAGAATGAATAGTTAGAAAAGAAGAACGAACCGTTCATCTACAAATTCGTTTAAAGTTAAGATCTCAAACAAAACTTTATAACAACAGAAAAACTACTCTTCCCAAATCTCTTTGAGTAAGTAGTTCAAACTTAAAATAGGGTTTAGAACTTAAACAATTAATCAAGATAGAAGAAAACCCATATAATAGCAAATCCATATCGAACATGTTGATAAAAGAAAATCTAGATCAAAACTTAGAGTCCAAAATCCAAGTTGCCATAACAAACATAGAATTCACTTACTAGCTCAAGACAAGTCAATGATTAATCACGGGTTTAGGGTAATGTTCAGTTCCCATTCAAATTTATATTCAAAATGAAGGAGACTTGAACCAGTATTAAAACGAAACCTGAGAATCAAACAAGAATTCAAAATTAAGCAAGTATCAAAAATACAAGTGTAGTATTGAATATGAGCTCCCAATGATAGCCAGTCAATTACAAGGATAAATCATGAGAACAAAAACCACAAACATGCTTCCAAAATAGTCCCACATTACTTACTATCCCATTCATTTATTTATAGTAACAAGAACTAAAATGCTATATTTAACAATACGAAACTTGAATACCATTTTAACTCAAACATGAGCCCAAAACAAGCTCCATGAAACACAATTTTCAATACAGGTTAAGGCAAAACGCAGGCTCTGCACAAGCATTGGCTCAAAGGAACATGAGTCTGGTTATAACCTAATCAACAAGAGATCACAACAACTAAACGAAAACATGAATCTCAAATACAGTCTCGAGTCCAACATAGACTGCCTACAACTTATTCAAACACAAGCTTCCATACAGGCTCAAGCCCAACATGGCCGAAGATGAACTAAGTGAAAACAGTCTCATTAAAAGCTAAAACTCAACACGAGTTTCATATTCAGTCCAAGTTCAACAAAACAGTCTAAATATAGGTTAGATGAAACATGAAGTTAAACAAGTTCAAGCCCAACATGGACCGATTATAAGCTAAAACAAAACATAGTTTTTGCACAAGCTAAAGCTCTACACAAGCATTAAATTCAAACTATATCTCAACATGATACACAAATTCGAACTTCAAACAAGAACAGACAAGACCTAGATTTCATCAAGTTCCAGATCATGGCATAAAGCAAAGCAATGAAGGTCTGTTGCACTTAACACTTCATACTCCAGTTCAAAAGTCAAGTAGAGTTACATAATCAAGATTTACATGCATGATTTGCTAACAAAACTCAAATGAAGTTTCCAAACTTAACATTATTTTTACAGTGGGTTTCATACCCTAATTTCACAAAATATACATAAACCTAGAAGACAAATAACCAGTTAAATAATGTAAGCCAAGAATATCATATAAGCATAGTTCATTTAAAGGAACATTTAGAAGAAAGCAAGAAATCTTAATGGTTAGAGCCTATCATGCCTGATAGCGCTTCTGCCAAATCGAAGGAGCTTCCAAGATGAGTTTCCAACTTCCTTTCTCTTCCACGCAAGATCAAACAGCAAACAACTTTCCTCCGAATGCCTTTTATATTTTCCCATGATTGAAAATAGATCAGAAGAACCAAAAATAGCCACAAACTACAAGTCGAACTGCTGGTTCGAAGAACTAGTTTTTCTCATATAGAACAAAATCCGGAGAGAGTGAGAGAACAAACAACTTCTCCAAAATCCACCTTCAAAGTTTCCAAGGCTGTTTGAGCACCTTGACATAGGCCAATTAATTCCATTAAATGAAATTTTCCATCTTATCCTTATTTTCCACCACCTTCAAAATCTGGCAAGCTTCAAAACCAAATCAACATGCATTTCCAAGTTTAGTGGAGCTTCCACTTAACATTCCGCTAAGTCCACTAGCTCCTGCCATAACTGGTTGTCCTGCAATATTTAAAACCTTATCCCAACATTCAATGCCCATTGGAACCGTCGCCCTTGTATATGTGACCATAGGCCCCCTTGCAAGTAGTTTTAGGTTAGATCTTTTAAAACTTAGGCTAGTTTAGGATTAGTCACCATAGGTCCCAAATCAATGCCTTTCCACATAGTTTTTAGGAAATAGGTTTAGTTCAATTTCAAAAACCATATAGCATTAGAGATTAGGTTAGACTAACCTACTAATATATAGTTTTAGGAATTAACTTAGATTAGTTCTCAATTATATAGTCTTAGGAATTAAATAAAATTAATTCACAACTATACATAGCTTAGGAAATAGGTTAGATTAATTTAAATAGGTTACCATCCTTAACAAATTCTTCTCAATTTTATTTAGCACCAAGGCTTAGGATAAAATAGAATCCAATAACGTAAAATAGCTGAGAAGTAGATAATCTTACCCAACTCAGGATTCCAAACCCTTCTTAAGTCGTGAAACAACTGCATTTTATTTATGCCTGAATGTCCTGCCAAAATCGACCTCCAAGACCAAAGCATAACTGGACAACTAAATTGAAACACGTTCACACCAGGTCAAAGAACTTGTAACAACAAAGTTCAGTCCATTTTTTCCTTAAATTTATTGATGTCAATATTCCGTTCATTCAATAAGAAGATTAAAAATACTCCTTGGATCAATGGAATTGATCCAAGGATGTGTCAGATTAAGAGTTAATTTTGCAACTCCAAAACTTGATTGCATCTTACCAGCAAAAAGTGAAAAATGGATTCAAGGAAACCATTTTTATTTCAATCAAAAGATCTTAAGAATAGGAATGATTCATTCATTTCAAGCATGATTTCCTATAATCAAAAGAACACATATTTATAAGGAAAAATCACATGTCAACACTTGAAATGCAAAGGAGGAATATAACAACTGACAAGGGTGTTACATATTATCTATAATTAACTCTAGATTCAATCCTATTATTAGCTATGACTCTGCATGACTCTTGATCTTCAAAATGTTCCAAAAATAGCCTTTTCTCATCCTTAAAGTCTTCTTCTTTGATCTAATGCATACTCTGTACTCCAACCTATCTTTAGCCCGTACTATGAAAAAATGGATAACTACCGAATCTATTCTACCTAGGCGTGAACCTCCATCCACTCCATGTTCTACTTCCACTCATGCCTCTACACCTGCCTCACGCACATCTTAAAATTTTGCATGACACTTATACTTTACACAATTCTGGGGTGCAACATTACCCCAGACTAATTAGATTTCCAGCCCTAATAATTTGTTAATTGAATCATGCCAAAAATTATCATGATTGGAGTAAAAAGAGAACGAAAAATTCAATTCCCAAAAAGATTTATGATATCCAAAATTTTCTCTGTCAAACTGGAGATGAATGAAGGAGGTCTAAGAATTCAAAATCTATTTCCTTTACCACCTTGTTCCGTTCCTCAAGCTCCTGTAAATATTTCCCAGGTGCAGACCCTACAATCCATGAGACTTGATCGGGAGTTAACTCTTTAAATTTTCCCTTGAGCTCACTAATTACCATCGACAGTTCTGCACATGCTCCCTCAATGATGTCCTTGTGTTCCAGTACCATATTATGGAACTATCCTATATGATGCTCTAATTTCTTCTACTTAACCTTTATTTTTTCCTTCTGCGCAGTTGTTTCTACTACCACCTATGCGCACTCGAGCTTATTAGTTAGTGTATTTTCTTTAATTTTATTCAACATTGTTTCCTAATCTACCAACTATGCATTAGTGAAAGGCTTGCACTTTTGACATCTGTTCAAAGCTATATCAGCCTTTGCACTTTCTTGTTTGAGCTTAGGGAGAAAATCCTCTAGCTCAATGGTAGATGCTTCAACAACAATTCTATTATTCCTTTTCCTTCATGATTTCTTCCTCTGTAGGCCTTGTACCACTCTTGATATTTACAAGGATCATCCCAACTAAATCCTCTAAGTACTCCATTTCATATTCATAATCACTCCTAGCCTAGCTCACCAATGATGGGCACTGTTTCAAAATCCATTTCACTAAAACAATAACCCTGTCATATGCTTATTTTGTTCTCCTCACAGTCTCTTCTTCAATTGATCCACTTCACACTTTTTTACCTCTTTATTAATGACCAATGCCTTCAGAGTAGTTCTTGCATCCAAGTTCCTTTGTGCTACTTCCACATCCATTTTTATTGAAGGAGTTGCACACCTGTTCATCAGTTAGATGATTCAGATCAATCACCTTATACTTCTTCCAAAGCTATTTCAACAATGTCATAGTCTTGATGGAATGTTCTCTTACCTTATATTCTTTCTCCTCTGCGTGGTTATGCAACATCCAGCTCAACATTTTAATAGTACGCGTAACCCCTCCATCTTGATCCATAAAATCCCATGTATGCAAATTTTATGTTGCCACTATGCTTTGAAAGTGCAATCACAATACCTTCTTTGTGTCATCCACATAATCCATGTGAGGTGACCTTGGTGTGACCCATCACTTCCTCTGTGCTTTTCTCTTCATCCTCTATTTATTTTGAGTTGGAGTCCTTATACTTCTTCCTATTCATATGCCTATTTCTTCCTCAATGGAAAAAGTATCACTAAATCATTTCTCCATATGTTCCTCTCATACAGGTGTGTATTCCTTCAATGAACTCTTGCTCCCTTCTCCTTGTACAAGCACCTTTTGATTCTTTTTTTCCTTTTCCCTCTCCAACTGTTCTATAAATTCTGGTTCTTATTATTCTCTTAATTAATATCCTCTCTTCTCCAAATCCGATTCTTCTCTTGTCTCTGTACTAGAGACAACTGTGGATTTTTGGCGCTTAAATTTTTCCTTCTATGAACTTCCTTGCTATGAGGTCCTTACACAACTGTTATTTCATCTAATATAATACTTCCTCTTCCATGAGTGGTCCAGTTTCCCCTCCTATTCATATCCTCCTCCTTCTAAAAGGTCATCCTCACTCACCCTCTTCATTGGTGGTACTAATGTCCTTCAAGGATATGGAAATAGGGAATCTATAATATCCATCTCAATCCCTCCTTGATTTTTTAGCCTCAGCCATAGAAATACTCTACAAATCATGCCTCTAATGATTACATTGAGTTGGGGATGCAAGTCCATTGTATCAAGCTCCAATATCTCTACATATGTGTACCTTGAATCATACCTATATGTTGCACGAAAAGTGTGCAAGTATGAGTCGACCTTGTTTGCATAGAAGATAAAATTCTACGTATAATTTATTCTGTTCACTAAATACTTAAGGTATCACGTAGTGAAGGAAAATGACATCTTGCACCAGGGGATCATCTCCCCATTCACCATCCTAAAATTTGTAGGAATGTAGTGTTGTATCACCATGTATTCATCTATTCCCCAACTACAGTGGGTAGTTTGCACAAAATGTGCCATTCATTGTCAAATGCCCCTCTTAACCTGTCATACCACCTATTCATTTGTGCCTTTTATGTACTTGTAATCAGCCCATCATAAGTGTATCCTACGAATTTTACTACAGGAGATTGATGCATAGGTGGGTAATCTCACATGTTTTCCTCTGGTTCGTCTGACACTCCAATCTCCCAAAAAACTATGAGGAGTAGAATTGACCCCCATGTTATTTTAACACCCTCATCATTCTGTACTTGCGATTATTCTATAATCCTATTTGCAATGAACTGTGTGATCTTATAGTATGACCTGTGTTCTATTCTATGTGCCACATACAAAAATATATTATTTGCATTTGTCCATCATTCAAAGGCACCCAATTTATAGTTCACCAGTCTGGAGGTAACCATAACTCCCAGATCATCAAAATCTGTAATTACCATTCCCCTGCTGCCCTTCTCGTAGATTAATTTTATGGCCAACTCTTCTATCTTTGCATTAGCAATAAGGTCTAACCCCAAGTCTTCTCTCGTACTCCGAACTATAAATCACTCAATCGACTGATAAAAAATCCCCATTATTCTTTTGGAAAAGTAAAATAAATCTTCGTTTACCCTCAACATCAACCATTGGTACAAATGGGCTAGCTTTACGAAAAATGGAAGCTCATAAAGTTGCAAAACACTAGTCTTCTCCAGTAGTCTTCTCACAGAGTCATCAATAAGATGGTTTCCTTCTTCATCTATTCTTGGAAGTACCTTTTCTAAGTGTTCCTTCAAGATTTTCTCGTGCTCATCCATTTTATGATTATATTCACTTATCTTTCACTTTTGGAGCTTAAAATTCCATATTTCCACCCTATGCACACCAGAGGGTACTCCATTTTTGAATAGATCTCCTCAAGGTCTCCTCTGATACTACCTCCGCCCTTTTCATACTAATCTTTTTTCCTTTCAGGGCCATATTTATGTAAATTCACATGCCCGAAGTGCTCTGCGACACAACCTTCTCTTCTACCTAAGCACTGTGAACCCTAGCTACTTAGATTGAATGCAAACCCCTTTCTTCCCATGCTCTATTGCTATTTCTAACTTGCCTCTCTGTAAGGACCTACACGTAGCTCACCGCACTGATCTAGTTTGCAATTTACTTCAATCTCTCTCGCACTAGAATGATCGGTATCTTCTTTTCTCAAGTTTTCCTCAAAGACAAGGTAGAAAAATGACTACCCCTAACACCTATTTATATTTTTCCAATGACCCACATTATCCTTTCGACCCATGATTTTTGATCAATTTTCTAATAAAGTACCTTTTTATTTTTACTCACTTTTGTGACTTCCTTTCACGCACTGCAGTCGTAACCTTCTAGTGTGCTATATTACTTCTTAGCCACAGACCTCCTTTGCATTCCTACCTAGACCAAAGTACATAATCATTGCACCATATCCTAAGTATCTTCTCAGATTGCTTCCTACCTCGCATTACACTACATGATCATCTTTCCTACATGGTCTTTAAGAAAACTAATTTCCTTAAAAATTCAAA
The DNA here is from genome assembly GCA_019776745.2 of Taxus chinensis. Classification (NCBI taxonomy): domain Eukaryota; kingdom Viridiplantae; phylum Streptophyta; class Pinopsida; order Cupressales; family Taxaceae; genus Taxus; species Taxus chinensis. Next base: position 541,049,640 of record CM034150.1, read on the forward strand.
GCACCTGTAATGACTTATTTTCTTGCACTAACCTCCCATGAGATACCTTTAAACGTGCTAACCTACATCAAGATGGAAGCCAATAATTTTATTCTCCCTATGTGATCCACCCCACACTAAAAGTATGTGCGGACCTCTACGCATTAACTCAAAATATAGTAACCAACTCTTGGCACGTAAGAACACTTATTACAACAAAACACTGAACTAAATTGACAAAGTATAACAATGATGAAAGGAAACTAATTAATGTAAACTGCATTAAAATGAAATCTAATCTAAGTGGAAATACTTACTTATTACAAAAACTAAGAATACTTGTTTATAGTAGGGATTTAACCTAATCCCATTGAAGTACCTGGGAAATAAAGTGCCATCCAGCTGTAGACACCAAAATTGGGTCACACTCCCCTTGGTCCCTCGTCAAATAATCACCTTGAACACACTCACCTAACCATGGCCCCTTCACCCCCACTCTAATATTAATTTAATTAGTTTAATTAAATTAATTCATGATCTCATAATATTTATTATTTAAATATCCTAATTGAGATAATGCCCACACCACCACCTCACCTACCTAGCCACCTCACCCTAAGACCTATTCTTAGTATGTTTCCATAACTAACTAAGACCTACCTAAACCCTAAAAATCAAAAGCCTACATTCCCTCTAACCACATTCCCGTCCGTTAGAAAGGAAGCTTCCATTCTAATCCATGGAGGAGAAACTTAACAAGATCCAAGAAATCAAGTGGATCTACCCATTTTTAGTAAACCTAGGAAATCCCTGCCCTAACCAAGGCCGAGTCATCCCTAAACTGCCAATCGGTCAACTCGAGAACCATCTTTGGTTACCATTTATTCCCCAAAAAAACCTTATTTTGAGGTTGGCACATTTTCTTAGAGCAAGAGACGAAACCAGAGCTGCATGTAAGTAGAACCAACATTCATACACGCATCAAAGCATCCACAGCCAGCATCAAAAGTGACCACAGAGCCATTTGCATTCACAAGAGCATCCTAGGAAGTGCCATTACCACACCAAAATCCATCCATCTGATCAACTATGCCATTTCCATCCAGCCATCAAGATCCTATAACAGTAAGTATTTTGTTAACCAGCATTCATCTACTATCATTTTAGTAGACTCTGTTACTTACTGTTATCAGTTTCTACTTGCATTCCCATTCTCCCATCATTTACCTTCATACAAACTTGATCATTCCTTCACCCACACCATTAAACTACCCATACCCGAACTGTTAAAGATCTCTGAGTACACCTAAGATCTCCATAGACCTTGCCATTGCCCTCTCTATTTCCATTTAGCCTTAAATCTGTCCTCACACCAAGATTTTAATAAGTTTCCTCTACCCCGACTGTACTGATGCCGCCTTACCCATAACCATCGTTGGTTTCACTTAAACCAACATCGGTCATACCAGACCGATGTCGGTCTCTGTGTTTTACCCTCAGACCAAGAACAGAGCCTAAAATCCCCACAAAATACCCAAACAGAGCCCAAAACCAGACCATGACCAGTACCAGTACTCTGACAGAGGACCTTGCCCTTCAGATTCAATCATAGCTTAGCCTGTTGTGAACGAATTTACTTATTGTAGTCGAATGAGATACCTAAATCATTTTAACTACAGTAGGATTTCATTTATTGTTAACATTGAATTGTTTTAAACATTGGATTGACAGCCTTCTAGGGAGTATCACACTTCCCGGATCTAGCATACGCTAGGTAGTCCATTGCATATACTTTTTAACTTCTATTTGGTGGTCTTGTTGTTTATTTCAGGTAGTTCCTCCTAGCCAAAAGGAAGCTCTCACGATCAGCTATGGATCAAGAATTCATACGCGTGAAACAACCTTCAACTAGCCTTTTAACAGGTATTCCTCCTAGCCCTTTACCCTTATTTGTTTCATCAATATTCAAAGAAACGGTCCAAGAATCAAGTGAAACATTTTGGCACGCCCGGTGGGACCCATTCAGGGTTCTTTGAATTTCTTCATTTATAGGTGAAAAGTTGCATGTTTTGTTTCCTTTCTGAAAGGTTCTCACATTAAATTTATCCCTTGGAATCTTCTTCTTCTTTCTATTGTCTCAAAGTAATCATGTTTTGGTGCTATAAAAAGAATTATTTTATTTCATCAGTATTGCATTAGTGAAAGATCATACTCTCTCCTGTTCATCTCTTTGTGTCCATCGAATTCAATATTTCCATTTGGTCTTAAAATCAACTACATTTCATTCTTCTTTTCTGCATTATCTCACACTAAATGAGGGCAACCTATACGCTGGAAGTCATTCCCAGCTGATGGTTGACAAAATGAATCATAGAAAATCACTTTCTTTCTCTTTCTCTCTCTCTCTGAGTATTATCCAAACACCACAAAATTGAAAAATATATACATTCTTAAACAACATCTCTCCCAGAAGAAGTTGTAGGTGATCACATGATCACGACACAATGGGCACCTAGCTCGTTACTTCGGTCGAGTCATTATCTCAAAGGACGGCCCGCCCCCACCATAACATACATGAAACCTGTCCCTTTAGATATCTTTCTTCGTAGGAATCCTTCCTCACCAAAAACTATATTCTAAAGTTCATGAGTCATTCCTTAATAGCATAAGGTGAACAAACATAATAGAAAAATCACTCTTAAGATCGTATTTTTCTTTGTGTTTCTGTTTGGCTTGCATTTTGAGGTGAGAGGACATGTTTTTCATCTTTTTTATTTCTCCTTGCACGTGCTCCTTGTCATAGTTGGTGTATTCCAACTTCATCTGTGTTCTTGGACCCTATTTTCATCATTCTCATGAATTTTGGATTTGATTCTACATTCAATTTTAAATCACAAACACCCTTTCTTCATCTCTGTTTCAATTTCATAGTAATTAGTGTCGGTCTAGCGACCATCATCGAGTTACCCTCTGATCATCATTGGTTTTACCCAACTGGATTCGGTTTACTATTCTTTTGGTTAACCTACCAAAAAGGACACCTGCTTCACCTTCTCTATTATTCAGAGTCTATATGACTCTCATCATCTTCTCTATCCTGATAAAATCCATCTATAGCTTATCTACCTGGAAGATTATTAGCCTTTTGCCTTGTTTTGGCAAACTGTTATTTTTCCCTAGTGACCGACTGCAGTTAGCTTTGACCGACTGCAGTTACCTCTGACCAACATCAATTTACCTGAACCAGCATCGGTTAGCCTGTGTAAATTCCATCTGACATTTTCACCCCAATCCACCTACCACTGCCTATTTTTCCCCATTTCTGCTCTATTTTTGTGTCATTTATAGAAAGTAGTCCTACCAGATCAGCACTTGTTAACATGGTACTGACTCATCACCAATAAACCACCCTCATATTCCACATGCTAGTCATCAACCACTCCCACCTATTCCTTCACTACCTTCCATTCTATCACCCATGGAGCCTATTCAACCTATCTGCTATCGCCACAGGTGATGAGGAGTTTGCACGACTCCTTGACCAGAACCCTGTCACCTTATAGTTCTATCTTTCCCACTCATCCACTCAAGATGCCTTAGGTCATTTGATATACATCATGCCCATATCTATCCCCTCGACACTCGTTCCTACTCCTGTGTCAGCCCCTTCTATCTCCGTGCTACCCACACCTACCTTTCCCCCTATTGTTTCACAGCTAGGACCTATACCTACTATGACCGCCACATCTTCCACATCTATTACACCCACAACATCCACTATACCTTTTCCAACCACCCAGAACATAACCTCATCCGCGCCTACTATCTCACATATACCCATAGCAACACAACCACCTCCGGTGTCGATGACCCCTACCCCATTTCAAAACATTATCCTTTCTATTCTGCACTCCTTATCCCCCATCGCTACTAGAGTCACCTTGACCCTTCCACCTCCATATACTTACTATCAACAGCCTCCCATTTCATCTATCATTCATTCTAGGTACGTACCTCCTATCTCACTCCCTCATTCTCAAGCTACCTATGTGGAATCACCATATACTGGAATGCCACCTCCATCGTATGCCCAACACCAACCCTCTTACACTACAGGAGGCACCCATCCATCACCACCTACAAATGACCAAATCAAGTTAATGATGCATAAGATGAAAACATTGGAGGCATTGGTTTCTGGCTCCTACAACACTCTCACCTACGATGAGATTTGTAATGATCCCATACACCCCTTCATTCCTATTCGTCCATATCCCATACATTGGGAAATTCCTAAATTTAACAACTGCAATAACAAAGAGGACTCACAACATCATTTGTGGTCTTTCAAACATAGGTACTATCTGATCAACCATGATGATGCTTTTCTTCTGAGGACCTTTCACATGTCTCTGACCGGGCCCACATTAGACTGTATAGTGGGTTACGTAGACATTCTATCTTCTCATTTAATCAGTTAGCCCAAGCCTTCTTGGATCACTTCTCCATCAATGTTATTAAGAAGGTTACCATGACTAACCTCTACTCTACGTGTTAGTATGACGATGAATCTATCACAGATTTGTCGCTCATTGGCATAGCCTGATCAATTAACTCACATTCCAATTACCACAAACTGAATGCATAGATCTCTTCACACAGGGTTGTGCTAGACATATTTTGCTGACCCTGTAGGTGTATACTTTCCAAACCTTCTATGAGGCATTCACCATGGCACGAAAGATAGAGATTCAGACCATCAAAGAAAATAAAATCCAACTATGAAATAAGAACACGGCATTCAAGTCAAAAGATACCTCTTCTTCTTCAAAACCACAGAATAATTATTCAAAATCCAAGGGAACCGCTAACGCAGTGGTACTCAAGGTCGGCCCAGCTCATCCATCAAATCAGGCTAAGCCCTCATCTAATCTTTCACATGTCCAAACTTTTCAATTCAGATGAGAACAACAGAAATACATTCCAATTGGGGAACCTTATTCTTCTGTTTTAGTAAATATCTTTAAAACTAGGGCCATCACCCTTCCTCCCATAAAACCACACACTGGTTTTGATCCTACTCGCCCCACACCTACATGGTACAAAGAACATGACTTCTACAACTATCATCAAGTAAAAGGTCATAGTGACGGCAATTTCATCACTTTCAAGAATATTGTCCAGGAAATTCTCAAGAATGGCAAGTTACTCTTGGATAATCCAAATGCACCTGCCAACCAAAATCTGCACATCTTTAAGAAACCATTTCCCAATCATGCCCCTTCTTTTGATCAAACTGGAGAGACCTCAACTAATGATAGTCATACCCATGAGGTCCATGCTATTTTCAGTGATGCACCAGTTGCTTCCCAATTACCTCATATTCCTTCCATAGAGGAAATCATATCTCGAAGTCCTCCATCTACACATGAACCCACTTCACCTATTCCTCCACCCACAGAGAAACACCCTTCATCTCCTCCCTCACCTATGAATGAGCCTCCTATTAAAGTAAATACCACTTCACCTTTGGCTTCTCCACCTAGAGAGTCGTTACCCGTAGTACTTCTCCGACCCATGGGAGATGCTTGTTCATCTCCTCCACCCACAGAGGAGCACCCATCATCTCCTCCACCTATCAAAGATCTAGTAGAAATTTCGTTACCTCTAGGTGACCATTCTCCATCAACCACTCAAAATCATGCCAACTTTCCTTTGGCTCTATTACCCACGGAGGCTAAAGCTAGTGATTTCCCTATTTCTAAAAAACATTTTATGGGAATCACCATTAGATCCACATCAACCTCACATACAGTAGTGTCATTCTCACACTTAGCTGATATCACCTAGATTATGTGGATAGAGCCTTACTTTTGGGGTGCATCTTCTACTTCCTATCTCAACACAAATGCAAATGTCACTCACTGACACTTCCACTATATATCCAAAAGTGTTTCGGCCTATCAAACCAAACACAACCACAACTATCACAAATTCTCCCATGATACCAATCATTGCTCAACTCACACCTCTACCCATAACCCAACATGGGCATCTACATACAAACCTACATCTACATCATATTCCTTGCCTAAACCTATTACTAATTTAGGGGTCATCCCAACGGCTAGTCTTACTCATCCACCCGTCAAATTAGATCTAGCTACGTCCTCCAAAACTAACACCAAACTCAACCTGACCCCTAAAAAGAAGAACCAATCTCCTAGGTCTCATACCCCAACCTCGCCAACCACACCCTCATCACCTTCACCTCTTCCTTCCATCTTAGGACCTCACCCCTTAACCCTGGATAAGAAACCTCCACCCGCTAGTAAACTCGAAACACAAGTAGCCCATTTGGCCCTCGCAGACCTCTAATATACCCAAGCACCCCACACAACCTCTGCCCACACCTATAACATTTTTACTACCCATACCTCCCATACCATCAATAACTTCTTCACTACCCATGACACTTTCATTCCCTTTCCCTCACACCTCCTGACACAACCTACTCCACCTACCTCCACAGCACCTCAATTATCCCCATGGGTAACCCTCCATCTTCCACCATCCTAATTTTCCCTCTACATCTCGTACACCCATAACATCTTTACCTAAGAAGGTGCAACCTAAAGGTAGAAATCCTCTACCCTTCTAATAAGGTAATTAAACCCACCACACACTCTATTACCAGTTCATCTACCATGCCCTTACCCAAGAAGACACAACCAATACCTAAGACCACACCAGTACCCAAGACCATAGCTTGACCCACTCCCCTTCTTGCAAATAATATTCCTATAAAATTAGCCATACCTACACCTAAACCCACATTCACCTCCCATTGTGATCCACTAGTGGGATCCTATACCAAAATCTTAACCACCCTCCTCGAAACTGATCCATCATCATGTTACTACCTCTTAGACCTTTTGACCCACTCAAACCAAAACCAAAAGGGTTTGATGAAACCAAAATTTTGTGCCTACCATCGTGTGCCAGGACACAATGTAGAGAACTAGAAGGCTTTGAAAACTGATCTTGTCCAGTTGTATCCTCCTGAAGAAAACTTTGATGATGATTATCTTCTTGATAAGGACCCATTTCACCAGCACCCATTTCCATAGTTCTTCCCCCATTGTCTACTCAGTGACAAAAATATCCACCCCTAAAACTCTTAGATCCACCCCTGAGATTCAAAATTAACATGGTTCATATCAGAGAACTTGCCAAACCTCCACCCAAATGTCAATGTACCCAGCTCATTTCATAAGGTTCCTTCCCACCTCTTTTCTTCTACCCTTCATGTCGGTACACCTTTCATGGCTCACCTACTTCACCTACCTCTCCACCTCAAATCAACATGATCCACATTGCTACCCGTGCTCAGAAAGACAAAGGAAAAGAAAAGGAAACCAACCCACCAACCAACCCTATACCCAACATTCCATCTACACCCACACCTAAATTCACCATCTGTGGCCCCACATATCCTATTTCTAATGGGGTTACACATTGCATGATGCTCAAACAATTACATCAATATTCCCTCAAAATTTCCCTATATGACCTCATCCAAACCTCTGAATCCTATCGTCAAGATCTCATGGAGGTTCTTCAATCTATTAAGGTTTTACCCAATGACCCTACACCCGTAGCCTCCATTATTACACCTCATCATGTAACGTCTCTCACGAAATTACCACCTTCTTCTATACCTCCACCTACTCACCAAGTAGCCATTCTCAGCTTCTCCAGATGAAGAGATCACACCACACCAAACTGATGACCCAAATCCAGCCCTTTTCATCTCCGTCCATATCGATAATATATGTATACTACGTGTTATGATCGATGGGGGTGCTAGCATTAACATCATCTCCTCCCATGCATTCGACTCAAATGCGCATACCCAAAAATTACATGCATAAACATCCTGTCATGTTGTGTTCATTTAATGACGCTATTACTTCTACACTTTCCACCATCATCCTCCATGTTTGCATGGTCCCCCGTATTTTTCCAGACTTATTTTATGTCTTGGAGGGGGAATTTCAATATAACATGTTTGCTTGGTATACCCTAGATTTGTGTCATTGGTTGTGTTCCTTCCACTTTACACCATTGTGTAAAGTTTAATCATGAAGGACACACCTATACCATTCCATCTGACCCATCACCTTTCAAAACCTACAACATGCTTTATCGACCCAATGACGTGCTTATACCCATTACGGCGTCTACCTCCATGAACACCTCCTCTTCACCTACACCTCCACTCACCAGTGCCACTGCTACCTCAACCACACCTATATCCTCCATTCCTACCACTGGCCACGTCCTCCACGGCCGACCCATCCACCTCCCAATTAGTTGGCTCCACCTCTGATCCAACCTCCAACACATCATCTATCCAGCTACCCACATATCGACCACCGATCCCTTGGAAGGCATTTTTCAACACCTCACTTTGGGGGAGTATCACCTATATAATGTCAACACATTTCTCACTCCACAAGAGTATGGAAGCCTTCACCAACACCCTCACTATGATCACCGCATAGGAGAGTGTCTCCTTTACGGTCCTCCCCACCTTCACACCAATATCACCTATGGGGGACTTGATACTTCCACTCATATACCTGAACCACTATCACAAACCCACCCCTTTTCTGCTAACCTCTAGTCACTCACCAATCGCCGCTTCACCCACACCTTCCTGCACCGATGTGTGTGGAAGGGTTTTGGTTTTGGATTTTACGAGCAAGGTCATCACACTATTATTCCATGTACTACCCATGCAAACATAACGACCGTAGTGGTATCGGACTTTGTTGAACCACCTACCAAGAAGGCTCGTGCATTGAACTCATTGAGGACATCGACCTTCTCCACCTACTCCACCTTCTTCACCACCATCACCACCTTCACCGACAAAGTCGATGGATCCAGAATCCATTCCCCCTAAATTTTTTTTTCATAAACACCATTTCCTTGGGGCCTCTGACTTATCAATGTGAGGGCGAGGCTCCTCTTCTCTTCCCTTCCTGTATCCTGAAATGATCGATGACGATACACCTTCTATTAATGTCGTTCAATGTCAAGATGATGAATCTATACTCACCTACCTTGGTGCAGAAGACCCATATATTCATCAGTCATTACCATCTGAAGATGACAAACCATGTTGAATGAATTGACTATGAAAATCAACATCCATACTCAGGATGACCCAAACATTCTAAAGATCGGCCAATCTTTAGATACTGCTAAATAGGAAGCCATCACTTCTTTTCTCAAAAATCATAACCATGCTTTTGCTTGGTCTTACACTGACATGCTTGGTATTGACCCCACCATATTGGTCCAAAATATCGTAATCATTCTCGATGCCAAACTCGTAAAAAAAAAGTTGAGGAAAATGCACCCTTGCATTTCTCTTCTGGTAAAAGAAGAACTTCAGCGCCTTCTTTCTGTTTCCTTCATCTTACTAATTGTTTATCTCTCGATGGATTTCTAACATTTTCCCTATCACTAAGGTGATAGGGGGACTTTGCATTTGCATAGATTTCTGTGACCTCAACCTAGCTTGCCCAAAAGACAACTTTCCTCTACCCTGGTATTGACCAGCTAGTTGACCTTACCACTGGTCACGAGATGCTATCACTCATGGATGGTTTCTTGGGTTATAACCAAATCTTGCTTGCCCTAGAGGATCAACACAAAACTACATTCATCACCCCTTGGGGGACCTTCTACTATCGAGTCATGCCTTTTGGCCTTAAAAATGTTGGTGCCACATATCAGTGGGCTATGACTTACATCTTCTATGACATCATGCACCATATATTGAGAAGATTATGTGGATGATCTCCTTGCCAAATCTAAATGCTTCTCCGAGCACCTCGCCATCCTAAAAACCATCTTTGACCGCCTCATTAAGTATTGTGTTCTCCTTCAGCCCAAGAAGTGTGTCTTTCATGGTTCTCTCAGGAAAGCTCCTAGGATTTATCGTTTCCTTACATGGTATAGAGGTTGACCCTACTAAAGTCAAGGCCATTCTCAAGATGCCTTTGCCCACTAATTTGAGGTAACTTTGTAGCCTACAAGGTAAGTTACAGTCTATTTGCTGTTTCATTTCGTAATTGTCTGATCGGTGTCAACCATTTCATCATCTTCTCAAGAAGGATGTCTCCTTTAAATGGGATGATGAATGACATAAAGCTTTTCAGGCCTTGAAATAATACCTTCTCCAACCACCCATACTCATTCCACCTAAAGATGATCAACCCTTCTACTTATACATCTTTGCTATCGATCACTCCTTAGGGGCCATGCTCGTTCATTGTAATGAACAACATAGGGAGCAGGAAGTTTATTACATAAGCCGTACTCTTCTAGAATACAAAACCTAATACACCCATGCCAATTTTTTTTCTTAGCCTTATTTTTCATTTCCACCAAACTCCGCCATTACCTACTCAACCAAAAAACCTATGTTGTGACCAACACCGACCCCTTACACTTCATGTATGCCAAACCTTACCAAAATCGGAGGGCTGCACACTGGCTTATGCTTCTAGCCGACCCCAACCTCAAATTCATCCATCAAAATTCCATCAAGGGCCAAGCTATCACTGACTAATTGGCCAACGCACCTATTTTCGGGGATCAACCCTCTAACTTTGACTTTCCAGATGAGTCAATTGCTACCCTTTCCCTAGATGAATTTTCTTACCAAATGACACTCTTCTTTGATGGTTCCAAGTGTTAGCATGGGGGTGGGGTTGGTGTTTTCCTCATTCTACTTGATGGTGAACCCATGCCTTTTTATTTCAAACTTGATTTTGATTGCACAAAAAATATTGCTAAATACGAAGCACTCGTATTGGGTCTCTAGGATTCTTATGCCTTAGATGTCAAGTCCATCAACATCTTTGGTGATTCTCAATTGGTCATAAACCAAGTCAATGGTATGTACCAGTGTCATAATGAGATACTTAAAAAGTATAAACATCATGTGGACAGACTTTTGAGCACCTTTGACCGTTATGCCCTTCAAACCATCCCATGTTCTACCAACTAATTTTCAGATACCATGGCGTGCTCGGCTTCCTAGATACCCACTTCACCCGTCGACTCTAAAATATTTGTTAGCATACAAAGACTCCAATCACCTTCTTACTTACCTCATGAAGTTTACTCTATCAAAAACACCACCCCCAACCTAAGTGACCTTTGGTATAAACAATAATCAAAGTATCTTTCCCTCTCCATCTTACCTCCCAAACTCACTCGTAATGGACAACGCACCTTTCTTAAAAGGGTCTCTCATTACGTCATCATGGGTGGCCTCCTCTATAAGTGTGGCTTCGATGGTATTCTCTTACGATGCCTTACAAGTTCTAAAATTACTTATACCATTAAGGAAGTTCATGATGGCATATGTGGAGGTCACTTTAGTGGCCTTACTGTTGCTAAGTATATTCTTCGCCTAGGCTATTACTGGATGACCGTTAACAATGATTATTACGATTACATTAAGCATTGTGTAAAATTCCAACAACATGCAAACCTTCATCATACACCTAGTCATGCCTTACAGGTCACCCGCCACCTTTGGGCCTTCTCTCAATGGGGTTTGGATCTTGTTTGAGGAATCAATCCCCATTCTTCCTAGCAACATCAATGGATCATCACCACTACCAAATACTACACCAAATGGGTGTAAGCCATACCTCTCATCTCCATGAAAGCCAAGAAAATATGTGAGTTCATAAATCATCACATCATTTTTTGCTTTGGTGTTCCTCACCACCTCATCATTGATAACAGAAAACAATTCAAAAATAAAACCTTGTGGAAACTTTGCGACACCTTCGGTATTCAACTAAGTTTCTCATCACCATATTACCCACGAGCCAACAGCCAAGCCAAATCCATTAATAAAACCCTGAACAAAATTCTCATGAAAGTGGTTGACGATACTGGGAAGGACTAGCATATGCACATTCCTTTCGTCCTGTGGGTGTACCGTACTAGTATTTGCACTTCCACTGCTACCACACCTTTTTCTCTAGTCTGTGGTACAGAGGATATTCTACCTCTTGAATTTTAGATTCCATCTCTTCATATTTCTCTCCATGACATGCTCAATGATGATGACTTTCTCCAGGACCATTTAACACAACTTGAGTATTAGACGAACACCGTCTTAATACTCTTGACCATATTCAAGTTTACCAAAAATGTATCAAACGTGCCTATGACAAACATGTTCATGAATGAACCTTCCAAGTTGGTGATCTCATCCTGAAGGAAAATCAAAATGTCACCAAAGTAGAAAAACATAAATGGGGAAAATTTTCTCCTAATTGGCCTGGACCATACATCATGACTCCTACCTATGGATTATGTGCATATCATTTATCTTCACTCGACAGTAAATCCGAACCTGAACCCCGTAATGCCTTGCATCTTCAACCATTCTACTGTTGACTTTTAGTCCTACCTAACCTTCTACCTCTATTCATGCTTATCCCTTGAGTGCTATTCACTTCCCTCCTTTCACCATGCCATCCCCAACAATTAAACAAGAATCATGTGTGTACCTGTTACTCTTTTACCCTCTCTAAAATATGTGTACCATGGCTCTACACATGACATGATTCTCATGGATAATTTTTGTCTACTTTCAGATGAGATCCCATGTTTGTTTCACCTTGATTTCTGAACAAGAATTTGATTCTTCACCTTAGTCTTGTCCATGAATTAAAATCCATCACACGGGATTCAACTCCTTGAGTCAAAATTGCAATAAAAAGATGACTCCCTTAAAAGGACATATTTCTCTTTACATCACTGCTATAAATAGATTTCTCCCTCGAAGGATAGCTATGTAAAGCCTTGCTAAAAAAAAGAGAATCCGAAGCTTCCAACATTGATCATCTTTGCAAAGACCTCAAGGAGTTAATTTCCTCATCCCATATAGACTTCCTGCATCAATCAATCTATCTCAAATATAAGTCAAAACATAAACCTTTTTCATCATGGACTTGTTTATTGTTATCTTGGATCTCTTACCATAAGGCATGCTCCCTCACACCATATAAACTAACCACTTTTCACCTTCTCACAATTAGCACTTTCATTTCCTACCGCCTTAAGGGACCTGCTGGAATCGTGACATTTGGTGATCATATGAATACTCTTCACCTTTAGAATAATCCATCATACAATGTCTTTAGGGTCTTACATTAATCTACCTACCTAAGGTATGACCCACCCGTTATGATCCCTACCAATCAAGTGGCATTTTTGCCTCCTCTTATCTTTTAACCTTCTTCATTACGTATTGATTATCCTATATAGGATGAGGTCCTCGACGCTTATCTCTGGGAAATTTTCATCTTGCACCATAATCACCTTAATATCACCCATACCTATTTTCCCACAATTCAACCATCCCTAAAATACCTTGACTCAACCATGCCTATAACCTAAAAACCCATTCTCATACCTCCTCACATTTTCCCTAGCTTATGGGAGAACTACATCGTCCTGAGGTCCCTATTTACCGGGACTATGTAGCCAGCACTTTGAGGGCATGTGGCCCTTAAAGGTTAGCTCAGCCACTCTCTACCCTAACCAATTCCCCCTTTCCCTTTCCTAATCACATTATACCATAGTTAGTTTCCTTTTTATATCAATAATTCGAAATTAAACTAAACACACAATAATTGCTTCACATCTTTGTCATCATCATTCGTACATTACCATTATGTCTATCAGTCATTATGTCTACCATTTATTTACCATTATCATGCATTTTACTACAAAACATCTTAACGTGACTCATATCATCATTAATTACACAAATTAATGAAGTTACAAACTCAACCAATCCCAACTCAACCATTCCTAATACCAAAAACATGACTCAATCCATGCCTAAGTCAACCTGACTCGATCCATACCTAACTCAACCTAACTCAATCCATACCTATGACTGACTCAATCCATGCCTATGACTTGAATCCATCCATACCTAAACCAATAACCTAACTCAATCCATGCCTATGACCTGACTCCATCCATGCCTAAACCAACAACCTGACTAAATCTATACCTATGACCTGACTCGATCCATGCATATGACTTAGTGCTATCATGCTTACAATACTTGGTTTCCATCACATATACAAATCAAAATATAATGTTAAACAAAACCTTGTACACATTATGATATAATCACCATAATCTCTATAAATCAATCATCTAAACATGTGTATCCATATACATGACTCTCAAAGATCTTCGGCATGCAGGCTGGTGTATATAACAAAATTTCAAAACCTTTCATGTACATCCTCACTATCTTCGGCATGCAGGCCAGTATATATGTCAAAAATAAAGTAATCATCAATGGAGCTCTGTCCAAACCTGTCTCAACTGTCTCCTCCTCCGCTCCTTTAGCATGGCGTCTGGTTGATCTCCTTCCACCTCACCTTGGTCTAGCCCCTAATGGTCCTGCCTCTGGAGCTAGCCTCCAAGCACTAGTGGCCTCACCCTGAACTGGCCCCTGGGCTCGTTTACCCCTGTACTCTCTACACAATGTGTGTGGGATCTACTCCTCTCAGTCGAGGCCTATTGTGCTCTATAATTAGCATATGATGAGACATATAATCCCCGCTACCATCAAATGATCCTGGTAGTATCTCACCTTGCCCATGACATCTATCAATCTAGCAGTGGGTACTATTTGTGGTGGTGCCATTACCCTCTGACCCTGCCCTTCTCTTGGCTAAGTAACGAGACCCTATCCCTGCCCCTGTGGTGGTGTAATCTACCCTGAAGCCTGTGCCTGTACTTGGGTCTGAAGGGCTGCTATCTGTGCTTGTGCAGCAGCCAATAGACCTTGTAAAACTATAATCTATCCCTGCACCATGGCCAACTAGCCCTATAAAACTTGTCAGTTTCCCCTGTATGGTGGCTACTTGCACCCCATCTCCATATCCACCCTCTCCCTCTCCCTTTGGTGTGGGTGCTGATCCCTATACTCCTTGTGCCTAAAAAGTGGCCACTTGTGCCTGTAGGGCCACAACATGTACCTCGGCCCCTATTAGATGTCCATGTACTATGCCTAACTAGGTCACCAGGGTAGCCACCTGGCCATGTAGGGCATCTCTCTACACTGTGACAGTAGCTAAATCTGGCTACCCTAGCCTTGGCGGTACTGCTCGTAGCTGTGTAGCCCACCACTATCTGTACCTGTTTGTCACCTCAACATCATCTATCTGTTGGTCGACCAACTGCTCCTCCTACCTGGTCAGCACTGTAGGTCATGGTGGAGATATAGGCCTCTCCACATCATCTCTCCTATACTGAGGGAAGGGTAGGGGTATATCATGTGGCAACCCAAACTGCCGTCTGACCCAATCTACAGGTATCATCTCATGCTCCCCGACCCACCGCCCCTCTATCCACCTGTAAATTTGTAGCCCATACAGCTCCACCTCCATCTGCCTATATGAAGGATATCTTACATATGGTCTTCAAATAATGTCCACACACAACCCCTTGAGTAATCACCTATAATAGGCTACATCATATGTCACTCTAACCGCTTGGTGCTCTCCCATAACTGACACCCATTACTTGTAGCCCACTAAAAAAAAACCAAGATCAAATGCATCGGCCTAGGGCATACCAACTGGGTGCACACATATAATGTGCCCATAGGCCCAACAATGTAACAAGAATGTACAACACAAGTTAAACCACCATAGTCACCCATATACCCACAACTCCCTATATAGATGTACCAAGAACATAGGCCCCCATGCAAACTGAGTCCTTTTCTCCACCATGTCATATAGAACACCCACTAGTGACTGTGAGAATATCCCACCCTTTACGTCTGGTAGTGCAAAACAGTAGAATACCTCCATCAAAAACACTACCAGCCTCATATCCTTAGGGTAGGATTGGTACATCACCCCGTAGCTCATGCTGGCACTGTGGAATCCTAACAAGGCCAGTCCCTCTCCAAAAACTAGTAACACTAACTCCTCAGATGCCTCTAAGGAGATTGAGTACACCTGTGTACCTCCTACAAGTAGTTGCAGGATCTTGTAAACATCCTCTAAGGTGATCATGATCTCGTCCATTGGCAAATGAAATGTATTGGTTTCCGAATCCCATCTATCGATGAGGGCAACCATCAAGCTCGCCTCCCAGACTATGGACTGGTAGTGTCTGATACTAATTAGACCCACATCTACAACATGGATCCATTCCTCATGTGTCATCTCCCTCCATATCTCCACAAGAAAGGGAGGTAATCTATCCCTCATCTGTAGCTGGTCCTTGGCCTGCATACAACCAATCATAATATTAACACTTGAACATACTTACATGTAACCTTTCCACCCACTCTATACCACTTACCCTAACCAAATCAACCTTTCACCTATATCTATGCCCTAAATCAGCACCCCCACCTCAGACCCTCACCTATTTTCATTATGCCCCTCTCACCGATCTTCCTTATTCACTCACCTATCCAATACCCATTAACTCTCCCTACTCCTACCTATCTATCTGTAACCCGTCCATTTTAGCCTTTTGAGGGTTTGCCTTTTTAGCCTGTTGACTGGCATTGGCCAACAACAATTGACCAAGGTCCAATGATAACCAACATTGGTCACTGTATCTGTGACCGATACCGGTCCTTATCCACCAACACCGGCTTAGAGCGAACCGACATTGGTCACTGTCGCGGTGAAAAACCTGTGATGCCATGCCCATTTTCTCCTACACTCCTCCTTTCTACCCTTTTCCCCCACAAATACCTACCCAATACCCATTCCCACCCCTCACTTACCTAAACCTACCCTCCCTTGTTCCCATTTTCTCATTACACTCCCTCCATTCCAATTTTAATTATTTTTCCCCCAAAGAAACCACGTTTTCCCTCCTATCTAATTCATACCCTCTACCTACTCAAAACAAACAAACAAAAGGAATAGGTTCTTACCTCATCACGCTACCATCTGCGTGGTGACACCACGGGCTGTTGCATAGGTCCACCCGATCCCTCTCTTGCCTCTGCCATCACCAATTACCCGTTGGCTCAATCAAATCAAATCGATCACCTAATCTAATCAACGTGCTCGTAGACCCACCTATCGACCAACGATCACTCACTCTGAGGCTTTCCAACTCATCTCTCCATGTCATTTGGTCACTTTCCACCTCATTCTTCCTCTCTTGTCATTTTCCCCAATTTAATAAATGAAAAATGATTTTAAAAATGTGGCACTTTTTCTTTTTATAGCCTACCCGACTTGATCGGCGATGGTTATACCTTGACCAACATCAGTCCTGTGCCCTACCCTACCATGGATAGTTTGACCTAGACCGAAATTAGTCTTATGCCCTATCCTACCGTGGTCAGTCTATAATGAATGGAATTGGTTCATTATGACCATCGTCGGTTACCCTGCTTAGTCTTATTACTACCCATTACCCCTAATTCGTTGGCCTGAATCCTTTTTAGCTCACCCAGACCTAACATGGACACTTTAATTTACCATGTTGACCTCATCATTTCCACCTAACCCCTTCATCATTCGGGGACTCATTATTTTACCCATACCTCAACCCTACTTATGCCTTGACCTAGCTACTTGGACCTGGAACATTGCTAGTGACCTGTGACCTCATGTGCTCGCTATACCTTGTGACACTGTTACCCACATTGTTTGATCTCATGACTTACCTTGCCTTTTTCCATGACCATTTATCTTGACCCAACCTTTGGTGTACTGGAACATACCTAAATGTTCTTGCACCTGACCTGTGATGTGTTTCCTGACCATATCCTCTACCTTGGATACCAAAATTGCCTCAACCTTGTTTGGATAAACCTATCGAACTTAGATACTATAGAGTTTACATGCTCTTCAACCTGGTACTGTGCTACAATTTATACATGTGTGTGTGTTTGAGTGTTACTACCTTTGACCCTGACCCATTACCTGGATTACCTGATTAGACCTTTTACCCCTTTACCCTTGTTGCCCACCTTACTCTTCATCACATTCACCTTTTATCAAACCACTCATCGATTCTGCCTTCTACCTCATCAGTTCCTAGTTTGAGGGGGATCACCTTCACCCACACATGGGGCAACCACATCTTATTTTTGTCAGTGTCTCTTATCAATACAAGCTACGCAACAAAAAGGAGAAAAATGTAGACATCAAAATTAGGTTACACTCCCCTTGGTCCCTTGCCAAATAATCACCTTGAACACACTCATCTAACCATGGCCCCTTATACCCCTAATCTAATATTAATTTAATTAAATTAATTCATGATCTCATAATATTTATTATTTAAATATCCTAATTGAGATAATGCCCACACCACCACCTCACCTAGCCACCTCAACCTAAGAACTATTCTTAGTATGTTGCCAAACTAACTAAGACCTACCTAAACCCTAAAAATCAAAAGCCTACATTCCCTCTAACCACATTCCTGCCCATTAGAAAGGAAGATTACATTCTAATCCGTGGAGGGAAACTAACAAGATCCAAGAAATCAAGTGGATTTGCCCATTTTTAGTAAACCTAGGAAATCCCACCCTAACCAACGCCAGTCTCCCTAAACCACCGCCGGTCAACCCAGAACTGTCGTCGGTTACCATTTATTCCCCAAAATAACTTTATTTCAAGGTTGACATTTTTCTGAGAGTAAGGGATGAAACAAGAGCTGCATGCAAGCAGAACCAACATTCAAACACACATCCAAACATCCACAACCAACATCAGAAGTGGCCACAGAGCCATTTGCATTCACAGAAGCATCTTGGGAAGCACCATCACCATACCAAATCCCATCCACTTGATCAACTGCCATTTCCATCTTGCCATCAAGCTCATACAACAGTAATTATTTTGTTAACCAGTATTCATCTACTATCATTTTAGTAGGCTCTGGTACCACTATTATCAGTTACTACTTGCATTCCCATTCTCCCATCATTTACCTTCATGCAAACTTGATCATTCCTTCACCCACACCATTAAACTACCCATACCTAAATGTTAAAGATCTCTAAGTACACCTAAGATATCCATAGACCTTACCATTTCCCTCTCCATTTCCATTTAGCCTCATATTTGTCCTCACACGAAGATTTTAATAAGTTTCCTCTAGCTCAACCGCATCGACGCCAGTTACCCATAATCGTCGCCAGTTTTACTAGAACTAACATTGGTCATACCAGACTGATGTCGGTCTCTGTGTTTTACCCTTAGACCAAGAATAGAGCCTAAAATCTCCACCAAATACCCAAAATAGCCCAAAATTAGACCCTAACCAGTACCAGTATTCTAACAGAGACCTTTCCCTTCAGATTCAATCATATCTTATCTTGTTGTGAACGAATTTACTTATTGTAGACGAATGAGATACCTAAATCATTTTAACTACAGTACGATTTCATTTATTGTTAACATTGAGTTGTTTTAAATAGTGGATTGACAACCGTCTAGGTAGCATCACACTTTCCAGATCTAGCATACGCTAGGAAGTCCACTACATATACTGTTTAACTTCTATTTGGTGGTCTTGTTGTCTATTTTAGGTAGTTCCTCTTAGCCAAAAGGAAGCTTTCACAATCAGCTGTGGATCAAGAAGTCATACATGCGTAACAACCTTCAACCAACCTTTTAACAGGTATTCCTCCTAGCCCTTTTACCCTTATTTGTTTCGTCAATATTTAAAGAAACACTCTAAGAATCAGGTGAAACACCAGTGCTTGTAACTGACAAGCACTTGATTCCAATATTTTAGTTACTACAAATGGTCCCAACCAATGAACTTTCAACTTCCTTGGGTGGCATGTAAACTTTAAATCATACAGAAGAACCATCTTTTCAACCTCAAATTCCTTACTCTAAATATGTCTATCATGTCATGCCTTATGTCTTTCTTTTTCTATCTTCTAGCTCCATCGGGTAATAGCGAATCACTCATCCAACTGTATCAGTTTTTCTATGTTCTCCTCAAAATCCTGTTCATCATCCAATCCTCCTGCATGCATAATACACATGGATGACAACATGAACTTCATGGGAAATACAACCTCGATGCCAAACACCAATTGAAAGGGTGTGACCTTGTTCAATATTTTGTAAGTAGTATTATATGCCCAAAGTACAACATATATTTTATCATCCCAATCCATTCTTCTAACATCACAAATTTTTGTCAATGTTTGTCCCAAAATCTTGTTGAAAGCCTTAACACTACCATTGGCTTTTGGGTGATAGGGTGTGGTCTTTTGGTGTGCCACCATGAACTCAGCCAAAGTAATTTTGATTGTCTCATTTAAGAAATGAGTGCCCCTATCACTTGTTAAACTCAATGAACATCCATACCTTCTGATAATGTTCTCCCATAAAAATATTTCTACCATAACTGCTATGCAATCCTTTGTAGGTACTGCTTCTTCCCACTTTGATAGATAGTTTGTACAATTTATAATGTAGCACACATCGGTACTATGTGTGGGTGGGGAAATATGACCCAAAAAGTCAATCACCCATTTCTCAAAAGGTTTAACACTTGAAATTGGCCTCAAAGGCATCTCATTCCCAATTCAAGGCTTCCTAAGGCATTGGCAATGATCACACACCTTGACATACTCCTTGAAATCCTTATACAAAGTTTCCTACCATAATCCATCCATTAGAATCTTGCGTGCAGTGGCATCTCCTGCATAACGACCTCATATAATTTTGTCATGAGATTCTTCCATAATCCCCTCATGCTTACGCTCTAGAACACACCGGCGTAAAACTTCATCATGACCTAGCTTGCATAAATATCCACCTATCAAATGGTAAGGTGTCATGCGTATTGCAAGATGCTTCTTCTCTAAAGTCTTCATTCCTTCAGGTGTCTGGCCAGTGAGTAAAAAGAATGTAATATATTCAAACTCTGTGGGCACATGGTTAAATCTAAACATATGTGTATCTAACATTGTGTCCTCAATACTTTGCCTATCCTCACCATAATTGATCCTTGACAAATGATTAGGTCATGAGTTGATTTTTTTTGGTTTCACAATAAATGTAAACTGAAACTTCTTAAATAATAGTATCCACCTGTAAATGCACCCTTTCAACAAAGGCTTGATGACTAAACACTTAAGTGCCATATGATGTATGAAGAAGATAAAGGATGTCACCAATAATTATTTTCTGAACTTGTGCAGTGCGTAAATCATGGAAAAAGATTTGTGATCATTAGTTATATAGTTCTGCTCAGTTGGTGTCAAATTCCTACTTGTAAAAAAAATAGGGTAGTCTACAATTATTTCTCTTGGTTGTGCTAACACGATGTGAATCTCCAACCCAGAAGCATCCACATGAACATGAAATGGTTTGTCCCATGAAGGAAAGCAAAAAATAGGTGTAGTTTTCAACCTTTTATTTAGTGTTTTAAATGTCTACTGTTATGCCTCACCCCAATAGAATTTTTCTTTATCATTCAACAGTTCCTCCAAGGGCACGACAATCTTTGCATAGCCCTTAATTAATTTCTTGTAATAGCTTTTATGACTAAGAAATCCATGCAATTCACTTTGATTATTAGATTCTTGCAATCCCAAGTTCACAATGACCTCGACTAGGTGTATAAATCACCCTTCATTACAAATAATATGCCCCAACAAAGTGCCAAAAGGTGTTGTAAATAAACAATTCTTAATATTCAGGGAGATGTTTAACTTCCTACACCTCTCAAACATAAGCCTCAGATTGTCACAGTGATACTTAACCAAAAAATACACTATCTAATCATCTAAATATACCTATAAAAACTTATGAATGAAGTCTTGAAAAAGTGTGAGAACACTGCAGGTGCATTTTTCAATCCAAAATGCATCATAATGTATGAAAAAATTCCCCACTCGGTGGTGAAAGTTTGTCTTTTGTTGATCTTCCTTTGCTATGTGTACTTGATGATAACCTGAAAATCAATTTATAAAAGAATAGATCTCATGCCCTACAAATCCTTTAAGGATCTCCTCCACAAATTAGGGTAGGAAAAGGATCAATAGCACATGAAGTATTTAGCTCCCTATAATCCACAAAGATCCTTATCCTCCCATATTTTTTAATAGTGACGACCATGGAAATCACCCACTCAGATTCCTCAATGGGCTCAATTATTATAGACTTGAGCATTGTATCAATTTATTCCTTTACCTTAATGCATATATTAGGATTCATCATGTATGGTCTCTTCCTAATCAGCGGGTGCACCTTCTTTACGTTTTGATTTACATCTCACCTAAATTAGGGTGCACTAATTTTAATTTGTGATAGCCCCTCAGAAAAAAATCTTGAAAGCATCGTAGGAGTTCAATAATCTTAGCCACTTCCTACTCCAAATATTAATCACCAATAATGGCCTCTTTAGGCTCTGCATCTATCCCAACATTAACCTTCTTTGTTTTCATAGGCTCATGATACATGCACCTTCTCATCTTCTATGTCCATCACCTCATACATACATTTAGTGTGGTTAAAATCCATGTTGTTTTCCTCTTCCTCCTCATCATCATTTTACTATGCATACATATTTACCCCTTTCCTTTTCTTCCTAGGTGTAGAACATTTCATCTTCTTCGGTCTCTCCAAGGTTAATGCACGCCTCTAAATCCAGCTCTCCAAACATGTCTAATAGAAGTTCCTCCACCTTTGTGCTATCTACCAAAGTAAGGTGATTCATAATCTATAGTGATTCATTAAAAAGAGGTTTAGTAGAAAAATAATCAAAAGTATGGATCATACCTGAGGTCAAACACAACCAACTAACTATCTCCCATATCAATTTTGCATGGATAATACCATGCACATGCGCAACCGCTTAAGGTGGAATAGAACTTATGTACCTAAAGTGATGGTAGTAAGGCCTCCTTCCCCTTTATCCAAAGTCTCTCACATTCCCAGACGTGGTACAAAGAAGGGAACTTCCCATGGAATTACCATATCTGAGAAGGTACATTGATCTTTATAAAACTAGTAGAAAAGGTGATTATCACCTCACACCTTTCTAATAGGTTGTCTTTATGTGTAGTCCACCAACATGCTATTGTCCTGTGTGGGGTATAAGTCAACATATTTATTCTATCACCCTCATCCTTCCATTGGGATTCCATGGCATACAAAAAGACATCAGGGTTCCCTTTACCAATGTACTAAGGAACCTAGTTATGACTCAAGTGCTGAATAGTGCGTGGCTTGATCACGTGAGTAACAATACTTTTGATCTCTTGCCTAACTAATTCATATGTTCCGTGTTCCCAATTGTCATAGGAAATACCTATAGTATCACTAATTGAATGAGCATCATCCCACTATATCACTCCTTCCTTAAATGGTTTAGTTACCTCAGGGTCTATGATTGTACACGTATACATTTTGTTCAAGTCTTCTTCACTCAAAGGATCAACATATAGGGAAACCTTTACATCTATTAAAGGTATAATGACGCAATCTTCTTTATTATCAAAGCTAATTTAACCCTTGTTGAAGTGTAAATTTACATTATTCACATAACGTAGGGGTGCCCAAGTAACTCTGGGAAATTATCTACCTCTGTGAGCTCCAATACTTCAAAGTCCCCAGTAAAATTGGCTCCCTGAATCATAATAGTTGCATCTTAAAATACCCCAATAGGATTAGCCCTAGTTCTGTTCGTCATATACAACACATTCAAGGAAGGATGCAATGGTGGTCTACCCATATGATTCCAATCCATCTATTAATAACTATATTTAATGTAGTCTCTTTATCATACTCATGATTTTGGGGAGTTATATTTACATAAAGTATCTTCCTCTCATGCTCATTACCTGCACGTGCTAATTTTTATATCAACCACTCTTTGAATAAGGGGATTAGATTCTCTTGGTGAAAAATTTGACATACCTCTTTCAATTCATGTACACCCTTTTGTGGGAGGTCAACCTTCTTAGCTTGTTCCATCACACATGCTTAATCCTTCAAGCTCTACATTTCTCCTTATAAATTCCTGATAACATCCATAGTCTATGATGCAACCTAGAATTCACTGTAAATGACCCAGGTGCATTGGCACATCACTCAGCCTAAGCTAAGGGCTCACCTGAAGCAAACAAATGTGCCAAGTCCCTCTTTAGAGTTGCTTGTTCAGATTGTTAGCATGACGATGCATATGTATATTCAGATTCATAACCAATAGTACACAATCCATAGTGCACAAACTAGATCTAGGTCTAGAATATATGAAAGATAAACTAAACAATGACTATAATAATATTTACCATACAAGAACCAGATTCAGTCATGTTCAACACCATTATCCAACCAATATGTTCCATTGCATTAAATACTATAAAACATAGAAGCTTAATATATTATAAAAGTATCTCCATGAGTCATGCGTGTAACAAAACCAACATAACTCTACAATAATTGACAAACCAAAACCATGCAAATCAATTCATATATATAGGGGTGGGGAATTTCCCTTCACCACCCATGCACTATCTAAAAATAGGCCACATGCTAATAATAACCATGCACCTTTACAAAAAGGATGTAAACCATGCAAGTTCTCTAACAATAGACTTTCTATAGTTAACTCTGAGTATAAATTCTATTATTAGCCTAAACTATGCATGGCGCTTAGCTAATGCTTGTTCCCAAAATACCATTGCATGGACCGTAAGTCTTCATGACTTTGTGTTCCCAACATGCTAACTCCAGAAATAACCTGGATCCACAAAACAACTAAGTTCTGAATTCAAAGTGTTCTGACACACACTTGTTTTGCTATTCTTCTGTGCATTTAAATACACCTTGCTCTCGTGCACGAATCCTTTATGTGTCTTCACTTTAGAGAAATATTCCATCTACTCAACATTACCCCACACTAAAGTACATTACCACCCCAAAAATGGGTAATTCCCTCTTATTTCTCTGACAACAAAGAATAAAGAAATGAAAGAATGAAGTTTTACTCTACAGTACCCTCTTCTATAGGTAGGATCAACTCTGGATATTCACCCTTAAGCTTGTCTTCCAATGTTTACCAGTCACTCAGTGCATCCCTTGTTTTCTCTAGAATGTCTGTCACTATGGCATCTAATTCATCCTGAGTTATCTTCTCTTTTTCATTCTATAGCACTTGGAAAATATTGGTCATACCTGACACCATTCCTTCCATGAAATCCATTTTCTGTGCTATAAGTTTCCCAATTTCATTGATCTGATCCTTATGTGGATCTTAGGATGCTTTGAGGGCCTCAAACTTTTGTTTCACCAGAGATAACATTTCTATGCACCAAGTGTCTCATCCTTCATTTCCTTTAGAACTTCATTATCTTCTGCTATAGTTTTGATCCTTATTATAGTGTTCGGTGCCACACACATGTTTAGAGATTGATCTACTTTCTTCAGCTCATCTTTCAAGGTTTGGAGAAAAGCCTCATAACTTGAAAATTTTTTGGAAATATTGGCCTTTACTCTTGCTTCTTCTTCTACATAGGATCTTTTGGTGCAGTCATTCAAATGGGCCCTTCATCTAAAACCAGGTTTACTAGTGTGCACAAATAATGCATTGCAGAGGGAAACTTCTGAGGAACCTGAGATTCTAAATGAGGCCTTACCTTAAGAATATGGTCACCAAGTTCCTCAGCCATGCTAACAAAATCCTCATTCTTTGCTTCTTCCCATTCCTTCTCTCTTTTAGGTGCTTTATCTATGTAGTCTTATCCTTATTGTCTTCCAATAACACTCTAATTATTTCCACTTTATCCACATTCCTCCACACAACCTTAGCAAATACCTTGACTAAGGAATTTATCACTTGTTCATCAGACATCATAGGAGGTTTGATAGTCATGTGCTTGATTTTTGAAGTGCCTTCTTCACTCTGTGAGACACATGATTCCTCACATACATCAAAATCTGGTTCATCCATATGTGTTTGCATGGACCAAGAAAATTGCTTTCTAGTACGTGTAGTGGCCATCTCTGGATCCATCAACTCCCATCCATATAAGTCATTTAGCCCTATGGTGCTATGAAATCAGGAGCAGTATAATTTTTCTTGGGTCTTCTACATACCCCATAGTAGGAGCCACGTATTCCTTGCTCACCTTCCCCTCCTTCAATTTCTACCCCTTAGGAACCTGAGCAACTAGAGTCTGGAGTTGGTCCTTCACCTTCCTGAGTGGTGTGGGGTGTGCTAGATGGCTCACCCATTTCCTCTTTGTTTCCTTAACCCCTACTCATCATTCTTCATCTCCTCATCATGAGGTTCCTCTGTATCCTTAGGTTGTCACCGGGGTTCCTGGCACACTCTCCCCAGACTCATCCTCCTCATCATCCTTGAGCTTCAAATTCCTTCTTCTCTTCTTCTTAGGTGCTTCCTTCTGAGGGGAGAGATGAGGTGACCTTCGCAAAGGTTGTGATGGTTATACCCTAAGTTCTAGTTCTTCTGAACACCCTTTTGAATTGGTGCTCCTCATTGACTGGGTTTGTGTCCAAGTTTGGCATGTCTATTTCTAATACTTCCTCCTCTTCTTGTTGCTATGGAGGAGTAACCTCATGCTCACTTTCCTTTTTGTCTATGGGTTGTCTCTGAACCCTACACACTAAACCACCACTATCCTCATGTAGGTCTTCTTCCTCTTCTTCTTCTAGGGCCGAGGTAGGCTTCTCAGCTGCAAAATTTCCAATTGTATGCTTCCCCTTAGGCGGGCCTGGTAGCATGAATTCATTCTCCACATACTTTTCCATTTTTCAGCCTAGGCTTAAGACTGAATGTAAATTAGCATGTGGCCCCACTATCGTACCAATGGATAATGCTTACTCAGCCTCATGGTTATATCATCTAAGATGAACCTTTCAATGTAAGAAAACCTACCCAGGTAAGTGTAAGTCTTTCTGAGGGTATGGTAGTCATAGTCTACCTTATCTGCATTGCATAGCAACTGGTGTGCATCTAAAAACCTGTGAACTGCAGCCTGGAAGAACCATGTTGTGAAGGCATATGGTATTTTACACCAGGGACTCCATGTCCCATCCTTCATCGTAAAGCAATGATGTAAAAGTGTTGGTACACTACAAACTATACTGACTTTCTTACCATTGAGGGTAACTCCTTAGGAATTCTCCATTCCTCTTTGAATGATCATGCAAAGTCAGTCGTACCACAATCTCTTCCCTTTTCTTGAATGGGCCACTCATAGATCCTTCACATAAATATTTCTCAAACCTTTCTATGAGAGAATTTTTCTCTGCAGGATACTCCCAAATATTATTCTTTGGCCCATCAGGAACTCCAATTTCCACAAATACAAGAGATAATAAAATAGTACCAAAGATTATTTTCTCACCTTTGCACGCCTCCTCAATTATTGTATCAGCTATGTATCCTATGCAAATTGCTATATCTCTCCCTGTGACATCCTCTTAGTGATGTGGAGCCACATGGTGTTCACTTGTGACCATCTCTCCTGGTCATTCAGTTTTGTAAGCAGGTGTGTGGCCACCTGCACAATAGGATACTTCCTTAGTTTGTAGATGTCCATAGTGCATAGACCCTTTGAATAACCCATACTCCTTGTTGGTGGCCAAAATAGTTACCTTGTTAGTTAAATCACTGCTAATTTCTATACATGTACCCTTTAATCTTGTTAGGCTAACAATTA
Source organism: Taxus chinensis (assembly GCA_019776745.2). Taxonomy (NCBI): domain Eukaryota; kingdom Viridiplantae; phylum Streptophyta; class Pinopsida; order Cupressales; family Taxaceae; genus Taxus; species Taxus chinensis. Next base: position 541,077,406 of record CM034150.1, read on the forward strand.
AGGGTGTTGTGATCCTCATCCACTACCAAACAAAATAAAATAAGTCCTCATGGACTCTACTCATGAGCCATTGGTAGATTTTTTTGGGTTTTCCAAAATAAGGGAGTTCATATAATTGGTAGACCCCTACCTTCTTCAACAACTTCTCTCCAGCATCATCGTAGATGAGCATATCATCAACTATTTCATTTATTGGTCTTCCTATTCAGTAATGCATGTCTAACTCCTTGTTATCATTTGTTTGATGATTATAGTCACTCACTTTTCTCCGATGGATATGAGAATCCCAATCCCATCCCATGATTACTTATTTTGGATACTACATCTCAGAAAATTTTTCTTTCAGGGGTATCCTCTATCTCAAATTTGGTCTCTACCTTCTTCTTCCCCTTTGTCCCTGCTCCAAGTGCTCTCCTTGGTGCCAAAGTAAGAAAAGGGTGTTCCTTTTTACTTCTGTTGAGCTATGTGATCCAAAATCCCATGCCCTAGCTTGAAAACACATGCCCTAGCTTCTTCTCAAACCCTAGTGCTCTATTTCTCCTTTCTGCATACATTTTCTTTGCTTAAACCCTTCTCCAATGGGAACACAAGCCAATTTCATGCAATCTTTTGTTATCCTCACCTGGTTTCTCAACTCTCTGCACTTCAATGCATCTTTCTTGGCTCGTTCACAAATAGCTCGCTCAAATACTCATAATGGTAAAGGTAAAATTGAACCCACATCCCATCCTTATATAGATTTCAAAAAATTTAATCACATTTATTGCTCCTCCACCTACCACTCGATCCTCACATTAACTCACCATTCACCAAATTTTCCATGCAATACATCTACGCACCACAATCATAACCTTCTAGTGTACCTTTCTACCTCTTGGCTATAGACCTCATTTTTCACACTTCCATGTGGTGAAGTACTTTGCCACTGTGCCTTCCTCTAAGTAGTTTCCACAGTCCACAACTTACCTCTCGTTACATTGTGTGTTCATTATTTTTTCTCACCTATGGTATTCATTAGGAGGAATTTTATTTCTAGCATCACCTTTCCATATCATCTGCACAAATATTTCCTTAAAAATACCCAACTTTAGATGAAAAACACCCCACACTAAGGGTATGTGTAGTCCTCTACTCATGAAAAGACTTTAGATTGCAATCGGCTTCCGACGCGCAAACACGCTTATTACACAAAACAAAGAATGAAATTGAAAAATCATAACAATGAAGAAGGAAAAACATCTAAAGGAAAATACATTAAGGGAAATCTGATCTAGATGGAAATACTAATTTATTACAAACACCAAGAAGGATTATTTATAGTAGGGCTTCAACCTACTCCTGTTGAAGTAACTAGGAAACCATGTTCCATCAAGCTCCTCTAGCTGGCAAGTGCCTAAGTCAAGTATATGAGTTATAACATATGGTCCCAGCCAATGCACCTTAATATTTCCTGGGTGGCACAAAAAAATTGAATCATAAAGAAGCACCATCTGCCTAACCTCAAGTTTCATGTCCCTGATGTGTCTATCACGCCATGCCTTCTACCTAGCTTTTTCTTGATTCTAACTCCATCATGCTATGACGCACCTCTCATCTAGCTGAATTAACTTTTCAATTATTTCTTCCAATGATTTCTCATCAGCCATACCTCCAGAACATGCAATATACAAAGAAGGTAACATGAATTCCATGGGAAGAATTGCTTCTGTGAAAAAAACCAACTGAAAGGGTGTTTCCTTATTCAACCATTTTTAGGTTGTTCTATATGCCCAAAGCACAACAAAAACTTTATCATCCTAGTCATTCCTTCAAACATCACAAATTTTTGTCAACGTTTGGCTCAATATCTTATTAAAATTCTCATAAGTCCCATTTTATTGGGGGTGATAGGGTGTTGTCTTATGGTGTGCAACCATAAATTCATCCAATAATATCCTAATGGTCTCATTAAGGAAATAAGTGCCTCTATCATTTTTCAAAATTAAAGGACATCCATACCAGGTAAGAATATTTTCCCACAAGAACCCTTCTGATGTAGCTGCTGTACAATCCTTCATAAGTGCTGCTTCCACCCACCTTGTAAGATAATCTATATAAGTGATGATGTAATGTGATCCAATCTTACGTGTAGCTAGGGAAATAGGACCCAAAAAGTCAATTGCCCATTTCTCAAAAGGTTATGCACAAGTAATATGCCACAAATGCATTTCATCTCTCTGCCCAAGTTTTCCAAGGTGCTGGTAGTGATCACACGTCTTACAATATTATTTACAATCCTAATACAAGGTCTCCCACCATAAACTAGCTAGTAGGATCTTGCATGTGGTGGCATCCCCTGCATAGTGTCTACCTGTGATACCACAATGAGAATCCTCCATAATTGTCATATTCTCATGCTCTATTACACACCGGCACAAGACTTCATCTCGGCCTAGTTTATATAAGTCACCACTGATCAACATGAAAGGTGCGGTACGAATTGTAAGTTGCATCTTTTCTAAGGCCTTCATTCCTTTGGGTTCCATACCAGTGCACAAAAAAACAAAAATATCCTCTAAGTCTGAGGGTGCACAATTTAGCCTGTATAACTGTGCATTTGACATTGTATCTTCAATACTCTGCATGTTCTCTCGATTGAATCCTTGATAAATGATCTGGGCTAGAATTTCTTTTTCCTGTATTTACCACAACTCTAGGGTCAAAATCATGGAATAATAGAATCCATTGCCCCTATAAAATGGGCTTATTCCCCAAGTATTTCAATGCCATGTGATCGATATAGAAAATAAAAGGTGTTGCTAGCAAGTACTTTCTAAACTTATGTAGCACATAGATCATTGAAAAAGCCTTGCACTCTGTAGTTGTATAGTTCTATTCTGCAGGAGTCAAATTTCAACTAGCAAAGCAAATAAGATGATCTATAATACCTTCTCTAGGATGAGCTAGAACTACACCAATGGCCATGACAGAAGCATCCACATGTACATGAAAAGGTATATTTCATGAAGGAAAATGCATGATAGGTGCCGTAGTAAGCTTTTCCTTTAGTGCTTCGAATGCGCGCTGATGTGGTTCTTCTTAATAGAACTTACCTTTACCTTTTAATAATTCCTCTAGCAACGTGAAAATTTTATCATATCCTTTGATAAATTTTGTGTAATACCCTATGTGGCCCAAAAATCCACGCACCCCAATCTAACTAGTGGGTTCCTCTAAGCCTAAAATGATTACAACCTTAGCTAGATATACTAACAAACCCTCCTTGCAGATGATATGCCCTAACAGAGTTCCAAAAGGTGTACCAAATATGCACTTCCTTATATTTAAAGAGATTCTTAACTATCTGTACCTCTCAAACATTAACCTCAAGATATCATAATGATCCTTGAAAATCCCATAAATGGTCTAGTCATCCAAGTAAACCTACAAGAATTTGTGAATACAATCCTGGAATGCTTTAACAACAATGCGTAAAAATATTGTAGGAACATTATTTAATCCAAAAGGCATCATCGTGTATGTAAAAATTCCCCATTCAGTAGTGAAATTTTTCTTCTCTTGATCTTATTTAGCAATCCTTACTTGATGATACCTAGAAATCCCATCTGTAAAAGATAAAATTTCATGCCTTGTAACGCCTTCCAATATTTCTTCAATGAATGGTGTAGGGAAAGGAGCAACCACACATGTAACATTAAACTCCCTGTAGTCCAAAAAAATCCTAATTCTTCCATCTTTCTTTATGGTGATTACCATGGGACTAACCCACTCTGATTCCTCTATGGGCTCAATGATGTCAAAGTTCAACATCTTGTTAATTTCTTCTTTAAATTTTACGTGCAAGTTAGGGTTCCTCCTGTAAGGTCTCTTCCTAACTGGGTGCATACCTTCCTTTAGCTTTATTTTCATCTCACCCTTGCACTCCTTTCAACTCATGATAGCCTCTAGCAAATAGGTCCTGGAAATCACGTAATAACTCAATTATCTTAGTCATTTCAGAGTCAGACCAATAATCTCCAATTATGGCCTCTTTAGGTTCAACATCCATTCCAATGTTCACTTTCTTCATCTTCATAGGTTCATGGTAGGCGCGAACCTTCTCATCCGCACTGTCTAAGACCTCACGTGTACCCACTGAATGATCTATGCCCAAATTTTTCACTTCTTCATCATCCACAATGTAGACCATATTTCCTTTCTCCTTCTCTAGGAAAGCATGCTCAAGCATTTCTACATCTGTCTCATCTACTTCGTCGAAACACACTTATAGGTATGACTCACCAAATAAATCCTGAATGAGTTGTTCCACTTTTATACTATCTCCCATATTCAAGCACTTCATAACCTATAATGCCTCTTTCATTGGAAGTTTAGTGGAGAAGTAGCCAAAATTTTGGATCATACCTATAGTCAACTCTTTCCAATTTCTAGCCTCTCTATTCAACTCCGCATAAACATACCTAGCATGTGTGTAACCTCGCAAGGTGAAATAAAGTTTTTACACCCACAATGAAGGTGGTAAAGCTTCTTGCCCCTCTGTCCAGAGTCTCTCACACTGTTGAATGTGGTACTAGACAGGATTATTACCATGATATTCACATATTTGAATAGGTGTATTACTTTTGAGAAACCTTGCTGATGTGTAATTCTCAACTCTATTCATTCTATGAGATTATCCCTATGAACCATCCACCAACATGCTGCTATCCCACGCAGTGTATAAAATAACATTTTCCTTCTATCCACCTGATCCTTCCACTATACTTCCATGGCTCACATGAATACCTTAGGGTTTCCTTCACCAATGTACCAAGGTATAAGGTTGTTGCTTAACCACCTAGCACAATGCGGCCTGCTTACGTGCATAATTGTGCTTCTTACCTCATGCCTAACCATCTCATAAGTGCCATGTGCCCAATTTTCATATGAGATACTTGTAATATCACTGATGAAATGTGTATCATCCCATTGGAGAATTCCTTCCTTAGATGGCTCAAGCACTTCCGGATCTTAAATAGTGCACACATAAATTTCTATTCAGATCTTCTTCAATTAAGGGCTCAACATAAGGTGTAGATTTCTCATCTATCAAAGGGATAGTAACTCATTCTTCCTTGTTCTCAAAACCAATATATCCCTTATTGAACCATATATTAACATTATTTACATAACACCAAGGTCACCCAAGTAGAGCTGGGAAGTTGTAAGCTTCTGCAAGCACTAATACCTAAAAGTCCCCAGTGAACTTGGACCCCAGTATAGTAATGGATGAATCCTTCAAGACTCCAATTGGTGTGGCCTTAGTATGATTTTCCATATATAATACATTGGAAGTGTAGACACTAAAATTAGGTCACACTCCCCTTTGGTCCCTTGACAAAAAAGCTCCCTTCATCACATTCACCTAGCCATGACCCCTTTCACCCCACAAATATTAATTAAATTAAATTAATGCATTATCCTAACTATATATATTATTTGAATATATTATTTTAAATAATATCCACACATATAGTTCACTTAGACACCTCACCAAGCTAACTCAACCTAAGACCTATTCTTAGTAAGCTGCCATAACTAACTGAGTCTAACCCAAACCCTAAAAATCAATGCCTACATTCCCTCTAACCACATTCCCAATTTCTCACAAGAAGCTCCTAGTCTAATCTGTGGGTTAACGATATGAGATCTAAGGAAATCAAGAGGATTTCCCTAGTTTAGTAAACCTAGGAAATCCCACCTTGACTGATGCCGGTTACCCCTAACCGTCACCGGTTAAGTCGGAACCGCCGTTAGTTACCATTTTAACCCCAAAAAAACTTTATTCTCAAGGTTAGAAGTTGGAAGTAAAGAGGTTGGTGAGAATTATCACATCTCAGAGAGATAACATATCTTTAGAGAGTGAATTCCAGTGAGACCATGCATGCAAGGAAGGAAACCAAACATCTTTTCCTGCACAACCATCCCAACCACGATCTGATCTAATTAAGCAATGAGGAATGCACATGCAACGCATGCAAAATATTTCCTTCAACTAGTGATCACTTGCAACCTTCAAACTTCTCATCAACACCTCCATCCCTCACTCATAGGCATTCAAGACCAAAATCCAAGTAAGTATAACGTCATACTTTTCTGGTTTATTTCATTTCATCATCATTTTATCATCTATTGTTTACCTAGCCACCTATTGACCTTCTCCAACATTTCCACCTCCATATACACATTAAAGCCTCACCAAATCCTACCCAAATCAACCAATACCTCATCCCAACCAACCAAATCCATTTGTGCAATCACAAAGGAGTACTAAAGCTTGTTCTGTGACATTCCCAAATTTCACAGTAACTGGCACCGGTCTCACCTGACCGCCGTCGGTTACCCTTGACCGACATCGGTCTCTATATTTTCCCACACAGACCAGAACAAAGACCTACCCACTTAATTTTAACTCACCCTCATCCACATGTGATCTACCTGAGAACTCTGTCAAATGTGCAGAACCTAGAACCAATCATTTGACCTTTGGATTCTATTCTAGCTTAGCCTGTTAGATTAGATCTATTTCTTATTGTGTTTTAAGTGAGATACCTAAATCATTTCAAATTAAAATAGGATTTACTTTGTTTATAACATTAAATTTTTTAAAACAGTGGACTGACAACCATCTAGGAAGTATTACACTTCCCGGATCTAGCATATGCTAGGTAGTTCACTACCCATATTGTTTAAGTCCTTCTGGTGGTGTTTCTTTGCATTACAGGTAGTTCCTCCTAGCCAAAAGGAATCTCTCACGATCAACTATGGATTCAAAAGTCATACGCGTGCAACAAACCATCAACCAACATTTGAACAGGTATTCCTCCTACACCTGTTACCCTATCTGTTTCATCAATATTTCAAAGAAACAATCTAAGAAAAAGGTGAAACATTTTGGCACACCTGGTGGGACCCATTCAGGGTTCCTTGCATTTCATTCATTCCTAGGAAATTTTTTGTGTTTGTTTCCCTTCTGAAAAGCGTACACACTAATTTTTTTCCTTGGTAACCCACCTCTTCTTTCTATTTGCTCTAAAGGAAACTTTTCTTTTGGTGTAGTTAAAAAGAACCATTTCTTCATGTTTTCTACATTGTAGTGAAAGAGCATCCCTCTTCCTCTTCATCTTATTGTGTCATCCAATTTTACATTTAAATTTAGGTTTAAAAATAAGTGCATTCCATTCTGATTTATTGTATTATCTCACATTAATTAAGGGTAACCTATACACTGGAAGTCATGCCTAACTGATGGTTGACAAATGAATCATAAAAAAGCACTTCTTTCCTTTTCTCTTTCTCTGAGTCTTACCAAACCTCACAAAAATTCAAAATACATAAATTCTTAAGCAACATCATACCTAGAAGAAGCTGTAGGTGATCACACGATCACGACACAATGGGCACCCAGCTCGCTGCTCTATTGAGTCATACTTTAGAGCGAAGCCTTCCCCCACCATAACATACTTGAAACCTTACCTTTTAGATTTCCTTCTTTGTAGGAAGCCATCCTCACCAAAAAATCTATTTCACAATTCATGTGTCAGTCCCTAAATAACATAAGCTAAAAATAATAATAGAAAAGGCATTCATAGGATCACATTTTATTAGTGTTTCTACTTGGCTTACGTTTTGAGGTGAGAGATCACGTTCTTCACTTTTTTGTTCATCCTTGTATGCTCCTCATCACAACTGGTGTATTCCGGCTTCACTTGAGTGTGCCTGGGCCATATCATCATCATTCTTAGAATTTTGGGTCTACATCATATTTTAATTCACAACCACTTTTCTTTAATCACTATTTCAATTTCATAGTAACCATTATCGGCTACCTCTGACCATCATCGGTTATACCCAACCGATGTCAGTTCCAGGTCCTTTTGTTAACCTACTCAAAAGGAAATTTTCTTTCATTTTTTTTCCACTTTTCATAGTCCTTGTCATTGTCATCATTCCCATTAACATTGTAAACATCATCATATTTGACATACCTATCAGATTTTACCTTCTACCTTGTTGTTCACTCACTATCCATTTTCTATAGTAATCAGCAGTGGTTACTATACGTACCCAAAATTGTAAGGGTACTGCACTACTAGAATGATGTTACACATGCCCCAATGATGATACAGGTCTCCTTGCAAGTTGTTCAGGATCCGAAAAAGCTCTCCAAGAGTATGTTAACATCCCACATGCCTTGCTTAGCCTCCACATGCTTTGTTTTTCTCTTTTCCCCTCTTTTCCTTTGCATTTTTGTCTTTAGTGACAAAACCACTGCCCTACCTGGTTGGCGGTCTCGTGACCACCGCCCAGGCAAGGCGATGGTCCTGTAACCACCCCCTACTCAGGGTGGCGGTCCTTCACACATTCTCCAGCATGTTTCTTTGAGTGTAACTTGCGTGAATTTTCAAACTTTTACCAGATTTCTCACCCACTTTGGCTAGCATTTATGTTTTATGTTCCCTGGAATAGTGTTTCTTCATTGTTTAATGGTAAAAGAGTCATAGTTTGAGTTACATTTGGGTGAATGAGAATTCTATAAATAGCTGGTTTGATTACAAGTAAATGGCGCCTCATCCTCTCATTTCAATAGTTTAGTCTTTCAGTTCTTGCTTAGGAATTCAATAGTTTTCATTTGTTGCTGTTCTACAAAATCTAGGTTCAAGATTTCAAAGTTCTAGTTAAAATATACCAAATAGAGTAGTGAATTACTTCATTTTTGTTATGTTGATTTTTGATATTGCCGAGGAAGCCATGGGGATCGATAGTTTTTGAGAAACTATGATTCATTCCTCACTTCTGAGGTAGGATCGAAAATCTTTCAATTAAATTAGATTGGTTATTTAGTTATTTAGAATAGGTTCACCACTGCACAGACAAGTAGCTATACTCAGCTACCTTGTTTGTTTTTAATTCTGTTATTAGGTTAATTGTCATTTTCTAGATATATTAAATATTTGTTATCTTAATTTTGTTAAATATTCAGTCAAAAATACAAAAATAGAGAATTTATATATGATGTGGATATACTTTGCATAATTAGTTTACTTTGCTTTAGTTAGATTTATATTGTTTCTTTTGTATAACAATCACAGGACCTAGGGAGCCCAGAGAATAGGTATTCAAGCCAATCGTGCCTCAACCCAATCTTGTTGCAGCAATAACTGACATAGACCAAAATATTAGAATTTAGGTCTTCCGAACAACAAGAGACCTACAAGAAATCAGCTCATAGTTAAGAGGATTAAACATAGAAGATGACAAAACACACACGTTTTGGTCAAACCAACCAAACTACAGATTGCCTTAATAGATATCCACATGACTGTAGAAGGGATTGAAAGAGAGAAAATGTTCAGTTGTGATCCTTTGGTCCCACAGCCAGATGCAGGAGACATTCTCATTGACATAGACACTAGATTAAGAATTCAAGTTGCCGGAACGCTTGTAAGGTACTCTGAGAAGATTGTGCAGCTTTTAGTTCTAAACATAGAGGCCGAAAAGGCATATGACTATTGGATATTAGGAATTAGGGATTGATTCTGCACATGACCATAGGAGGTCCACAATGACCAAAAACTTACGGTTGTGATCCACAAGTCCCACAACCCAACGGGCCCACAGGTCAATCAGACGTTGATGCTGGTTTATGCACATTAGTATTTAGGTCCTCTCCACTTCCACCAATAATTATCACACAACTATCCTCACTAGACGTAGCAGCTTATCAAGCTAAGGATTTTTGGACTAGACCAGAGAATCACCCATAGAATCCACCATATATCCATCATCCATTTTTCATGACCCTATCGAGGGATATCTATGAAGCACCCATAGGTCATTTTCCACGTATTCCACAACCTATAGGTCAGATCATGCCAGAGCTCAATATTGTTTGGAGCCTTCAAGTAGTCATCCTCTCCGAATGATCTATCACGCTAGTTTAGGTTAGGAGGGCCTTCTTTGCTTTAGATTCACAGATTCCATTAGTGCACGTCGAAGAAATAAGATTTCCTAACTAGTTTGTCCGTACCCCACGTATATTCCGTCCCCACCGGTTGTCTCGGCATGACCTCAGAAGGTCGTGTGTGAGGAAAAGTTACTTGTAGATTCCCATGCTTGCATGTCACTTTTCCATCGTACAAAATTACTGAACCTGACATGGAACTTCCTACCTTCTGGTTTGGAGTCTTATTTCTACTTGTTCTTCCAATTAGTATACTTTTCATCTTTTCTACCTCATTAGCCTTCACATCGGCTTCACCAAAAAATTTGGTGAACCCAATGTGAACAAACAACTATTTCATCTTACCTACCGCATTATCTTTCACATCAGCTTCACCTCCAAGATTAGTGAACCTTATATTGACAAAACAATTTCTTCACTTTCACACTCTTCTTTTAGTTTTATCCATCTTCGTTTCTTCCCATTATTCTGTGGGTATTCATATACCCCCCGAATATGTTAGGATTTGATGCATATGATAGACCCCTCCTAGGTCTTGAAGCATACTACGATCAACTGAATAGACAACCATCACCCTCGCTCTCAGCATGGAGTGACAACTATTCAACTAACTAGTTTTCAACACAAACTCCATCTCAAAAAACTAGATATAGTTCTTCTTTCCAAATAGAGGAGTTGGATCAGCTCACTCAAACACAACAACCAGAGCCTTCAGGCTCAAATAACTTGATGCTCACTAGAGAATCTGGTTCATCTCCTCAGGTGTTGCTTAGACCACGAATCAGTAGACAATCAGATCCATATCTATTTTTAGATGATGAATACTTAGCACATTATGCTAGGAGTGAAAAACGCTCTCAAAGTATGTACCCACCTATAGGAGGTTTACAAATACAACCCGAGGTCTCATTCCAAGAAAACACCCCCATTCCTCCACCCATATGAAATGCCCTCGATGATACTTGGCAGGGAAACAATCAGTTCACAGCAGGGTACCATATGCCTATACAACCTCAAGGTATACAACAAACACCACTAAGGAAAAATACCATATCTTCACTGAATGAGGTCATCTCAGCCTTATTCGAGAAGGTTAGAGGGTTGGAAATTGCTTAGGCAAGTCAAAATTTGTAATTCATGCAGGCAGGAGATTCCAATCCTCCACATCATCCTAGCCAAGTAGACCTCCTCACAGGAACAGGTACATTGGGCATGCCCCCTCAGTATTCACAACAAACGCCAACTAGAACCGCATTCTCTAACACCGCTCTAGTGGAAAATATGATACCTCTCGGTTTAGTACAAAACAATCCATTTCTGAACAATGCTCCTCCATACTTAAACATGTATTCCAAGTCACCAGAGGGAGATATGTTCTCTTCTTCCAGCATGTTCACTCAACCACAAAGATTTCCTTATGCCCCTGCAAATAAAAATGCTAAACAATATCAACAAACCATCCAACCTCCAACCCCTCAGCAAGTACCATCAATGGTCAAAACCTATGCGATAGGAACGAGTATTCAAGTGTTGATATATGATTTCTTCTGTATAAGGACGTGTTCCTTTGATTGTGAAGTCATGCTTGATATGGATTGTATCTTCTTTGCTCTTGAAGATCCTTGACTGAGTCAGAATATGCTTGGACTCTTTTATTTCTTTCATTTTTAGCACCTGAGTTCAATTTGATTTCGGGATGAATTGTGGATTTATCCATCCTTATGACTCAGCCTTGGATCAGTTGCATTGATCCAAGAGATGTTTTAAGTTTATTCAGGATGAACAAAAATTATTGACCTTACGAAAGTTACAAGGTCTGAATGAGTTGAATGAGCAATTCTGGAGTTTAACTCAGGCTGATCGTGTTAAATGAATTTGGTTCCAGATATCGTAATATCAGGAAGGCCTAGACCTTAAGCCAGGTAAGAAATTCTGGTGTATACTGCAAGCTTAATTTGCAATGCCGGATAGAATCCATAACAGGAATGTTATACCCTGTTTGGTTCTAATACTGATCGGTCCTACTTGGGAGACCTAGACTGGATTTGTTAAGGTTAATAACCTTAACCTAAACTATAACCTATTGGTTGAATTATTGCTAATCTAACCTAGCCCTAAAACTATAAGCTTAATGCTCCTAAGGTTAGCTACACCTAGCACTATGGAAGTAAGACTAATGTCTTACCTTATGATCTAACCTATGTTTCTAACCTATCTTAACTAATGATAATGGATGGAGGGGAACCTATGAAGGGGCGCGAGTCATGGGCGGTGGTTTCCATGGCATTTATGAGGTGGATAAGGATGAAGGACTTGGGATTTGGTGGAGGTTGCAAACGGCTATTGTGACCTGACGTGGCAGTATCACCAAATTTGGGAATGGTTGTTTGTTTTCATTTGGTAATCACCAACTTTGGCGGTCGGTGGCAATGGAGAATAGGTGGGAATTTAGGAGTTAATGCAATTGATGAACTTCGGTTCCCGAGCGCGGATTGCTTGGGAAGGCATGCAAATGGAAAATTGGTTGGTTGTTTGGTTTTCCATGCGTTCCATTTTTCTCTCTGCTTGATCACTGGTTCTTCGAACTAGTCTACTCTGTGTTGCATGGCAACTTTGAGAATATCTAGCTCCTTTCTCTATCGGGGAAAGTTTATAAGGCATGAAGGTAACAATTTATTGTTGTTTAATCTATCGTGGAAGAAGAAGAGAAGGTGTGAGCACATTCAGAGGTCTTCTTCAGATTTTTAAGTGACACTATCAGGCATGATAGGCCCTAACTTTTAAAAATCTTGCTTTCCTTCAAATGCTTTCATTAAAACAACTCTGTTCAGATGATTTTAGGTTCAGTTGGTTTATATGGTAGCAATGTTTTGTTTCTTGATGATTGAGGAATCCATGGTTTTACGTAGACTCTGTTGAAGAGTTTGTCTGTGTTTATTTTAAGGATTCGACTTCTGTCGAAGTGTTTGCCATGATTTTTCTTGTGAATTCAACTTCTGTTGGAACCCTTGCTGTGTTAGCACATTGGTTCACTTCTGTTGAAATGTTTGCTGAGTATACATAAGGACTCAATTTCTGTTGAAATGTTTGCTGTGTATACTACCTGGATTCGACTCTGTCGAAGTGTTTGCCATGATTTCAATGTGAATACGACTTCTTTTAGGTCCTTGCAATGTCTCTTATGAATTCAACTTCTGTTGTAGACCTTACTGTGTTAGCATGTTGGTTAAACTGCTGTTGGATTGGTTGTTGTGTATACATATGGTTCGACTGCTGTTGGAATCTTTGTCTGTGTTTACTCATTTGGTCGATTCTGTTGAAAGGTGTGCTGGGTTTACTTGAGAATATGACTTCTGTTGAAGTCCTTACTGTGTTTTCATTTTGGTTAAACTCCGTTGAAATGTTTGCAAGGTTGGTATATGAAAACGACTCTGTTAGAGTCCCTACTATGTTTTCGTATTGGTTCGACTTCGGTTGAATCTTTGCTGAGCATATGTTATGAAGGTGACTTCTGTGATGTCCTTGCTGTGAGTATTTTTCTTATGATTTCGAATTCTGTCAAGCTTTGTTGTGAATACTTGTTGGAGTCCTTGCAGTTTCTCAGGTGAATCTGACTTCTGTGATGTCCTTGATGTGTATTGTGTGTCGGCTCGACTTCTGATAAAATCCCTCGCTGTATATTCATTTGAATCCGACCCAGTTGAAATGTTGATGTGTTTGTATGTGGTTCGACACAGTTAAAATGTTGTTGTGTTTGCATATGGAAATGACTTCTGTTATGATGTGAACTAGTCTCTGGGTCGACTGAGATATTGAGTTCTTAACTGTGCCATAACAGGCGATGGCGTTGGATAATATCATGTTTGAGGAATGACAGGGAAAGAATTGTTGGGTTTAATTTGATTGTTTTATAGATTATTACTTGGTCGCAAGAACTCTTGAACTGCCTAATAGCTACAGGTGATTTTTATAATTGAATTTTGATGAAACTGTAGTTTCTTCTTTTGATCTCGACTGATTTTGATCTATAAATATAGATTCTGTGTATGATGAAATATTAATGTGATTATTGATTTCTTTACAACCTTGCTTGGTCAATGGAAACACATCCTGACCGAGAGAAATCCTGCTTGAGGAACTCTGTTTTTTTTGAAAAAAACGTATGTATCATTCTGGACTTGCATGGATGGAAATCAGGTTTGTATTGGAAGGAATGGGTGTTGATTTTCTTGCCTTCTCTTTTCCCTTATTGAATTCAAGCTTGAATGTATAAGCGTTATTCTTGAGAAGTCGGTACAGTCCTGAACATGATTGGAATGGAAATCTGAATGTCTCTGTTTCTTTCTCCTCAGCTGTAAAGTATATGTTGATATATATAACTGTAGGAATAATAAAATATTCTCTCCTTGTCTAGAAACTTTGAGTGCTTTCTTCTTTTGTATTCCTTATGTGAACTCTATGGTACGGGCTTAAGAAGAAAAGACTGTTAAACTGTAGGGAGAAACTGGTAAAAATGTATTGCAGTAAAGTTGGTGTATTTGTCAATACCATTGAAATAATGTAATGTTTTTAAAGGAATCTCGTCAGTTGAACTTGATGAAAGTTATAATCTGCCTTTGAGGAATTGTTAAAAACATACCTGTTGGATACACGAATTGATAGGATATTCATTTTTGAATGGAATAATTTGTTGGATTATTGCTGTCCTTGGGATTCAGATGGATGGATGTCTTGGATTCATTTTGTTCTTCTTAGTCTCTAATATATATGATGAATCATCTGAAGGGTATTTAGGATTAATTGGTAACTATAATATGAGTCATGCGTTAAAAGTCATGTTAGAATTACAGAAAGATGATTAGTCTGATTTATGTTAAGTATTTGAAGAAATGATTTCATTTAAACAGGTTGTTTAATGAGAACAATTGGTGGAATGCAATTGTTTTAAGAATTAGTGCTTATCATGCTCAGTTCACCGAACTGACCCGTGTTGGCAATTTTTGCAGATGGTTGTCGTAAGTGGTAAAGGCACGCAGATCTGATATGATACTCAGATTGTTTAATTTGGTTTTATGATGAATTCCAACTTGATTTCTCTAATTGTACTATATGAAGAAAGTTGTTCTTTTGCTGTTGAGTATTGTATCAAATATGTTGAATGCATAAATTGTAATTGTTTGGCTTAGAAATAAATGAAATGAGGGGATTGTTACTATGTGGCTGCATTTGTATTGTGATGGATTGATCCTCTTTGGTTCGATTGTTTTTAAGTGCATTTTTATTATTGTATACCTTGGAGATATTTGGATTCTCTAAGTAGGCCTTGTAAAGATTATGTGACTGAATACTTGTAAATGATTAGTAGTTCTGTTATGTTCTATATAAGGCTAAATTGGAAATTAGTCCACTGTCTTTCAAGAAGCTAAGGTTCAAATAAACCTTAACAGGTAGCTGAACGGGAAGAGTAATCTATTACTCCCTAACCTTGATCTAAGACAAGACAACGTAAATAATGATTTTAAATCACTATATCTTAATAATAGTAAGTAAGATATATTTCAGTTTTGAGAACTGATATAAACCTAAAAGGGTATAGTTAGCATCCTTATGAGAAGACTTTGGGCTACTGCCCAATTTCGTTGATTAAGATTATTGTGATTCAATGAACTCCTTGACAAGATCTCAAATCTTATTAAACTTCTCTCTATGAAATGGATCTTAAATAAGTAAGGCAACTCAAAGATGAGGAATTCCAGGGGTTGGGATAAGACTACCTAGAAAGGAGTGTCTTAAAGTATAATTTCAACTCAACGTAAGTAACACCTTAAAGTTAAGTAGATCTTTCCGAGGTGGTTTGTAGGGTGCCGGCACATGTCAACTGTAGGGTTGTACCTTCGAGAAGATTAGGATCTTCTCGAGGATACAACAATGCAGGTGACTTATGGCGACACCCTTTGCATTGATCTTTAAGATTTACACCATAAGCTCGAACAAGTTTTTACTCTGGGACTGGTTAGGAACATGGTCATGTTATGAGGCTGCCCTTGGAGACTCGGGGTACCTTGACACACAGGGTTA
Source organism: Taxus chinensis (assembly GCA_019776745.2). Taxonomy (NCBI): domain Eukaryota; kingdom Viridiplantae; phylum Streptophyta; class Pinopsida; order Cupressales; family Taxaceae; genus Taxus; species Taxus chinensis. The sequence continues at coordinate 541,093,487 of CM034150.1, forward strand.
ACTAGGGTTGACCCAGTATGTCAGCTTATCCCTAGTCCTCGAGAGCATCCTTATAACGTTGTCATGTTATTAATCCATTCCTGAGTGAATGACTTGGGACGGAGGAGGCTGACAGAAGTCAGTATAAGACATTCTATATAACATCAGAGTGGGGTGAAGGATGTATTCCAGATTGACGAGTATGCCGTCAAGGAATACGAGACATGAACAGTATGTTTCAAAACTTTGGCCAAAGTATCGCAAGCTGCTGATTGCGTTGTCCTATGTCACCTAGTCTGAGGGACGTGATGCTGATGAATAATGGTAACAATTATTCAGATAGGTTCCTTGGATAGAGCATTCTGAAATCCCAGATTAGGGAAGAGAACCGCAAGAGTGAAGTGTTAAAATAAAAATGCCAACTCTATGATACTCATGAATAGATCGGTAGATCACCGAGTCATGGAATGAATAGATCGGTGGTTCACCGAGTCATTACAGCTGCATATGGTTATCTGTTATAAGAATGATTGTTTTGATCTGTGAGTTCTAAATTATGTATTTAGAACTAGGAAGCACTTATAAAAAAAAAAAAATTGTTCTAATGTACTAAATTGGGGAATGTTACATCTTGGTATCAGAGCTGAAGGTTGCAGCTCTTGGACCTATTGTGTCCATAATCTGATAAAAACCTAAATTTTCTTGTAACAAAAAATGGTTAGAACAAGGGGGAACGTTGTGAATAATGCTCCACCTGAAGGAGGGGTGGCAACAACCCAAAAGCTTGATGAGATCCTTGCTGCCCTATTGGACACAAGAGATCGTTTGGCTGTACTTGAACAACAAGTAATGGGAAATGAGGAGGATGATGAAGCTGGTAACAACAATCAGCAACCTCCTGAGGACAACCCCGATATGGGTGTTGATAATAACGCTAGAAATGCACCTGTCCAACCAGAAAACAAAAAGGCCAGGTTGGCAGCGGAACTCACTAATGATATAAAAAGGATAAGCCCACCTAAATATGATGGCACCACATTAGGAGATGGAGCTGAGAACTGGCTTAGCGAAATGGAGAAGTACTTTGCAATAAGAAACTTCTCGGAGGAAACCAAAGCTATTTGGGGAGCCTATCAGCTTTCCCATGAAGCATCTTCATGGTGGGACAGCCGTAAAGCTGAGCTAAATATTGATGAGACCAATATCACTTGGGATCAATTTAAGGGCTATTTTAGGCAACGTTGGCTGCCACAACTTTTCTATGATCAGAAAATGACAGAATTCCAGAACTTAGCTCAAGGAAAGCTAACAGTAACTGAATACTAGGAGCGGTTTACGAAACTCCTCAAATACGTACCGCAATATCAAACTGACGAGAAGTTCAGAATATGAAAATTCATCATGGGACTAAATCCCATGATAGGAGGAGAGGTCGATGTTCACAGCCCTACCACTATGGAAGGGGTTGTTGAAAAGGCCATAAGGCAAGAACAGAAATTAAAGGCTATTTCTGCTCATAAAGAGGAAGTGCGGAAGAAGATTGCAAACCCTTCTTCAACTTCACTTGCACCCAAGAAGGGGCCATGGAAAAAGTTTGGAAACAGAAGTAAGTTTCCAGGGGATAATAGTAAGAAAACGATAGCGAATAAGCCTGCTGGAAATGTAAGGGATAGTTTTGCCAAAAATTATAACAATGGGCAGAAGCCCTATGGAGGACAACGTGATAATTTTAAGGCTGGAAGTAATTTTGAGCCTAAAAAGGGACCTGTAGGAGGCTGCTATAATTGTGGCAAAGACCACTATGCAAATCAGTGCCCTTTGAAGAAGGATGATCGCAATCAGCAGCATAAGATACATGCTGCAGTAGCAGACAAGCAAGCTGAAAAGCAAGTGACACCTATAGAAGTTTCGGGTAAGTTATTTGGCATACCTGTCACTATTATTTTTGATACAGGAGCTACTGAATGTTTCATTTCTAGTAAACTTGCTTCTAAACTTAAAAGAAAAGCTGGAAAAATGGATAAATCTTGGACTGTACAGTATGGTAATAACTCTGTTCATACAGTGAGTATGTGTCTTTTTGGGGCAGTCCTTGACTTACCTAACTTTTCCACTGAAGTTGACCTCTATGTTGCACCTTTGGGATCCTATGACATTGTCATCGGTGTTAATTGGTTAGCTGACCATAAAGCAAAAGTAGACTGTTTTGAAAAGAATATAAGATGTTTAGATGATCGGCTGAAAACAACAGAGATACAAGGAGTGAAATGGGAAATTTCAGTTAGGAAACTGTCAGCTATGCAACTTAAAAAGGCTAAAAACAAAGGATGTACTTTATATGCAGTAAAGATATCTAAATTTTCAGAAGAAGATGGTGATTCCATGAAACGATTCCCTCTGTTGCAAAGTTTCAAGGATGTATTTCTGGAGGAATTACCAGGTTTACCACCCAAAAGGGAATTTGACTTCACTATTGAAATCAAACCAGGGACGGAACCTATTTCCAAGGCACCTTATCGGATGACTACTACAGAGTTAGTCAAGCTTAAGGCACAATTGCAAGAACTTTTGTCTAAGGGCTTGATTAGACCAAGTGTTTCACCTTGGGGAGCGCCAGTAATATTTGTAAAAAAGAAAGATGGAACACTTAGGCTGTGTATTGACTATCGGATGTTAAACAAAGCAACAATTAAGAACAGATACCCACTTCCAAGGATTGATGATCTATTTGATCAGATGCATGGGGCAGCGGTTTATTCCAAGATAGATCTTCGATCTGGTTATCATCAATTAAGGATTAGAGAAGAAGATATTCATAAAACAGCTTTCTGAACCAGGTACGGACATTATGAATTCACGGTTCTACCCTTTGGATTAACTAATGCACCAGCAGCTTTTATGAACTTAATGAATAATATCTTTCAAGAATATTTGGACAAGTTTGTACTTGTATTCCTGGATGATATTCTCATATATTCTAAAAGTGTCGAAGAGCACAATGAGCATTTGAAGATAGTTTTGGAAATTTTGAGAAAAAGAAAGTTATACGGTAAGTTATCCAAATGTTCTTTCTTTGATACTGAAGTTCACTATTTGGGTCATGTCATTAGCAAGGAAGGAATTGCAGTGGATCCTTCAAAAATAGTGGCAATAACTGAGTGGCCTGCACCCAAGAATGTACATGAAGTAAGAAGCTTCATGGGTCTTGCTGGATATTATAGAAAATTTGTTAAGGATTTTTCTAAAGTGGCTGCACCGATAACTTCATTGCAGAAGAAGGATAGGAAATTTATTTGGAATGATAAGTGTGAAACTGCTTTCAAAAGTCTGAAAAGCCAGTTGACTTCCGCACCTATATTAGCTGTACCAGACCCTAATGGGAGCTTTACTGTTGTAACGGATGCTTCTGGGGAAGGCCTTGGTGGTGTTTTGTTACAAAATGATCAAGTCATAGCATATGAAAGTAGAAAACTTAAGTTACATGAGCTGAATTATGCCCCTCATGATTTGGAGCTTGCTGCCATTGTTCATGCGCTTCAAGTCTGGAGACACTATTTACTTGGGAAACCTTTTGAGTTGAAAACTGATCACTTAGGGCTGAAATATATTTTCACTCAGCCTAATCTAAATGCCAGACAGAGAAGGTGGTTAGAGTTTTTATCTCAATATGATTTTGATATTAGCTACATCAAAGGGAAAGAGAATAGAGTAGCAGATGCTCTAAGTCGTAGGAAGCACATTTCTGCTCTTATAACATTAAGAACTCAGTTTAAAGATGAGGTAAAAAGTGCCTCAGAATCTGATATATACTTTCAGCAAGTAAAAGCAGCGCTTGCTGCAGAACCTAAAGATGAAAGGTATAAAGGTTTTCATTTTGATAAGGAAGGAATCTTACGTTATGAAAACAGAGTATACGTACCTTTGCTAAATGATTTGAGAAAGAAGTTGTTAGTTGAATTTCATAATTCACCCTTCTCTGGACACCCGGGTATCACAAAAATGCTTGCTAATCTAAAACAACAATACTTTTGGAAAGGTATGAAAAAGGATGTTATTGATTTTGTGACTCATTGTCTGGAATGTCAGCGGGTTAAGGCAGAACACATGCACCCTGCTGGACTATTATATCCCCATAGCATACCGCAGTACAAATGGCAAGTAATAAGCATGGACTTTGTACAAGGGTTACCTATGTCTAGGAATAAACATGATGTTATCTTGGTAGTTGTAGACAAACTAACAAAGGTAGCTCATTTCATCGCTGGAAATCTGAAGGATGATTCTCCAGTGTTAGCAAAAAGGTTTGTACACAAAATTTTCAGGTTACATGGAGTACCAGAATTGATTATATCTGACAGGGATCCTAGAATGACCTCAAGATTTTGGCAAACACTTAATACAGCTCTTGGAATGAAACTAAACTTCAGTTCTGCATATCATCCGGAAATGGATGGACAAACCGAGAGAGTAAATCAAGTGTTGGAAGATATGTTGTGAATGTATTGCATGGATCAACAGTATAAATGGGAAGAGTATCTTCCATTAGTTGAGTTCGCATACAACAACACTTATCACTCATCTCTTAAAATGGCACCTTTTGAAGCACTTTATGGAAGAAAGTGCAGAACCCCTGTTAGTTGGGATAGTATTGAGGATAGAGTGGTAATTGGGCCAGAAATCCTCACTGAAATGGAACAACAAGTAAAGATGATTCGTGAATGATTAAAGGAAGCAGCAGATAGGCAGAAGAGCTATGCTGACCTTAAGTGGGTTGATTGAAGGTTTGAACTTGGTGAAAAGGTTTTTCTTCATGTTAAACCCAGAAAGAGTTCTATAACTTTTGGCAAGGCTGCCAAGTTGTCACCTCGTTACGTGGGACCTTTCGAAATTGTCGAAATAATCAATCCTGTAGCTTATCGATTAGCATTACCACCTGCTTTGTCTCGCATGCATGATGTTTTCCATATTTCGTTGCTTAAGAAATATGTTTCAGACTTGTCACATGTTTTAAATTGGAATTCCTTGCAGGTCCAAGACCCAGGAATAATCGTGGTTAAACCCACACGAGTGCTGGAAACTCGCCAATTGCATTTGAGAAATCGTGAAATACAACAATGTAAGGTCCAGTGGGACCAGTTTAATGAAGAAAGTGCAACTTGGGAAAATCTGGAAGAGATGAAAATTGCTTTTCCCTTTCTTTTTGAACAGAATGAAATCTGTTGACAAAAAATTTTTTTATGAACTTATCTTTTTCATGTCTTTATGAAAGCTAGATTGAGGCAAACATTATTCAGGTTGAATAAAATGTATCATGACATTGATTTCTGGAATTATTCAAGTTGGAAATAGTCTTTTGTATTGTGAACTAATAAATTGGTTGACCTGAAGGTAAATCAAAATATGTAATCATCGGGACGATGAATCTTTTAGGAGGGAAGCATGTAACACCCTGAATTATTGTTACTTCCTCCTGAGTATTCAAGTGTTGATATATGATTTCTTCTGTATAAGGATGTGTTCCTTTGATTGTGAAGTCATGCTTGATATGGATTGTATCTTCTTTGCTCTTGAAGATCCTTGACTGAGTCAGAATATGCTTGGACTCTTTTATTTCTTTCATTTTTAGCACCTGAGTTCAATTTGATTTCGGGATGAATTGTGGATTTATCCATCCTTATGACTCAGCCTTGGATCAGTTGCATTGATCCAAGAGATGTTTTAAGTTTATTCAGGATGAACAAAAATTATTGACCTTATGAAAGTTGCAAGGTCTGAATGAGTTGAATGAGAAATTCCGGAGTTTAACTCAGGCTGATCATGTTAAATGAATTTGGTTCCAGATATCGTAATATCAGGAAGGCCTAGACCTTAAGCCAGGTAAGAAATTCTGGTGTATACTGCAAGCTTAATTTGCAATGCCAGATAGAATCCATAACAGGAATGTTATACCCTGTTTGGTTCTAATACTGATCGGTCCTACTTGGGAGACCTAGACTGGATTCGTTAAGGTTAATAACCTTAACCTAAACTATAACCTATTGGTTGAATTATTGCTAATCTAACCTAGCCCTAAAACTATAAGCTTAATGCTCCTAAGGTTAGCTACACCTAGCACTATGGAAGTAAGACTAATGTCTTACCTTATGATCTAACCTATGTTTCTAACCTATCTTAACTAATGATAATGGATGGAGGGGAACCTATGAAGGGGCGCGAGTCATGGGCGGTGGTTTCCATGGCATTTATGAGGTGGATAAGGATGAAGGACTTGGGATTTGGTGGAGGTTGCAAATGGCTATTGTGACCTGACGTGGCAGTATCACCAAATTTGGGAATGGTTGTTTGTTTTCATTTGGTAATCACCAACTTTGGCGGTCGGTGGCAATGGAGAATAGGTGGGAATTTAGGAGTTAATGCAATTGATGAACTTCGGTTCCCGAGCACAGATTGCTTGGGAAGGCATGCAAATGGAAAATTGGTTGGTTGTTTGGTTTTCCATGCATTCCATTTTTCTCTCTGCTTGATCACTGGTTCTTCGAACCAGTCTACTCTGTGTTGCATGGCAACTTTGAGAATATCTAGCTCCTTTCTCTATCGGGGAAAGTTTATAAGGCATGAAGGTAACAATTTATTGTTGTTTAATCTATCGTGGAAGAAGAAGAGAAGGTGCGAGCACATTCAGAGGTCTTCTTCAGATTTTTAAGTGACACTATCAGGCATGATAGGCCCTAACTTTTAAAAATCTTACTTTCCTTCAAATGCTTTCATTAAAACAACTCTGTTCAGATGATTTTAGGTTCAGTTGGTTTATATGGTAGCAATGTTTTGTTTCTTGATGATTGAGGAATCCATGGTTTTACGTAGACTCTGTTGAAGAGTTTGTTGTGTTTATTTTAAGGATTCGACTTCTGTCGAAGTGTTTTCCATGATTTTCTTGTGAATTCAACTTCTGTTGGAACCCTTGCTGTGTTAGCACGTTGGTTCACTTCTGTTGAAATGTTTGCTGAGTATACATAAGGACTCAATTTCTGTTGAAATGTTTGTTGTGTATACTACCTGGATTCGACTCTGTCGAAGTGTTTGCCATGATTTCAATGTGAATATAACTTCTTTTAGGTCCTTGCAATGTCTCTTATGAATTCAACTTCTGTCGTAGACCTTACTGTGTTAGCATGTTGGTTAAACTACTGTTGGATTGGTTGTTGTGTATACATATGGTTCGACTGCTGTTGGAATCTTTGCTGTGTTTACTCATTTGGTTCGATTCTGTTGAAAGGTGTGCTAGGTTTACTTGAGAATACGACTTCTGTTGAAGTCCTTACTATGTTTTCATTTTGGTTAAACTCCGTTGAAATGTTTGCAAGGTTGGTATATGAAAACGACTCTGTTAGAGTCCCTACTGTGTTTTCGTATTGGTTTGACTTTGGTTGAATCTTTGCTGAGCATATGTTATGAAGGTGACTTCTGTGATGTCCTTGCTGTGAGTATTTTTCTTATGATTTCAACTTCTGTCGAGCTTTGTTGTGAATACTTGTTGGAGTCCTTGCAGTTTCTCAGGTGAATCTGACTTCTGTGATGTCCTTGATGTGTATTGCGTGTCGGCTCGACTTCTGATAAAAGCCCTCACCTGTTATATTCATTTGAATCTTGACTTCAGTTGAAATGTTGATGTGTTTGTATGTGGTTCGACAACAGTTAAAATGTTGCTGTGTTTGCTTATGGAAACGACTTCTGTTATGATGTGAACTAGTCTCTGGGTCGACTGAGATATTGAGTTCTTAACTGTGCCATAACAGGTGATGGCATTGGATAATATCATGTTTGAGGAATGACAGGGAAAGAATTGTTGGGTTTAATTTGATTGTTTTATAGATTATTACTTGGTCGCAAGAACTCTTGAACTGCCTAATAGCTACAGGTGATTTTTATAATTGAATTTTGATGAAACTGTAGTTTCTTCTTTTGATCTCGACTGATTTTGATCTATAAATATAGATTCTGTGTATGATGAAATATTAATGTGATTATTGATTTCTTTACGACCTTGCTTGGTCAATGGAAACACATCCTGACCGAGAGAAATCCTGCTTGAGGAACTCTATTTTTTTTGAAAAAACGTATGTATCATTCTGGACTTGCATGGATGGAAATCAGGTTTGTATTGGAAGGAATGGGTGTTGATTTTCTTGCCTTCTCTTTTCCCTTATTGTATTCAAGCTTGAATGTATAAGCATTATTCTTGAGAAGTCGGTACAGTCCTGAACATGATTGGAATGGAAATCTGAATGTCTCTGTTTCTTTCTCCTCAGCTGTAAAGTATATGTTGATATATATAACTGTAGGAATAATAAAATATTCTCTCCTTGTCTAGAAACTTTGAGTGCTTTCTTCTTTTGTATTCCTTATGTGAACTCTACGGTACGGGCTTAAGAAGAAAAGACTGTTAAACTGTAGGGAGAAACTGGTAAAAATGTATTGCAGTAAAGTTGGTGTATTTGTCAATACCATTGAAATAATGTAATGTTTTTAAAGGAATCTTGTCAGTTGAACTTGATGAAAGTTATAATCCACCTTTGAGGAATTGTTAAAAACATACCTGTTGGATACACGAATTGATAGGATATTCATTTTTGAATGGAATAATTTGTTGGATTATTGTTGTCCTTGGGATTCAGATGGATGGATGTCTTGGATTCATTTTGTTCTTCTTAGTCTCTAATATATATGATGAATCATCTGAAGGGTATTTAGGATTAATTGGTAACTATAATATGAGTCATGCGTTAAAAGTCATGTTAGAATTACAGAAAGATGATTAGTCTGATTTATGTTAAGTATTTGAAGAAATGATTTCATTTAAACAGGTTGTTTAATGAGAACAATTGGTGGAATGCAATTGTTTTAAGAATTAGTGCTTATCATGCTCAGTTCACCGAACTGACCCATGTTGGCAATTTTTGCAGATGGTTGTTGTAAGTGGTAAAGGCACGCAGATCTGATATGATACTCAGATTGTTTAATTTGGTTTTATGATGAATTCCAACTTGATTTCTCTAATTGTACTATATGAAGAAAGTTGTTCTTTTGCTGTTGAGTATTGTATCAAATATGCTGAATGCATAAATTGTAATTGTTTGGCTTAGAAATAAATGAAATGAGGGGATTGTTACTATGTGGCTGCATTTGTATTGTGATGGATTGATCCTCTTTGGTTCGATTGTTTTTAAGTGCATTTTTATTATTGTATACCTTGGAGATATTTGGATTCTCTAAGTAGGCCTTGTAAAGATTATGTGACTGAATACTTGTAAATGATTAGTAGTTCTGTTATGTTCTATATAAGGCTAAATTGGAAATTAGTCCACTGTCTTTCAAGAAGCTAAGGTTCAAATAAACCTTAACAGGTAGCTGAACGGGAAGAGTAATCTATTACTCCCTAACCTTGATCTAAGACAAGACAACGTAAATAATGATTTTAAATCACTATATCTTAATAATAGTAAGTAAGATATATTTCAGTTTTGAGAACTGATATAAACCTAAAAGGGTATAGTTAGCATCCTTATGAGAAGACTTTGGGCTACTGCCCAATTTCGTTGATTAAGATTATTGTGATTCAATGAACTCCTTGACAAGATCTCAAATCTTATTAAACTTCTCTCTATAAAATGGATCTTAAATAAGTAAGGCAACTCAAAGATGAGGAATTCCAGGAGTTGGGATAAGACTACCCAGAAAGGAGTGTCTTAAAGTATAATTTCAACTCAACGTAAGTAACACCTTAAAGTTAAGTAGATCTTTCCGAGGTGGTTTGTAGGGTGCCGGCACATGTCAACTGCAGGGTTGTACCTTCGAGAAGATTAGGATCTTCTCAAGGATACAACAATGCAGGTGACTTATGGCGACACCCTTTGCATTGATCTTTAAGATTTACACCATAAGCTCGAACAAGTTTTTACTCTGGGACTGGTTAGGAACATGGTCATGTTATGAGGCTGCCCTTGGAGACTCGGGGTACCTTGACACACAGGGTTAACTAGGGTTGACCCAGTATGTCAGCTTATCCCTAGTCCTCGAGAGCATCCTTATAATGTTGTCATGTTATTAATCCGTTCCTGAGTGAATGACTTGGGACGGAGGAGGCTGACATAAGTCAGTATAAGAAATTCTATATAACATCAGAGTGGGGTGAAGGATGTATTCCAGATTGACGAGTATGCCGTCAAGGAATATGAGACATGAAAAGTATGTTTCAAAACTTTGGCCAAAGTATCGCAAGCTGCTGATTGCGTTGTCCTATGTCACCTAGTCTGAGGGACGTGATGCCGATGAATAATGGTAACAATTATTCAGATAGGTTCCTTGGATAGAGCATTCTGAAATCCCAGATTAGAGAAGAGAACCACAAGAGTGAAGTGTTAAAATAAAAATGCCAACTCTATGATACTCATGAATAGATCGGTAGATCACCGAGTCATGGAATGAATAGATCGGTGGTTCACCGAGTCATTACAGCTGCATATGGTTATCTATTATAAGAATGATTGTTTTGATTTGTGAGTTCTAAATTATGTATTTAGAACCAGGAAGCACTTATCAAAAAAATAAAAATAAAAAATCTCTTGTTCTAATGTATTAAAATTGGGAATGTTACATATGCCATAGCCATTTGAGAACTGCTCCCTTGGGATGGAGTTGTTGCTAAAATATTCCCCAAAACTTTAGAGGGTATCTCCCTCGATTGGTATTATAGAATACATGAAGCCTCAATACATTCATTTAAACAACTCATTTCAGAGTTCATCAAGGCATTCGACATGAAATTTTTTTTGAGAACAGGAATTAGGGAATTCTTGCATATTAAACAAGAAAACAATGAATCTATTACTCATTTCATCCAAACATGGCATACAGTCCTCTATTCTTTAGCAAGTGCTCCAAACATGGATCAGATGGAACTATGTGATTTATTCCTTCATTCTATCAACAAAGAGGTAAAGGAAGAAGTCTAGAAGTTCCCACTAAGAACTTATGATGAGGTGCTCGAGAGCACTCTCTGAATAGATCAAGCTGTAATAGATAGTGGTCACAAGCCATATGGAACAAATGGGAGCTTAATCATCCCTAACCAAAATACTATGACTTATCCTATTACCACAAACACCAATTAAGGACCTAAAATCCTTAAAAAGAACCATGGATTGATAACATATGGAGTAATTGACCAAACTAAAAAGGAAAATGTTGTAAATGCTCCACCACCAGTTAACAATCAACGAAACAACAATTTTACCCCAACAATCAACACGGTGGATTTTAATCATCCACAACAAAAAAAACAACAACAACGAAAGATCCAGACACAGGGTCTAAGTAAAAACTCAACTGGATATCAAAACCAAAGGCAACAAACACAAAACTTTAATCCTAATAGTCAACGGTTCAATAAGAGTTTTGGACCACAACACGTGCCAAACCAAAAACCTAGGAGTTATAATCCCAACTCGTATTGTGGTTTCCAAAAAATTCTAGGCCATGAAACTAGGACTTTTCATGATTACAGTAAGTTCATGCAACATCTGCCAGAAGAACAAAGACAACTCTTCATAGATATGTTCTTAACAAATTCTGTGACACCTATCCCAAATAATTTCACAGGGGCAGTCTCCCCTCAAAATGCACCTCTTAAGATCTTCAATGATCCACTTCCAAATCACAATATCAATAATAAATTAAATCCAAATGGGAGGAACAAAGGTGTAATGATAGGCAATAACGATCATGAAGCCTCAACTTCACTAAATCCACTTGTCACACCGCAATTAGGAAGTTAGCCACGAACCAAGATAGTTTGGTCTAGTGGAGTTAGATATTGAGCTACACCTAGAAGCCATAATGAGAACACGAGAATATTTTTCTAAACAAATCCAATCTATCCACTAGAGCTAGATAACATTCAACAAACATTTGTAAAACCCATGGGTGCTTATGATTTAATTAATGACTTAAGAAAGACCTTCTCTCACATCTCATTTTTGGACTTGTTGAAGAAATATCCTACCCATAGGGCTGATCTTTTAGAAGCATTAGGTTTAGGTCATTTAATTAACATCACTCCACCTCCTGAAAAACAGGTAAACTATATAAACTTTGATATCCACCCTCTAGGGCAGCCGGATAGGGATGCTAAATTTATATTTAATGTGACAAAAATGCCAACAGATGCTGAGATTACACATAGAGGTGATCTAGCCTTACATTTACAAGTGTGGGTTTATAACAATTATGTTAAATGCACAATGGTTGATGATGGGGAAGCAGTTAACATAGTCCCATTCTCTTTCCTTCAAAATCTAGGGTACGGAGAAACAAACTGTTCCACAACTCGGAATACACTAAGAGGCTATGATAGCCTTAAATCCACTTCAATTGGGACTATAATACTACCAGTCACCTTAGGACCCAAAAAAATCCTCACTGAGTTTTATATTATAGATTAGGAAACCAACTATAATATGATCCTCGGCCGACCATGGATACACTGTATGAAGGCAATCCCTTCTACGTTATTTCAGGAAATAAGATTCTTGCACTTAGGAAATATATTCATAGCAAAAGGTGATTCGAGACCATTTGATATACACCTAGTAGACCTAAATAAAAGGCCAGGCATTCACTCTGAGTTTGAACTCCCAATAAACCAACTTAACAAACCAACTAACTCAAAACTGGAAGAAAAGTTGATACCTACAACAGAGTTAGAAATTACGAACCTAGTCAAGAACATCTCAGCACTCAAGGATGAAGCTAATGTTGTAGAAACAATATCATTAGGAACTACTGCAAAAATTGTCAAATTACTGGAACAAGATCTACCAATTTTCCTACCGTTTGATTCCACAGGTATGGGATGTACCCTAGGAGTTGGTAATCTTCCAGAAGAGGAACTTTGCATGGTAGAAATAACCAAAACGGAAGAAATAGATGCAAAGAATGTCTCAACATCCATCTTTCCTAGTAAATATTAGACTCTCCACTTTGATGGAGCTAGATGTCATTATGGGGCTAGGGTAGGTGTGATCTTTACTTCTCCCGAGGGAAATATCCTACCGTTCACCTTTAAATTAAATTTTGAATGTACAAACAAAGGCACTGAGTACAAAGCCCTCCTCTTTGGTCTCATCATAGCTAAAAGGATCGGTATTAATGACATCAGAGTGTTAGGAAACTCACAATTAGTAGCAAACCAAGTCTCTGAGGTGTCTGAGACTAGAGCTGAACACTTACAGCTCTACAAAACAACAGTATTATATTTGAGCAAAGGATTTAACTTCATATCCATTGAGGTAATCCCACGAGAACAAAACCTTCTCATAGATTCAATAGCAACCTCAGCTTCATGTTTCACTCCAAACAGTGAGTTGGAAGACACCCATTTCATGGTACCCCTTCGTACTGAACTATTAGTAAAGAAAACGTCAACAAACCCTCTTCTGATGCACATAGCTGAGAATAAATCTACTATCTTAGGTAATATTGACAATGATAGAGCCACTCTTGATTACCTAAACACCTATGTAGAGTTACATCTCACCCATCACATGGTAGTTTTTTCCTTAATCCCACATTCATTTTCTTACTTTGGAAATCCCATGGTAGAGCTTCCCCCATAAAAGGAACTCGACATATACGCAGTAGAGAATGGAGAAGATATGGAACTACCTCCAACCCCACCTGAGTTTGAAGAAAGTAACACTTCTTTAATCGAAGGAATGATTGATATTAACATCGGAATGGAGGAAGAACTAAAGATATTGAAACTAGGATATTCATTAACTCCAGAAGAGATAGAAATACAAACTCAAATCCTCAAATAAAATCCAAAGGATATTGTATTTAATTATAAAGAAATGATGGGAATTGCACCACACACCGTGGTACATAACCTCGTCACCAAATCAGATGCAAAGCCAATTAAACAAAAATTGAGACCAATGAAACCCAAGATAGCTCTCATGATGAAGGAAGAAGTAATGAAACTTCTCCAGGTAGGGTTCATCAAACTAGTCGATTACTCTTAGTGGGTATCTAATATCATCCCCGCTCTAAAAAAGAATGGGAAGATACACATCTAAATAGACTTCTGAGACATTAACAAGGCATGCCCTAAGGACGACTTCCTATTATCATCCATTGACGTCATCGTTGACGCAACAACTAGATTTGAGCTTTTGTCTCTCATGGATGGATTCTCGGGATACAATTGAATTAGAATATCTGAACAAAACCAAGCCAAAACCACATTTATAACTCCTTGGGGAACATATTGCTATGCTGTTATGCCATTTGGTCTCAAGAAAGCTGGTGCTACATACCAGTGGGAAATGACATACATATTTCACGATCTTATTTGTAAAATCATGGAATCCTATGTAGACGACTTGTTGGCCAAGGCCAGGAAGCGTTGTGATCACTCGGAAGTGCTTCACATCATTCTTTCACATTTGATCAAATACAGAGTCACACTAAACCCAGAAAAATGCGTATTTGGTGTGACAAGAGGGAAAATCCTAGGTTACATTATATCATTAGGAGGGATTGATGTAGGCCCAGCCAAAATCTAGGCTGTTCTTGAGATGATCCCACCATTAGATGACTCTGGCATTAGATCATTTGTTGGAAAGCTCGGTGCAATCTGAAGATTCATCCCAGATTTAAGCTTTGCCATTCATCCAATCAACAATATACTCAAGAAAGATTATGGTATCGATTGGACTGAAAACTACAATGAGGCTTTCGAAGCAGTTAATCACTTCCTATTGTCACCACCCATGCTAATGCCTCCCAAGCCAGACTGACCTTTGATCCTATACTCACAAGCCACTCATGTCTCGTTGGCTTGCATGCTAGCTCAAGAAGACGATGATAAACGAGAACGCACAATCTATTTCATTAGCCAAACATTACTCGATTATGAAACATGTTATACGCAAGTAGAACAAGAATGCCTTGCCATAGTCTTTGTAACCAAATGCTTAAGACATTACGTTGTAAATCAAGAAACAAGGGTCATTGTAGAAACAGACCATTTATGAACTTTCCTCACGCAAGGGTCCTTTTCTAAAAAGGATAGATGCTTTATAACCTTAATGGGTGAATTCAAATTAAATTTTGTAAACTAGAAGTCTGTTAAGGGACAAATCATTGCAGATTGGTTAACCGACAACCCGTTAGATGAAGGTGATCTAGTAGATCTAGATTTTCCCGATGAATGCATATATTACATCAAAACCAAACCTCCCATCTCTAAATGTCCTTGGTATACTGATATTATCAATTTTATCATGGACCATACATATTCAGAATGTGTTACACCACAACAAAAAAGGTGGTTATGCATTATCATAGCTAAATACGTTATTATAAAACAAGTGGTCTATCGTAAGGCTTTCGATGGAATGCTTCTAAGGTGTGTTGATACAGAAGAATCCAAGAAGATTCTCTACGAATCCCATAGTGGAATATGTGGAGGCCATTTTGGTGTTCATGCCACTACCCACAAAATACATCAGATGGGCTATTTATGGCCCTCTCTAGAATACGATGCAATAGAGTTTGGACATAGATGCCATAAATGCCAAGAATTTTGCCACGAGATTCACATGCCGACACAAGCTCTAAAACCAATCGCGACTCCATGGCCCTTTTCTACATGGGGCCTAGATTTGATAGGGAATTTCTCTCACTCATCAACGGATGGCCATAAATTCATAATCACGACCACCGAATATTTTACCAAATGGGTGGAGGCCATACCTCTCACCACCGTACCAGGTTCGGTGATTGCCAAATTCATTTTGAACCAAATTATTTACAGGTATGGCGTCCCACAAGTCATTATCTTAGATAATGGCACATCCTTTAAGAACAACAAGGTTCGTGAGCTATGTAGCAAGTTCAAAATAAACCATCACATAGCCTCTCTTTACTATCCTCAAGCCAATGGGTAGGATGAAGCAACAAACAAGACGTTGAAAGCTATTCTCCTCAAAATGGTAAAAGAAAACAAACAATTTTGGCATTTAAAGCTATACCCAGCCTTATTGGTATTCAAAGTAGAAGCAGTTCTCCCACTTGAGATTGAAATACCCAGTCTCCACATCTCACTACAAGGGATTCTGGATGAGGAAGCTTATAAAGAGGCATGCCTCTCCCAACTAGAAAGCCTAGATGAGGCTAGGTTAAATGCTGAATAGTGGCATAAAGTCTATGCTGACCAGATGTGACGACAGTATAACAAAAAGGTCTATGAGTGAGAACTATATGAAGGAGAGATAGTTCTAAGACTAGACAACTGGATCGATAAGAAAATTGGTGAAGGAAGAAAGTTCTGGCCTAAATGGTTGGGCCCATATCACATCATGAAGGACTATGGTAATGGTGTTTATCTCTTGTGCACACCAGAAGGTGAGGAATTTGGTGAACTGTCAATTCCTTGCACCTTAAATGGTTTTACGCATGAAGCATCGGCACTATTTGTATAATTATATTGACATTACATATTCATTTAGATAGGTTCATTTTGTTCACTTGTTTCGTAAAAATTGGTGATCAAGGGACTTTCTCTTAAGCAATTCATTACAAACTTCTGATGGTATTGGCAGAAGCATTCAAATCATACTTCTTCATTTTCATAACATCATCAACTATTTTAGAATCATTTCATCAATTAAAGCTAGATATGACAAAGTCTTAATGGAAGCCATACCAAGGCCTGCATGCTTGTTCTCACTTTTTGTTTCTTCCTAGGATAGGTGTCTTTCCTATGGTTTTTTCTAGAAGCTTCATGGTGTCACATCTATCCTGTATATAGATCTCTTTGGAAATAAGAACATACTGACATTTTGCTCAAATAAATAAGTCGAATATAGATCAAACAAAAAATTTTACTTTTACATATTTCCTTGCCCTACAAACCTTCGGTGATGAGCTTGCGTCTCTTACTAGTGATGTAGGGTTGGGAAAGGATGGGAATGCCCTTACTCACTTGTGCCTTGTCAATGGTGATAAGCCCATGCTTCTCACTAGTAGCATGGGGAAAGGTGTAGGGGGTCCTCTTGATAGTAAACATTGAAGGTCATAAGCAAATAGTTCAAATAAACCTTTGAAATCTTGAATCAGATGTCCAAAATTCCAAGAGAATTCAAAACCCTGAAAACTAGATTTTATCAACCAAGTGGCCATCTATGGATCTAAGTCTAGATAAACAGTAAAGCAAGTCACATTCTAAACTATGGAGTCACTTGAGTAGGGTAGGTTTGTAGCGTCCTAATTTGGTTCCACCAACTCTTTGTTTATCTCCCATCATTACCATTTCAGCACACCTCATAGCTTGTGCCCTTTCTAGCTCTCCGTGGTGAGCCCTCGCATCTTACTAGTTACATGGAGTTAAGACTGGGGCAAGTTCATCTGCTCATCATATCAATTTATCATCACATTTTTTCAAAAAAACATGAAGTACTAGAAAACTGCTTATAGAAACTAAAGTTCAAGATCACATTGTGTCTGCATTATCATACATCAACATCACAAAATACAAAAAAAAAAGAAAACATTTGTGATATTTTTTCTCCATTGCATACATTATGAAAAGCATATAAAATTACTAATTTTAATAAGCATCTAATATACATGTGGAAATGAATCACAAAATCCTAAACACCAAGAGTCTGATCCAAAAAGAAGTATATATATATATATATATATATATATATATATATATAATAAAGTTTTATGTACAATGCCATCATGCGCTAGGCATGGTCAAAACGCTCAATGAGCTCAGAAAATACAAAATGATTGTATAAAAAATCTAGCAAGAGTCACTACAAAAGAGCCAAGTGGCCTTTCAACCCTATGAGATCCCTCAGAAGGCACACGACCATGTCTAGGACTCTAGCTATGCTGGTGCTTTGAGTGCACTAAGGGCTCAAAGTCTTGAATAATAGCTATAGCCTTGCTATGAGAGTAGATCCTCATCAGGTGCTCTATAGTCATATACCCAGCTAACTGGTTACGGATGGAAGTCACAATCTTGGCCACATGCTAGACAGGGGCAAAGACATCGCTATGCCTACCAGCTGCTGAAGGCTCCCCTGCATCCACAGATAGCTCGGTGCGAGTCTTCTCCATTGGGAGCATCAGGGTATCAGTACATAGCTGGCGAATCAAGTCTCGCCACTCATCAACAGTCTCTTCTAGCAAAGGAGAAAAAAATTTAGAAAATAATCAAAAGATAAAAGATGAAAAAAAGGAGAGATAGAAACTAAGGAAATCCTAGCTAAAAACAAATATTAAAAGAAGAGTGACAACTCACTCAGATCTTCGGGCCTCCAAGAGGGATCCCTAGGATTAGCACCTGCCACAGATGCTACCACTGACTGATGTTATCGTCCTATGTCTAGGGAAACATAGCATCCTACTACGGACTCATCCTCTCTGCCTAGGTCTTGAGAGAGCAACTCCTATAAGACTAGAGTCACCCTCTCCACACTCTGCTATGCCCTCTTAGTCTGTAAGTTCTCCTGAGTGTCATGCCACTCAGGATCACTATCCTCATCTCCACCTAACTAGTTGACCTCCATGTCCTCGGTCTCCTCCTCCGTCTCTCCCCCTATGAACTCCTCACACTCAGAGTCTATATCAATAGGGTCATCACTGCTATGGGTAGGACTGGCGGCAATCTGAAGTAAAGGTTCTTGAGGAGCACCAAATCTCTCTTAGGCACGTACCACCCGCCTAGCTATAATAGGGATGCTAGAAGTAACAATAGTCCAACCTTGGCCTCTAGGACCTCCCCTAGCCTCTCGAACTGATCTGAACACTGGCACCACTAGGGGAAGCATATCAACATAAGCAAGGACGAACTGCTGAGGCACTTGATCAAAGTGGTGTGTCTCTACCTTCCCCATCCTTTCCACAAGCTGCCCTATAGTAGAGCAGGAAATCAAAGTGAAGGTCTCCTCACCCCATAACCCTGTCATGGCCTGATAAGGTGTGGCCTCCATATCATCATTAGTCAGGGAAGCAAATGGTTTGTGGGGTGCTCTAAGCACTAACATCTCTATCCATCTAGCTGCCCTCACATCTCTAGGATCTTCCACCTCTATGCCTCTCCCATAAGGGATGATACACTCAGAGACCCAACTCATAACCAAGTTTGGATGGCTCAAAGACTGTCCCTATAAGCAGACCACCCTGTATAGGTCGTGGTAGGTGGTCCTAAGTATATCAGCTCCCTTGGCATAAATCTGGCCATGTGCCTCAATCTATGCAATAATAGGGGACCAACAGTAGAGTAAGGTGTCCCCTCCCTTATCTCTGATCAATCTTGAGGCAAGGATCCTCATAATAGCCTGATGAATTAAAGGGATAGGAAAGCTAGGAATGGAACATACCCTCACCCCCATTCTTCAAACCAATGGAGACAACTACGTCTCCCATATGTGTAGGCCACTGAGCTATCTAAGCCAGTGACCCCACTGTTGCAAGTGTAAGTCATCTCTCAATGATTGGGACTCCCAAGATGTGGTAGACATCCTCTAGGGTGATAGTCCACTCACCCATGACTCTTAGAAATCGGAATGTGTTCTGATCAGGATCACAATACAAAAACAGGTCACATAGTATGTGATTAGAAGGTGCGACATGAGGAACCCGTGATATATGTAATATGCTGGCCCTCTAAAGGATGTCCTGCTCAGCCTGAGAAAGTGCATCCAACACTTCTGGAAGCCATTCACACACTCTCTCTCGGCTCCATCTGATATATTCCTCCTTCTTCTGCATACACCCAAAAACATGCAAAAAGGAGTAAGTTAGTATTTAAATCACATTAGAAAAATCATTAAAGCATATAAGAAAATGGAAAATGCAAAAACAAGTTAAAAACAAGGCTATTTTATCATTCTAGAAAGGATCGCTGCCCTGAGCAGGGCGGCGGTTCCATAACTGCCGCTTTGAAAGGTGGCGGTCCTATAACCACTACCCTGCTCAGGGTGACGGTCATGTCACACATTTCCAAATGGGTCATGTACCCTAAAAATGCTCAAAAATGGATAAAAATACCATTTTGAACAAAACGAGAGCCTACCCATTAGGCATCCCCCCTAAGGACACATTTAAAACTAGAAATTTCAAAAATTACCCCCCATAGGCGAAGATTTCATCAATTGTACATTTTAGGTATAGAAACGGTAAATCAAGAAGAATTAACCTGAGATCTCGCGGGTCGATGTTTCGCTAGCAGAGGCATGATCACTATCTCGTCATGAATGTTTCGACTATACTCTCGTCAAAAATTGTCACCGTGGGTCCCAGAGCTCAAAATCAATCAAATCGACACACGTAAAATGAATAGGAAAATGGGCCAATTTTTATATATATAGCATTTTGACTCATTTTGAATGCCCTTTTCGCAGGTTTGGAGTGCCAACGAAGGTAAGTTCTTATCCCTACGCAAATGGTAAGTCCTCACTTCATATTATTTTAGTATTTATTTTATCTATCTGCACTTGATTTCTCTTTTAATTTTGTAGGTAGCGGGAATTTTGGATGGTGTCATTTCGACACATGGACGTGTCAGGTATAATTTCTAACTTCCCATTTCGGGACCACCATACTTGGACCCACCATTTTACACCTCTTCATGGCTAAAACACTTCTCTGAGGGGGCAATATGTACGTACCCAAAATTGTAAGGGTATTGCGCTGCCAGAACGATGTTACACATGCCCCAATGATGATACAGCTGTCCTCGCAAGGTGTTTAGGATATGGAAAATCTCTCCAAGTGTATGTTAACATCCCGCATGCCCCACTTAGCCTCCATATGCTTTGTTTTTCTCTTTTCCCCTCTTTTCCTTTACATTTTTTGTCTTCAGTAATGAAACCACCGCCCTGCTTGGGCGGCGGTGTTGTGACTGCAGCCCAGGTAGGGCAGCAGTCCTATAATCACCCCTGCTAAGGGCGGTGGTCCTTCACACATTCTCCAACACATTTCTTTGAATGTAACTTGCATGAATTTTTAAACTTTTACTAGCTTTCTCACCTGCTTTGGCTAGCATTTATGTTTTATGTTCCCTGGAATAGTGTTTCTTCATTGTTTAATGGTAAAAGATTCCTAGTTGGAGTTACCTTTAGGTGAATGAGAATTCTACAAATATCTAGTTTGATTACAAGCAAATGGCACCTCATCCTCTCATTTCAATAGTTTAGTCTTTCATTTCTTGCTTAGGAATTCAATAGTTTTCATTTGTTGCATGCATAGTTAGTCTTATTTTGCTATTTAGAAGCCACATGATGTTCTTGTTCTAGTGTTATTACTATTTCATATAATCAATTAATGTAGGATAGTTTCATTTTCAGTCTGAAGCCATTAGAGTTGTAGGTTTTGTTCATCAAGAAGGATAGTTTCAGGTTATGGATGTTTTATGTTGTATGACTCACAGTTAATCCCACTAGAAATCACATAAGCCAAGCTCTGTTCTCTTGCGCTATCCCTCTCCTACTCACGTTGTATTCAATCTACATCCAAAGTTTCCATTGTTCCAATACCTACTTATGTTGATGCTAGCATTACATGCTTTTCTAGATTCACGTGAGCACAAAGGACTAGGGAAACCACACTGAGGGGACAAGGCCACACACAATCGGATTCGCCAATGTCCTGTAAAATCCAGGTTCAAGCTTTCAAAGTTCTAGTTAAAATATACCAAATAGAGTAGTGAATTACTTCATTTCGGTTATGTTCATTTTCGATATTGTCAGGGAAGCCATGGGGATCGATAGTTTTTGAGAAACTATGATTCATTCCTCACTTTTGAGGTAGGATTGAAAATCTTTCAATTAAATTAGACCAGTTATTTAGTTATTTAGAATAGGTTCACCACTACAAAGACAAGTAGCTATACTCAGCTACCTTGTTTGTTTTTAATTCTGTTATTAGGTTAATTGTCATTTTCTAGATATATTAAATAGTTGTTATCTTAATTTTGTTAAATATTCAGTCAAAAATACAAAAATAGAGAATTTATATATGTTGTGGATATACTTTGCATAATTAGTTTACTTTTCTTTAGTTAGATTTATATTGTTTCTTTTGTATGACAATCACAGGACCTAGGGATCCCAGAGAATAGGTATTCGAGCCAATCATGCCTCAACCCAATATTGTTGTAGCAATAACTGACATAGACCAAAATCTCAGAATTCAGGTCTTCCGAACAATAAGAGACCTACAAGAAATCAGCTCACAGTTAAGAGGATTAAACATAGAAGATGACAAAACACACACGTTTTGGTCAAACCAAACAAACTACAGATTGCCTTAATAGATATCCAAATGACTGTAGAAGGGCTTGAAAGAGAGAAAATGTTCAGTTGTGATCCTTTAGTCCCACAACAAGACGCAGGAGACATCCTCATTGACATAGACACTAGATTAAGAATTCAAGTTGCCAGAATGCCTGTAAGGTACTCTGAGAAGATTGTACAACTTTTAGTTCTAAATATAGATGCTGAAAAGGCATACGACTACTAGATATTAGGAATTAGGGATTGATTCTACACATGACCATAGGAGGTCCAAAATGACCACAAACTTACGGTTGTGATCCACAGGTCCCACAACCCAACGGGCCCACAGGTCAATCAGAAGTTGATGCTGGTTTATGCACATTAGTATTTAGGTCCTCTCCACTTCCACCAATCATTATCACACAACTATCCTCACTAGATGTAGCAGCTAATCAAGCTAAGGATTTCTATACTAGAACATAGAATCACCCATAGAATCCACCATATATCCATCATCCATTTTTCATGACCCTGTTGAGGGATATCTATGAAGCACCCATAGGTCATTTTCCACGTATTCCACAACCTATAGATCAGATCATACCAGAGATTGATATTGATTGGAGCCTTCGAGTAGTCATCCTCACTGAATGATCTATCTTGCTAGTTCATGTTAGGAGGGCCTTCTTTGCTTTAGATTCGCAGATTCCATTAGTGTGTGTCGAAGACATAAGATTGCCTAACTAATTTGTCTGCACCCCACATATATTACATCCCCACCGGTTGTCTCGGCATGACCTTGGGAGGTCGGGTGAGATGAAGAGTTACTTGTAGATTTCCATGCTCACATGTCACTTTTCCATCGTTCAAAATTGGTTAACGTAACGTGAAACTTCCTACTTTCTGGTTTGGAGTCTTATTTCTACTTGTTCTTCCAATTAGTATACTTTTCATCTTTTCCACCTCATTAGCCTTCACATCAGCTTCACCAACAAAATTGGTGAACCCAACATGAACAAATAACTGTTTCATCTTACCTACCTCATTAGCCTTCACATCAGCTTCACCCCCAAGATTAGTGAACTTGATATTGACGGAACAATTTCTTCACTTTCACACTCTTCTTTTAGTTTTATCCATCTTCACTTCTTCCCATTATTCTGTGGGTATTCATATACCCCCTAAATATGTTGGGATTTGATGCATATGATAGACCTCTCCTAGGTATTGAAGCATTCTACGATCAACTGAATAGACAATCATCACCCTCGCTCTCAACATGGGGTGACAACTATTCAACTAACTGGTTTTCAACACAAACTTTGCCTCAAAGAACTAGATATAGTTCTTCTTTCCAAATATAGGAGTTGGATTCCCATGCTCGCATGTCATTCAAATACGGGTGTTATCTGATCACTCATGATGATGCCTTGCTCTTGAGAACATTAGATTGGTATAGTGGGTTAACTAAACACTCTATATTCTCATTCAATCAGGTAGCCCAAGCCTTCTTGGATCATTTCTCTATCAATATCGTTAAGAAGTTTACCATGACTGATCTATATTCCACACATCAGTATAAGGATGAATATATCACAGATTTTGTTGCTCTTTAGTGCAGCCTGATCAACCAACTTACCTTCCAACTGCCACAAATAGAACTCATCGAAATCTTCACATGGGCTTGTGATAGGCATATCTCACTGACCTTGCAGGTCCAAACCTTCCGAACATTCAACAAAGCATTCACTATGGCATGAAAGTTAGAGATTTAGGCCATCAAAGAGAAGAAAATACAATTACGCAATAAGAATTCACCATTCAAGTCGAATGATACCTATTCTTCTTCCAAACCAGAAAACAATTATTCAAAAGCTAAGGGCACCACTAACGCATTGGTACTCAAGGCCGGCCCAGATCATCCACCAAATTAGGCTACCCCCTCATCTAATCTCTCACATGTCCAGACTTTTCAATTCAGACGAGAGTAGCGGAAATATACCCCAATTGGGGAGCCTTTCTCTTCTATCTTAGAAAATCTTATCAAATTCGGAGCCATCACCATTCCACCTATAAAACCACACACTGGTTTTGACCCTGCTCGCCCCATGCCCGTATGGTATAAAGAACATGATTTCTACAACTATCATAGAGTAAAGGGTCATAATGATGGTAACTGCATCACTTTTAAAAATATTGTCCAAGAAATGCTCGAGAAAGGCAAGCTAACGATGGATAATCCTAATGCACCTACCAACCAAAACCTACATATCTTCAAGAAACCATTTCCTAGCCATGTCCTTTCATCTGATCAAACCGGTGAGACCTCCACTCACGATACCCATACCCGTGAGGTTCATGCTATCTTTAATGATGGACCTGTCACCTCATAATTACCCCATATTCCTTACATACAGGAGATCCTAGCTTGAAATCTTCCTTCCGCATTGAAACCAACCTCCTCTATTCCTTCACCAATAGAGGAACACCTTTCATCTCCTTCATCACCTATGGAGGAATCTTTCGCTAACATTGAGACCATCTCACCCCTGGCTTCACCACTTATAGAGCCTATAGCTACAATACCTCCTCCACCCATAGAGGAGCACCTGTTACCTCCTCCACCCATGGAGGAGCACCCATCATCTCCACCGCCTATCATAAACCCAGTTGAGATACCTTTTCCCCTTGGTGAGCATTCTCCATCAGCCACCCAAAATTCTACATACCTACTTTCAGATCTCTTACCCATGGAAGCTGAAGCTAGCCAATTCCCTATCTCTAAGACACATTTTACAGGAATTTCCATTGGGTCCTCACCAACTCCACCTAAAGATGTTCCATTATCACATTTGGATGACCACTTAGATTATGTGGATAGGGCTCTACTATGGGGGCACCTTTTACTCCCCATCTCAACATAGATGCAGAGATCCCTTGCTGATACCTCCACTAACTACCCAAAAATATTTCAACCAATAAAACCAAACCCAACCACCTCTATCAAAAACCCTTCCATGACACCTGTTATAGCTCAAACTACACCCTTACCCATAACTCAACCTACACATAAACCCAAACCCATACCTATAATATTTGTCTCGACTAATCCCATTACCACTTTAGGGGTCACCCCAACCACCAGCCTTACTCATTCACCTATCAAACTAGATTTAACCACATCATCTACAGTCCACACCATACCTACTCCGACACCCAAACAGAAGCACCAAACCCATAGAACTCATACCCTGGCTATGCCAATCACACCTGCACCTGTCCCATCCGTCTTAGGATCTCATCTTCCCCACATGGTCAAGAAATCTCCACCCATCAATAAATAAAAAACACAATAGCCGATTCCTTCCTCACAAACCTCTGACCTACCCAAACACCCAACCCAACTTACACCTACACCTGCAGCCTCTTTACCACCCATACCTCTGATACCCTCAGCTATTTATTCACTACCCACAACACTTCAGTCACTGTCTCAACGCACCTCAAGCACGATCCGTGTTATCTACCTTCACAGTACCCCGTTATTCCCGTGGGTAACTCACCCTCTTCCTCCATTAGCTTTTCCTTCTAGACCTCATACACCCACATCACCTTTACCCAAGAAGGTGTAACCCAAACACAAAACTCCACTACCCCACAATAAGGTAGTCAAAAACAACCTCACACCCCTCCTACCCATCCATCTACTATACCCATACCTAAACAAACATGACCGACACCTAAAACCACACTAGCACCCAAACCCATGGCTTGACCCCCTCATCTTCTAAAGACTGGTCCTCAACAATCACCTACACCTACACCCAAACCCACATTTACTTCCCATTGTGATCTAGTAGCAGGGTCTTATGCAAAAATTTTAACCAACCTCTTGGAGACCTCTGTCATCACATTACCGCCACTCATTCCTTATGACCCCCTCAAATCCAAGCCAAAAGAGTTTGACGATACTAAAATTTACACATACCATCATGTGCTAGGAAATGTTGTGGAGAATTGAAAGGCCTTGAAAGCCATCCTTATCCAATTGTATCCACCAGAAACCAACTTTGACAATGATGACCTTCTCGACGAGGATCCTACTTCACCAACACCCATTCCCATACTACCCACTCAATGACCACAACCTCTACCCTCAACCTCTCCTAGAGCCATCCCCAAGATTTCAAATTAACATGGTTCACATCAAAGAACTTACCACGCCACCACCCAAATCTTGTTGCACCCAACTGACCTCACAGGATTTTTCTCCTCTGGTAGGTTTTTTCTCGTCATGTCATTATACCACTCACCCTACACCTTCTCCATTTTCCAACTCCCTTTAGATCAACATGATACACATCACTACACGTGCTTAGAAGGAAAAAAGAAAAGAAAAGGCAACTAACACACCAACCAATCCTATACCCAACATACCATCTACACCCATATCTAAAATAACTATCCGCAGCCCCACGTACCCCATTTCTAATAGTGTCACACATCACACCATGCTCAAAAAATTACACCAATCACCCCTCAAAATGTCCTTATATGACCTCATCTAAACCTCAGAATCCCATTGTCAAGCTCTCATGGAGGTTCTTCAATCAATTGAGGTTTTACCTAATGACCCTACCACCTGTAGCCTCCATTATCACACCCCATCATGTAGCCTCTCTCACTAAATTACCACCTTCATCTTCACCCCCACCTTATTTACCAAGTGGCCTCCCCAAACTTCTCAGAGGAAGAGATTGGACCACACCAACATGATGACCCAAACTTAACCCTCTTAATCTCTATCCACATCGATGACATGTGGGTACGCCATGTGATGATTGATGGGGGCACTAGCATTAACATCATTTCATCCCATGCATTCGCTCAAATGCACATACCTGACAATTGCATGCATAAACACCCAGTAATGTTGCATTCATTCAATGATGCTATAACCTCTACACTAGGCACCATCATCCTCCACATTCACATGGGCCCCCCAAAATGTTCCCAAATTATTTTGCGTTTTGGAGGGGGAATTCCAATATAATCTGTTTCTTGGTAGACCCTAGATCCATGTCATGGGTTGCGTTCCTTCCACTTTGCATCATTGTGTAAATTTTGAACACGAAGGACACACCTATACAATTCCAGCTGACCCATCACCTTTTAAAACATGCAACATGATTTACCAACCCACTGATGTGCTCATACCTATCAAGTCATCTACCTCCATGACCACTACTGCTTCACCTACACCTCCACCTACCAGTACAGCCGCTGCTTCTACCACACATACCTCCTCCATTCTTACCACTACCATAAAATCCATGGCTACCCCATCAACTTCCTAATCTATTAACCCCACCTCCACATTGACCTCCAATACATTATCCATACTAGCTACCTACATACCAACCATTGATCTCTTGGAAGGTGTTTTTCAATGCCTCACTCTAGGGGAGTACCACCTATATAGTGTCAACACATTTCTTACTCCACAAGAGTATGGAATCCTTCACCAACACCCTCACTATGATCACCATATAGGAGAATGTCTCCTTTATGGTCCTCCCCACCTTCGTACTAGTCTCACATATGGGGGACTTGATACTACCACTTACACACCTGAACCACCATCACAAACCCACCCATTTTCCCCTAACTTCCAATCACTTACCAATCGCTATTTTTCCCATACCTTCCTGCACTACTGTGCATGGAAGGGTTTTGGTTTTGGCTTTTACGAGCAAGGCTGCCATACCATTATTCCATGTACCACCCGTAAACATAATGACCATAGTGGTATCAGCTTCCCTGAACCACCTACCAAACAAGCCCGCATTGAACTCATTAAGAACACTAGCCCTTCTCCACATTCTTCACCCACTCCACCTTCACCAACGGAGTCGATGGATCTTGAATCTATCCCTCCTAACTTTTTTTTTCATAAACACCATTTCCTTGGGGCCTCTGACTTATCAATGTGAGGGTGAGGCCCCTTCCAATCTTCCCTTCCTGTATCCTGAGATGATCGATGATGACACACCTATAATTAATGTCATTTAATGTTAGGATGATGAATCCATAATCACATACCTTGGTGCAGAAGACTCATATATTCATTGGTCGTTACCCTCTGAGACATAAACTGTGTTGAATGAATTGACTATCGAGATCAACATTCATACTTAGGATTACCCGCACATCCTAAAGATTAGACAATCTTTAGATGTTGTTCAAAAGAAAGCTATCACTTATATTCTCAGAGATCATAACCATGATTTTTCTTTGTCTTATGTAGACATGCCCAGTATTGACCCCACCATAGTGGTCCACAATATCGTAACCATTCCCGATGCCAAACCCATCAAACAGAAGATGAGGAAAATGCACCCTCGTATTACTCTTCTCGTCAAAGAAGAACTTCAATTCCTGCTTTCTGTTTCCTTCATCTTATCCATTGATTATCCTTGTTGGATTTCTAACATTGTCCCTGTTACTAAAGCAACAGAGGTACTCCAAATTTTCATGGAATTCCATGACCTCAACCTAGCCTGCCCGAAAGATGACTTTCCCTTACCTGGTATTGATCAATTGATTGAACTCACCGCTGGTCATGAGATGCTATCACTCATGGATGGATTCTTGAGTTATAATCAAATTTTTCTTTCCCCAAAATATCAACACAAAACCTCATTCATCACCTCATGGGGGACCTTCTGCTATTGATTCATGCCTTGCCACCTTAAAAACTCTGGTGCCACATATTAGTGGGCTATGACTTACATCTTCCATGAAATAATGTATTGTATATTAGAAGATTACGTGGATGATCTCTTAGAAAAATATAAATGTCGCTCCAAGCACCTTGTCATCCTCAAAACCATCTTTGACCACCTCATTAAATATTACGTCCACCTTCGGCTTAAGAAGTGTGACTTTGTGGTTCTCTCAGGAAATCTCTTGGGATTTATCGTTTCCCTCCGTGGTATAGAAGTTGACCCTACTAAAGTCCAGGCCATTCTTGAAATGCCTCCATCCACTAACCTTAAACAACTCTATAGCCTACAAGGTAAGTTGTAGTCTATTCACCATTTCATTTCACAATTATCTAATTGGTGTCAACCATTTCATCATCTACTCAAGAAGGATGTATCCTTTAAATGAGATGATGACAGTCACAAAGATTTTGAGGCCTTAAAACAATACCTTCTCCAACCACCCCGTACTCATCCCACCTAAAGATGATCAACCTTTTTATCTATATATATCCACTACTGATCATTCCTTGGGAGCCATGCTTGCTCATAGTGATGAACAACACAGGGAGCAGGTGGTTTATTACATAAGCTATAGTCTTTTGGACTATGAAACCTGATACAACCATCCCAAAAAACTCTGCTTAGCCCTAGTTTTCGTTGCCACAAAAACTCTGCAATTACCTACTTAACCACAAAACCTATGTTATGACCAACACCGAACCCTTACACTTCATGTACGCCAAACCTTATCAAAATCAGCGTGCCGCATGATGGCTTATAATTTTAGCTGATCTTAACCTCAAATTCATTCATCAAAATTCCATCAAGGGCCAAGCTATCACCAACCAATTGGCTGATGTACCTATTTCTGGGGATTAACCTTCTAATTTTGACTTTCCAAATGAGTCAATTGCTACCCTTTCCCTAGACAAACCCCCTTACCAAATGACACTCTTCTTTGATGGTTCCAAGTATCAGCGTGGGAGTAAAGCTGGTATTATCCTCATTCCTCTCGATGGAGAACCCATGCCTTTGTATTTCAAACTAGATTTTGAATGCACCAACAATATTTCCAAATAAGAAGCACTCGTAGTAGGTCTCCCAAGCCACCTATGCCTAGATGTCAAATCAATCAACATATTTTGGTGATTCTCAATTAGTCGTAAACCAGTTCAATGGTATGTACCAATGTCGGAACGAGATACTTCAAAAGTATAAACATCATGTAGACATAATTTTGACCACTTTTGATCATTACACCCTTCAAACCATCCCATGTTCCACCAACAAATTTACAGATACCATGGATTTCTTAGCTTCCCAAATACTTGCTTCACCCAACGATTCCAAAATTTTTGTCACCGTACAACTCCTCTATTCACCTTCTTATTTACCTCACAATGTTTATTCAATTGGAACTAATACCCCTGACCTAAGCGACCTTTGGTATAAAAAATATTTTGATTACCTTTATCTCTCCATCTTACCTCCTGATCTCACCCGTAACGAACAACACACCTTCTTTAAAAAGGTCTCTCATTATGTTATCCTGGGATGACTCCTCCATAAATATGGCTTTGATGGTATTATCTTACGATGCCTCACAAGTTCTGAAATTCCTTATACCATTAAGGAGGTTCATTATGGCATATGTGGAGACCACTTTAGTGGCCTTACTGTTTCTAAGCGTATTCTTCATCTAGGCTATTACTGGCAGACCCTTAACCATGATTGTAAGGACTACATCAAATGTTGTGTAAAATTCCAACAACTTTAAAATCTTCATCATACACCCAGTCATGCATTACAGGTCAGTCGTGACCTTGGCCCTTCTCTCAATGGGGTTTAGATCTTGTCGTAGAAATCAATCCTTATTCTTCCCAACGCCATCAATGGATCATCACTACTACTGAATATTACAAAAAATGGGAAGAAGCCATACCACTCATTTCCACAAAAGCTGAGAAAATATGTGAGTTCATTAACCACCACATCATTTTTCACTTTGGTGTTCCTCATTGCCTCATCACTGACAATGGAAAACAATTCAAAAACAAAACATTGCAAAAAATTTGTGACGCCTTTAGCATTCAGCTTAGTTTCTCATCACCCTACTACCCACAAACCAATAGCCAAGCTGAATCCACTAACAAGACCCTCACCAAAATTATCATGAAAGTGGTTGACGATACTGGGAAGGATTGGCATACGCACATTCCTTTTTCCCTGTGGCCATACCGCACTAGTATTCACACTTCCATTGTGGCCACACCCTTTTCTCTGGTTTACGGTACAAAAGCTATTTTGCCCCTCGAACTCCAGATCCCTTCACTTCGTATTTCTCTCCATGACATGCTCATTAATGATGAATTTCGTTAGGACCATTTATCACAACTAGATTTATTAGATGAATGTCGTCTTAATGCTTTGGATCACCTTCAATTTTACCAACAACGTATCAAATGTGCCTATGAAAAACGTGTTCATGAACGAGCCTTCCAAGTCAGTGACCTTGTCCTAAAAGAAAATCAACATGTAACCAAAGTCGAAAAAATTAAATGGGGAAAATTTTCTCCTAATTGGCTTGGACCATACATCGTGACTCATACCTATAGATCAGGTGCTTATTATTTATCTTATCTCAATGGTAAACCCAATCATGAGCCCCTAAACACCTTGCATCTTCGACCAATCTATTATTGAATCATTTTCCTACCTCACCCTTTGTCTCTCTCCAGGCTCGTCCCTTGAGTGCTAGCTACTCCATACACCTCCCTAACAATTAAACCAGAATCATGTGCATACCCATCACTTGTTATCTTCCCTTGAATATGTGTACCATGGCATTGCACATAACATGATTCTCATGGATACTTTTTGCCTACCTTTAGATGAGATCCCATGGTCATTTAACCTTGAGCTTTGAACAAGAGTCCTATCTTTCACCTTGGTCTTGTCCATGACTGCAAATACCCCACAATGGGACCAAACTTCTTGAGTGAAACTTAAAATATAAAAGATGACTCCCTCAGAAGAATGTCTTCCTCTCGACCAATTACTGCTATAAATAGAATGCTCCCATGAAGGACAGCTATGTAAAAGCTCTTAAAAAAATGAGAGCAACCGAAGCTTCTCGTATTGATTAGCTTCACGAAGACCTTAAGGAGTTTAATTTTTCCCATATAGACTTCCCACATCGATCAGTCTATCTCAATGATAAGTCAAAACAAAAAAATTTTTAGTCATGGACTTGCCCATTGTGACCTAGGACCTCTTGCCTGAAGGCCCTGCAACCTCATACCATATAAAAATTACAAATTACCTACTCTTCACCTTGTGAACCATGCCCACTCTCATTTCCTATGGCCTCAAGGGACTTCTTGGAACTTAGACATTTGGTGATCATGTGATTACTTTTCATCATAGAACATGTCAATCATGCAATGTATTTAGGGTATTATGTTCATCACCTCCTCCAAGGTATGATCTACTCGGTATGATCCTACCCAATTAGGTTGCTTTATTTCCCCCTTGTATCTTTTAACCAGATTTGTTTACATTTTGATTACCTTATACATGACTTGGTCCTCGATGCTTACTTTTGGGGTAATCTCCTTATTTCACCTATAATCCACCCACACCTAACAAACCTAAATCCACAACATGCCTAAACACCTATTGACTCATTTTCACACCTTCTCATTTCTTCCCTAGCTTATGGGAGAACTACACTGGCCTGAAGTCCCTTTTTGCTGGGACTATGTAGGCAACACTCTGAGGGCATAGGGCCCTTGGAGGTTAGCTCGGCCATTCTCTACCCTAAATAATTCATCAACCATGCCTAACTCATCATTTACATCACATTTCACTTAGTTCCCCTTTTATATACAAAATTAGAAATTAAGTCACTAAATCATGCCTAAATAACCTGACTCAACCATGCCTATAACCTGACTCAACCATGCCTAAATTGACCTGACTTAATCCATGCCTATAACCTAACTTAACCATGCCTATAACATGACTCGATTCATGCCTAAATAGACCTGACTCCACCAAGCATAACTCACCTAATTTTCATCCATATCAAAACAATAAATCCATGTCTCATCTAAAACAAGCAATAAATCCAATATCTCATAAACACGTCAACACATTACAAAACATCATGTATCTCATCATACAAATCAATAAATGTGTATCTCAATATACATTCCTATCTCATCATGGACCATCATCTCAAAATGTTGGCACGCAGGACGATATACAATACAAAATGTCATCGACATGCAGGCCGGTCTCATATATACAAAAAAGAATGAATCAATACAAAATCTCTTCAGCACGCAAGTTGGTATATGCTCAAAATATACAAATAACTCATACATCCTCACTGTCTTTAGCACGCAGGCTGGTATGTGATAAAAAATACAACTATCTTCAGCACGCAGGCTGACATATATATCAAAATATAACTAATATACATCAAAAGTCAGGTGACTACATATCAAGCATCTCGCCGGATGTCCTCCATCTCTATGTCACATGTAGCCTCAGCCTCTTATGTCCCTACTAGCACCTCACCTAGCATTGGTCACCACGCACTAGTGGCCTCTCCCTGATCGGGCCTCAGAGCTCGCTAACCTCTTGTGCTCTCCACACTATGAGTGTGGGATCTCATCCTCTCATTGGACGCCTGCTTGCCTTGTACTCGACATAGGATATGAAATCTATCCTGAACAACATAAGCTGGTCTTGATAGTATCTTGACTAACATAGGGCATCCTGTAACCTAGATATAGGCACGGTCCTGTGGTGGTCCCATAGGTCTCGACCCCTGTACCTGCCTTGTAGCAACCTGTCCTGTACCTACCTATGAACTGGGACCTACTCCTGGTGCCTCCTACCCCTGTGTCTATATCTATGCTTGTAAGGCCCCAATATGTGCCTGGGATATGGCCTACTAGCCCTATAAACCTACCACCTGAGCATGTAAGGCTGCCACCTAACCATCCCCCTGACCATCTCCATCTCCTCCATCTCCTCCATTCACCATCTGAGCCTACAAGCTGGTTACTTGTATACGTAGCTCTACTACCTCAACCTTAGAACCCTCCATCTGTGTTTATAGTATACCAACTAGGTAATCAACGTAACTACCTGCCCCTGTAGGGCATCTCTCTTCATTGTAATGGTAGCTAGGTCTGGCTGCCCCGGTCTGGGTGGTATGACTCGTAACCGAGCCACCCACCACTGCTTGTATTTGTCTGTACATCTGGCATCATCTATCCTATGATCCACTGGCTACTCCTCCTCCTCTGTGGGAACTGTAGGTTATGGTAGAGGTAAGGGCCTCTCCATGTCATCTCTTCGATACTATGGGAAGGGTGGAGGAATGTTCTGTAAGAGCCCAAACTGCCGTCAGACTCTGTCTACCAGGATCATCTCATCCTCCCCGACATGGTGACCCTATATCCACCTCTCTAGTTAGAGCTTAGCTAGCTCCTCATGCATTTAAATATATGAGGGGAATCCCACATATGGCCTCCAGATAATGTCCACTCTAGATAACCCCTCCAGTAACTGAAAAAAATGGACCACATCATGTGTCGGCCTATCTGATCTCTACTCTCCTATCATCGACACCCATCTCCTGTATCCCACCCACAAAAATATAGCTGGGAATGCATCTTCTCCAGGAATCCCTATAGGTTACATGCAAACTATGTGCTCGTATGCCTAACAATGTAGTATAAATGTACAACATAGCCTAAACTTGCGCAACCGCCCATATGCCCACAACTCTCTGTATAGATGCACTAAGAATGCTGGTGCCCAAAAAAAGTGTGTCTCATTTACCATCATATCATGGAGTACCCCCATCAATGATTGAGGAAAGTGTCCACCCTCTGCATCTGGAAGTGCATTATAGCACAGTACCTCCATTAACAAAACCACTAGCCTCGTATCATCTAGATGGGCTAGGTACATCTCTCCATAGCTCAAACTGGTGCTATGGAATCTCAGATCAACCACTCCCTCACCAAAAACTATCCCAATCAACTCCTCTGAGGCCTTGGAGGAGATATAATACACCTGGAAACCCAATATGGGTAGCCACAAAATCCGGAACACATTTTCTAGGGTGATAGTCATCTCACCCGTTGAAACGTAGAACGTGTTGGTCGCGGGATCCCATCTATCAATGAGCACGACTAACAGGCTGGGCTACCGAACAACATGTTAGTAGTGAAGAATCCAACTCAAGCCCATTGCCTCCACATGCTGGAGCTCCAAAGGGGTCACTATTCCACGTAATGTCACTAGTAGAGGCGGAACCCTGTCCTGCATATGTAACTGTGCTCTCCCCTGCATCCAATCCAAGCACAACATTAATCCACATTTACCATGACCATATTCACCAATTATCATTACCCTCCACCCTATTTTCACTCTACCCATCTCAATTACCTAGCCCACATCACTTTTGGACCCTTGTGCCTAAAATCCCGACCGGTGCCGGTTCATCCTAACCGACTCTGGTCACCCTTAAACCAGCATCGGTCACTTGTTTGGTGATCGATACTAGTTCACCTTTACTGACCATGGTTACCATGTAACTGGCATCACTCACCTGTTTGGTGACCGCTACCAGTTTTACCTAACTGAAGTTGGCCAACCTTGACCGATGCTGGTCATTGTCGCAGAAAATTTTTGTAACTTCCCAAAACCTCCATTTTCTAAAAATCACCCACTTTCCCTTTTACCCTAGCTACAATGACCTAAAATACACCTAGACCTCTACCAACCCCACCTATAAAAATTTACTACCCTTCCCCTCCCTCTTTTTTGCCCGTTATCCTCCCCATACCCAATTTTTTTTTTATCCACCCACACAAAAACAAAAACCCACAAAAAACTAAAATAACAATTATCCAAACCTCTAATCTATCCAATTAAAAATGTAGAGTTGGGCACTTACCTCATCACACTGCCACCATCTCGGTGCATGTCTTTTCTGCTATGCTGGTGGCCTACCAGATCCCTCTTTGACCTCAGCGATACTTGAATAACTACTCGCAACCTCTACCCAATCAAATCTCTTATGGACCCGCTGCTCCCCAACCCAACCCTCTTCCAATCACACTGCCAACTCAGTGTCCCATTTCCTTCAGAAAATTTTCTCTCTTTTCTCTCCTTTTTTTTCATTTTCTCACTTTGTAAATAACAAATGAATAATAAAAACATGGTTTTTTTTTGTTTTTATAACCAACCCGACCTAACTGGCGTCGGTTACCTTTGACCAACATCGGTCGTGTGCCCTACCTCACCATCATCAATTTTCCTATACCAACATCAGTTTTTCCATGACTGCCATCGGTCATCCTCACCTACACATTTCCCTCAATTAAGCCCCTTTTACCCCACTCCTCACCTTGATCCTTTACCCAAACCCATTTACCTTACCTTTCCTGACCTCCTCATTTACTACCTCCATTTTTCCTCCTTTGGGGACTCATTATTTTACCCCTACCTTTGCCTTACCCATGCAGTGACCTCGATATTTGGACCTAGGACCATCGCTAGTGACCTTTGACCTCATGTGTTTTTCTTATACCTTAAGGCACCGTTACCTGTGTTGTTGACCTAATGACCTTACCTAGCCTATTGCCTTGACCATTTATCTTGACCCTAGCTTTGGTGTACCAAAACCTCCCTAAAAATACCTTTACCTAACCTACGTTGTGTTTCCTGAACATATCCTATACCTTAGATACTAGAGTCACTTCAACCTTGTTTGGATAAAACCTATCGACCTTAGACAATGTGGGGTTTTTCCTGCTCTTCAACCTGGTAGAGTGCTATTCATGTGCGTGCATTTGAATGTTACTACCTTTAACCCTAACCCATTACCTAGAATGGCCCAAGTAGACCTTTTAACCTTTTTCCCTGAGCCCACCTACCTTTTTCCTCACATTTACCTTTTATCAAATGAATCACCAATTCTTCCAGTAGCCTCATTAGTTCCTAGTTTGAGGGGGATCACCTTCACTCACACATGGGGCAACCACATCTTATTTTTGTTAGCGTTACTTACCAATACAAGCTACACAACAAAATGGGGAAAAATTTAGACACTAAAATTAGGTCACACTCCCCTTTGGTCCCTCAACAAATAAGCACTCTTCATCACATTCACCTAGTCATGACCCCTTTCACCCTGCAAATATTAATTTAATTAAATTAATGCATTATCCTCACTATATTTATTATTTTATATAATATCCACACATATAGTTCACTTAGACACCTCACCAAGCCAACTTAACCTAAGACATGTTCTTTGTAAGTTGCCATAACTAACTAAGTCTTACCCAAACCCTAAAAATCAATGCCTACATTCCCTCTAACCACATTCCCACATGCTCACAAGAAGCTCCCAGTATAATCCATGGGTTAATGAAATGAGATATGAGGAAATAAAGAGTATCTCCCTAGTTTAGTAAACCTAGGAAATCCCACCTTGACTGACACCAGTTACCCCTAACTGTCACCTGTTAAGTTGGAACTGTCGTCAGTTACCCTTTTAACCCCAAAAAAACTTTATTCTCAAGGTTGGAATTTGGAAGCAAAGAGGTTGGTGAGAATTATCACATCTCAAAGAGATAACACATCTTTA
This sequence comes from Taxus chinensis, assembly GCA_019776745.2. Classification (NCBI taxonomy): domain Eukaryota; kingdom Viridiplantae; phylum Streptophyta; class Pinopsida; order Cupressales; family Taxaceae; genus Taxus; species Taxus chinensis. Next base: position 541,131,268 of record CM034150.1, read on the forward strand.
GAGAGTGAATTCCAGTGAGACCATGCATGCAAGGAAGGAGACCAAACATCTTTTCTTACACAACCATCCCAACCATGATCTGATGTAACCAAGAAAAGAGGAATGCACATGCAACCCATGTAGAAGCTTTCCTTCAGCTGGTGATCACTTAACACCTTCAAACATCTCATCAGCACCTCCGTCCCTCACTCACAGGCATTCAGGACTGGAATCCAAGTAAGTAAAATGTCATACTTTTTCTAGTTTATTTCATTTCATCATCATTTTATCATCTATTGTTTACCTAGCCACCTATTGACCTTCTCCAACATTTACACCTCCATATACCCATTAAAGCCTTAATGAAGCCTACCCCATCCACCCAATACCTCATCTCGACCAACCAAAGCCCTTTGTGTAATCACAAAGGAGACCTAAAGCTTGTTATGTGACATTCCCCATATTTCACAGTAACCAGCACCAGTCACACCTGACCACCGTTGATTACCCCTGATTGACATTGGTCTCTGTATTTACCCACATAGCCTAGAACAGAGACCTACCCACTTAATTTCATCTCACCCTCATCCACGTGTGATCTACCCAAGACCTTTGTCAAACGTACAGAACCCAGAACCAATCATTTGACCTTTGGATTCTATTCTACCTTAGCCTATTAGACTAGATCTATTTCTTATTGTGTTTTAAGTGAGATACCTAAATCATTTAAAATTACAATAGAATTTACTTTGTTTACAACATTAAATTGTTTAAAACAGTGGAATGATATCCATCTAGGAAGTATTACACTTCCTAGATCTAGCATATGCTAGGAAATTCACTTCCCATATTGTTTTAATTCCTTTTGGTGGTATTGCTTTGCATTATAGGTATTTCCTCCTAGCCAAAAGGAAGCTCTCACGATCAACTGTGGATTCGGAAGTCATACGTGTGTAACAAACCATCAACCAAAATTTGAATAGGTATTCCTCCTATGCCGGTTACCCTATTTGTTTCATCAACATTTCAAAGAAACAATCTAAGAAAAAGGTGAAACAAGAAGATAACTATAATGGAGGTCTGACCATCTAAACCCATGCATCTAAAGTAAGCACATTCACTTCCGCACCTGTTTCAATGAAAATATTGTGCAAAAGAATCCATCCACAACAACATTCAGAGTGACTCCTTATCATAATCCAAGCTATGAGGAGGGCGATCAACATGTCAAATCTTCCGTCCATTCTCAATACCAACACGCATAATGCTTCCTTTTAACCAACTCCCTAGTAATGGAATAATGTTCTCCTGACTCGTCATCTTACATATTTCGTTTAGATCATCAAAATCTTACTGGAAAGTCTCAGCTATCTTCTTTTGTTTCCAACTTCCGTGATTATTCCTTTAAACATTGTATTTCACCCTGTAGATTTCTGAGTACCTCTATGGTTTCCTGATAAACCTCCTTCTAATGTGTAGGGTTTGGATTTTTTTTCATGTAAAACCTCCTTGTTAGTAATGTTAGGCTTCTATTCCAACATTTCTTTGGGACATGTAGTATTAGTGTGTGTGGTAATATTCATAGGTACCATCTCAAGATCAGTGCTAACTTTGACATCCATTGGTTCTCCAAGACGCGTTGTATTCTAACCATCCCTACACCCTTGTTCTCCTATTTTTTATTCTTTCTTAGATGTTCATACAAGTATGGGAACTCTTAATAGTTGTGATTCTTTCTACAAAAAGAACAAGAAATATTCTAGGGCACTCACACCTATGATGGTTAGGGGATCCGCATGTAAAACATTTTCCATGAGGGAACTTACTTCATCCACCACCATGACCTCAGCCTCTGAATGCACCATGGTATCCTAAACCTCTACCATGACCTCCCTCAAAGTTCCCTTCATTATGATCATAACACCCTTGAGTGTGATCATGATCATGTTTCTCACTTTTATCCCTTGGAGCTATTCCCAACTCTAGTCTGTTATACACCAATAGCAATGACATCATGGATTTGATCAATCAACCTGTAATATTCAGTATTGTGAGTTATGGACTGGAAAATATTACAGTAACAGGAAACGTTGTTCCTTATGATGCATTGTCAACAAGGACCACACTGATCTATAAGGAAAAACTATTCTTAGTATGCCCTTCTACTTCACAATCTATGCACCAAACTCTAGTACATGTCTCATGTATTGTATTGGTTGATAGTTTCTCCAACTGTTTTGCCATTGCTGCAATCTAAGCTTTCGAGAATTGGCTTACTCCAGTGTTTTATGCTACCAACTGCCTCAACACACAAGGATACTTTCAAGTGCTTCACATGGATCTGTATATGTCTTATGGGAGAGTGCCCTCCTAAAAGGCATGATTAGGCCTCTGATGAACCACTATGCATGTGCACTTACATGAATATCATAAGATAGTTTAGACAAAAGTGTTTTGAAATGAGCATCATATTCCCAAACACTCTTAATAGTTCCCTCCTTGATATCCTTGAGCATGCTTATGATTTCCTGCTCAAACTCAGGGATATAAAATTCTTTGATGAAAGCATCTTGTAACTCCGTATAATCCACACCAATCTGATCAAAGTCAAACTTCTTGTACCAGCTATGCGCGTATCCTTGCAACGTACTTGCAAACTGACTTTCCTTGCACTATGAAGCTAAAATTACTTTCGCGTGCCATAATATCTCACACATATGGAAATTATCAGTAGTATCTTCTATTATCCTATATTCTAGGAGATGAAAGTGACATCTCCATGTAAATATTCTGGGGTTGGTAGAGACCATGCTCACCAGATCCTGAACCTTTTGTGTTACCTCCGCTCCCAAATCCACTAGATCTGCCAGATCCTTAGCCACCTGTATCTCTTGATCCTCCTACTGTAACATGAATTGAACCAAAGGATGCACTACCTTGTGTCTAAATAGTGGTGTTAAACTAAATTTCCATAGTTTGCAAAGTTGCACTACTCCCAGACGCGGGTCCAAATTTTTTTCACACTTGTGTTCTGTTCTGATGATGCACTTGAAAAGGTACCTCCAACTTGACCTCCACATAACAAAGAAGATGTCTTCTTGGCCATAAATGTACTTTTTTATTTGATTTAATCCTAAACTTGTTGATAAGTCAACTTTACCTCTTGCTACTATGTTGCCCAAACTATCTTGCTGACTACTGGCTATACTAGAAACTGGAAAACCAAGAACAAGGGCTAGGTCACTAGGTAGATTTAGATACATTCTCATGGCCCATGTTTTCTCTGCTAGCATGATCTCATAATAGGTCGATGAGTGTTTCCTGTCATGTTTTCCCAAATGGGGGAGTTCCAGATGCTCTGGCTCCACGTCCTCTACGTGAGCTCTAAATCCTTCATGATCCATCTCTCTCCATAATTCCATCCATTCCATAACCTTGTGTTGCTGATCTAAATCCCTCTTGTGTACCTCATTGAACTCAAGCCACCTTTATTCTATTTGCCTATTTGCCACTAGGTCTGCAATCCTTCACCACACCTGCTCCCGCCCCCATGTGTGGTGGGGTTTAGATAGCCATTGAACTCTCTTCTAAATTCAATGTTACCATCAAGATCTTGATCACCAGTGGAACTCCATGTAGATATGATCTCCTGGGATAACGTTAAAATTGAAAACTCAGCTACCTCTAGACAAGAGTAAGTGGAAATTGAGTACCCCAAAATATAACTATTCATAACACAACGAAACCAAGTATTCACATCACGCGTCCAAATCAAATCAACATCATAGAGGGTCTAAAATCATTTTTGCATCTAGATAAGTGTCTGAAACCTTCAACGCATAAGCAACTAGCCACTCGTATAGCTCTATTGGAAAAATAAAAAAGAAGCTCTCATATAAGCAATCATATAGATTCTTCTCAACCTATGTGCATGTGTCAAACTCAGATCTAGTGCTGAATCTCTGAGCGTATTCTTCTTCCAGATATACTATCCACTCCTCAACACTTGCTAAGGTCAACCAGTATGTCTTCATCATGAAACATCCTAAAAAAATAGCTAAGAAAGAGGTCCCAGCAACGGAACCAATGATGTAGCCTAGAATTCATTGTAAATGACCTAGGCACGTTGACACATCATTCAACCTAAGATGAACACTCACCTAAGCGTGCAAAGGCACCAGGTCCCTCTTCAGAGTTAACTTGTTCAAAATCTTAGCATGACAGTGCATATGTATATTCAGATTCATAACCAATAGTACATAATCCACAGTGCACAAACCAAATATAGGTCTAGAATATATGAAAGATAAACTAAATAATGACTATAATAATATTTAGCATACAAGAACTAGATTCAGTCATGTTTAACACCATTATCTAGCCAATATGTTCCATTGCATTAAATACTATAAAACAAAAAATCTTTATACATTATAAAGGTATCTCCAAGATTCATATGCGCGACAAAACCAAAAACATAACTCTACAATAATTGAGACACCAAAACCATGCAAATCAATGCATATATAGGGGTGGGGACTTTCCCTTCACTACCCATGCACTATCTCAAAATATTCCACATGATAATAATAGCTACGTACCTTTACAAAAAAATGGAAAAACATGTAAGTGCTCTAACAATAGACCTTCGTATAGTTAACTATGAGTATAAATCCTATTATTAGACTAAAATATACATGGTGCTTAGCTGATGCTTGTTCCCAAAATACCATTGTGTGGATTGCAAGTATTCATGACTTTGTGTGCCTGACACACTAACTCCAAAAATAGCCTATACCCACAAAAAAACTAAGTTCCGAATTCAAAGTGTTTTGGCACGCGCTTGTTTTTGCTATTCTTTCATGCATTTAAATGCGTCTTACTCCCACACGCACATACTTTATGTGTCTTCACTTTAGATAAAATATTCCATCTACTCAAAATTCTCTAGGTAAACTTCTTTATGATGTTTTAACATTAGGGTACTTGGCATTAATCACTTCTTGATTTTTTATATTTGGCTTATACTTTGGTGGTTCATGAGTGGCACAACCTCAACATGTGTGGTAGCTAACACTAGTTGTAATTCAAAATCAAGCCCAACCTTCAACATCCATTGATATCTATCCACATACTATATCTTAATCATAACTGCTCCCTTTTCTTGTTTGTTATGCTTGCTCATATGCTCATACAAGTCTGGAAATTCTTTGAATTTGTACTATTTTCCACACCATAAGAAAACCAAATTCTAAGGACACTCGTGCTGATAATGATCAAGAGATTTGTAAGTAAAATAATTTCCTCTAGGAAATCCTCCTCTTCCACTACTGCATGGCCTCTATATCCTCCACAAAAGCCTCTATTTCAGTTATCCCCATTATTGCACCCTTCATTATGCTATTCACACTACTCCTTGGATCTACTTCCTATACTAGTATGGTGCACATGTCTCAATAGCATTATAAATATGATCAATCACTCCGTGGTTAACAATATCATGAGTATGAGTTTTGAAAATTTTAAAATACATAGACATATTCTTCTGGATTGCACACTATAAGAGGGGAGATCTACTCATATCATGTTCTAGGTGAAAAAATATCACAATCTAACAGAATGGAACACACCTAATTTTAATGAGAACTATCATTTGTGTGCCCTTCAACCTTGCAGTCTATACACCATAGCTCATTGCACATCTCATGAGATGAATTAGCAGAGAGATTTTCTAACTATTTCACCATAGCTACAATCTATGCCTCTAAAAAACAAACTTACCATAGTGTACACACTCCCAACTACCTCAGTGGGTAGAGCTTATTCAAAATTTTCACACATATCCATTAAGGTCTTATGAGAGAGCACCCTCTTGAACAGAGTCAAAAATCCACCGAAAAACCATTGTGCATGCTGACTAGGGTGTATGTCATAAGACAACTTTGACACCAAAGTTATAAAATACGTGTCATACCTGAATGATTTTTGATAATCCCTTATTAATATCCTTAATATTACTGATACTATTTTGTTCAAACTCAAGGCTATGAAACTCATCTAAATATGTAGAGCGCAAAGCATCATAATCCACCACAGTTTTGTGCGGGTCATACTTTTTATACTAGGTATGTGCTCTCCCTTTAAGATTAGTAGAAAAATGACTTGCATTCCTATCTGGAGTGGTGATTCCCTTAGTGTACCATAAAAAATTGAACTTTTTCACATTCTTTGCAACATATTCAATACCTCTATATTTTGGAAAGTGGAGGGACATCTCGTAAAACAACTATTGAGGTTGATGAGGGTGCGGAACTTGTCCAAAATATCCATAACCATAACTGCCACTAGTATTTCATGCACCACTAGAACCACCTAATCCCCTTGATCCCAACCCTCTTGATCCACCTGATCCTCTAGCAGTAGGTTCCAGACCAATGGATGTACTTCCTTACATCCCAATAGTAGTACTAAACTAAACCATGTTCTTCATGCCCACACTCTATCCTAATGACGCACCATAAAATATTCCTCAAATCGATTCTCCAAATAGTAAATATGTTGTCACCTATGATGCTATAGATGTATGTATGTATTCAAAGGGAAATGATATCTACATGAATCCACTAGATTACCTACACTTGTTGTTTATCAATAGTTACTTCTGGAACTCAAACACCGAGTGCAAGGACTAGGTTGCCATGTGGGATTAGATGCATGCCCATAGTCCTTAGTCCTTTCCTCATTAGAAGTTCTCTCATCAGAAGCTAGAGGGGGATTCTCTACTACACTTACCTAATTAGGGGGAGAGCCTGATGCTCTTGCTCCATGTCTTCCACATGAGCTTCAAATATTTCTCGAGACATCATCCTCTGTAACTCCAGAGACTCCTCAATATCATGTTGTTTTCACCAATTACCTCTCTCACAATTCATTATACTTAAGCCTCTTTTCTTCTCTTTCCATTTCTTCCACTAGGTCTTCCATCTATCACCACACCTATTCCTACCCTTATGCATGGTGGTATGTTTAACTAGCCATAGGTAGGTGCTCTAAACTCAACACCAATATCAAGATCTTAATTGACAAAGGAATAATGTGAATGTGAGATCCTTTGGGCTTGCACAAAAATTCAAAGTCAGAAACTTCCAGATAAGAATACATAGACATAACATACTCCAAATTATAGTTGCACATAACACCAACCCACCAATGATCTACAACACACATCCAAGGTTCATCTACATCAAATAAAGCCTGATACTCTTCCTGAATTCAAATCCTTGGTTTGTCACTCAAAATTTTCTTTAATACATAGGATGACAACCACTCATACAAATTTATTGGAAAAAAAAATGTCTCGTAAAGCACATGAAAAATATGTTCTTCAACCCACACACGCACATTAAAATCAGGCCCAGAACCATATCTTCGCGTAGACTAATCATATCCATCAATTACCCAATATTCAATGGCCGCAAGAGCTAAATGATACGCCATAATCATGCAACATCATGGTAAATAGTTTAAAAAGATGTCCCAGAAATGGAACCAAACTATAGTCTTATTTTCTGACTAAAAAACCTAGGTGCGTTGGCACTTCATCTAGACGAATCTAAATGCTCACCCAAAGTGTGTAAAGGTATCAGGTCCCTCTTTGTTATTGTCTTACTAGGGTGCTAACATACATATTCATAATAACCATAATCAAAGTGCATATTCCATTTTAACAATCATATCTATTATATTAATTCATGAAAAACCAGTATCTGAATACCCCATGAGTATCATTACAAAGTCATGCACACACACATATAATCAACATAAATTTGTTACAATCTAGATCTCAGTTTTGGTCTCTCTCAACATTGAAAATCAATACATAGATAGGGGTGGGAGCTTTCCCTTCACCACCCATGCACTCTAAAAATAGGCCACATGCTCAAAGCAGCCATGCATGCATACAAAGATAATTAAAGAAGCATGCAAGCTTTTCCTAATAATAGATTATCTATAATTAAATTTAGATCCAATCCTATTATTAGCTTTGACTCTGTATGACTTTGATCTTCCACATGTTCCCAAAATAGCCTTTTCTTAGCCTTCACGTCTTCTACTTTGATCTAATGCATGCTTCTTACTCCAAGATATCTTTATCCCGCAATATTTAAAAAATGGCTAAGTACCAAATCTATTATACATGGGAATGAACCTCCACATGCTCCATGTTCTACTTCCACATGTGCCTCTATGCCTACCTCATGCACATCCCATAATTTCATGCATTGATTATACTTTGCACAATTCTAGGGTGCAACACAAATGCTATGTAAATTCACTGACATCATAAATGATGCATGCTAATCTTTTGCATGTATTCATTAATTCACTCAATTCTGCTTAGCATATCATTATTTATCTCTATTTACCTCTTCCAACTTGGTTTTATCTTCCCCATAGGTTTCTACAGTCATTTCTTTCCATCTTGGATAATTTGGTAATTTGGTATATCGTTCTTTTCTGGGTTTATCTCTCTCGCTTAGCTTTCTACGACCAATGCTTACTATATTGAATACTTAGTAATTTTATCTATAATATTTTGCTTGGGTTTATCTCTCTTGTTTGAGTTTCTATGGCCATTTCTTATTATCTTGGATACTTTGGTAATTTTATCTATCATCTCCTACTTGGATTTATCTCATTCTCTTGGGTTTTTATGACCATTGCTTCTTGTCTTAGATACTTTGGTAATTTATCTGCCATATCATGTTTGGATTCCCATGGTCATTACTTCCGACCTTAGATATTTTATTAATTTTACTATCCTCTCCCACTTGAGTCTACCTCACATCACCTAAGATCAATCTCTAATTGGTCCCCATATTATCCAATCCTATAAAAATGCACCACCTACTATATTATCATCATTTTATATATTTTATTATTTCATTTTTCTTACCCATGGATGTTCCTACAATTGTACACAAATAAGAAAATAGAATCATAAAAATAGCCATGCATCATACATTAAATACACAAGACATCACAAAAATTATTATCTCATAGATATGTCTTAAAATGAATCATTTTATATAATACCATATACATCTCTACAAAATACAACATCCATACATCAAACACCTTCTCCCTCAGTTACATGATGCTCAATAATTTGAGTTGATGATGTATGACTAGTAACATGTAGGGGTTTTGCTAGTGATGTGTCTATAGATTAAGTCCCTATAGCCAATCCCTCTACTATAGATTCTTGAACCTCTAACTCAATAGTACAATTTGTATGAGTCAATTGACATAAAACTACCACCTACATATCCAACAATATAAAAAACTACTCTCATTACAACATTTCCTTTGTGTTGAGAAGGCCATGTACATATGCATACATATATATCATATTTGTAGATTCCTAAGCATCTTGATATCTTTGAAGATCTTGATTTTCTACCACCTATAAGCCTAAATGCAACCATTACATCTCCAAATATAAAATAATATTGGATCACCCATCATGAAATTTTTTATGTTGTCCAGTACACCATCTAAGACATTCTGATGTGTACCCTCAATCAAAGAGTATCACTCAGTTGTAAATTTTTCTATAAAAAAACACACACACACACACCACATACCTCATTCGTAATCTATTCAACATAATCATCTATTCTATCATAAAAAAACTAACTTGAAGGCTCAATTAGCTCACTGATTCACACAAACACATTAGATTCATTTGTTTGGCCTCCTAAAATTACCCCATCCTCATCATACCTCAATCGATAAGCCCCTAGCAATTGGTCTAGCCTATCCCAGGAAACCAATATCATATGTAGTCTCCTCTAAGCCTCAACCCTCTTCCATATTCATTGCATCATGTAAATTGTTATATGTCACTCATATCTTACAAATATAATCTTCTATGCCTTTATAACCACCACTCATAGTTTCATCCTTTGGATTTAATCTCCATCATCTCTCTTTATCATGTCAGTTTTGATACTACAAGAGAGGTAAGGCTATCATATGAGTTGGGAACCCAAACTAAAAATGAACTTAATTTACTAGGTGTGTCTCCAACCACCACAAATAATTTCTAATGACATATAGGGTTACCTTAGTTACCAACATCATCAACTCTTAAGGCCAATAATCCATTTTCCCTTTTTATGGATCCCGTACTACTTGATCTTATGTGACATGTATCAATCATTTGTATCTTGTTGCTACCCTCACTATTAGGCCTCTCTCCAAATACAAAATTCTGGGGGCATCCTCAATTACCTATAATAACATCCTTGTAGGTTTACACATAGGAAAATTCTCATAGATCCAAGATGCCAATAATACGATGGGCTCACTGCCATGTGTTTATGCACATCAATATTTTATAAATCATGCACCAATTGCACCCATGTGGGAGTCCCCTAACTAAGTTGTATTAAAAAAACTAGTGCATCTTATATACACATAATTTTTTATGCTTGATAATTATTTATTTTTGTGCAAGGGTTGTTGATGCATCTTCCTCCTAAGTGGGTGCTTTAAGGGGCTTGTCATGATTGGGGCATGATCAAACTTGGTCACGTGAGATAGACCATAACATTTGAGATATTTCACTATTATGCCATAGTCACCATGCATTTTCATCATTTATTCCCTTTTTTCTCACTTTACACCCATCATGCCCACTTATCTCAATATGTCTACTTGTTTCTACTTGTTACATGTTACCGTCCCTTCTTTCAATCACCGTAGATATTTTTCATTTACTTCTATTCACTTTTTATTCTACATCTCACATGTTTTTTACCTTTTGACCTTAGGGTTCCCCCTGATTTAATTTAATTTGAATTAAATCTAATTTTAGAGTAACTAATATAATAAAATACAGTGAAATACATATGCTAAACACTCAAGTAATGAAATACTATAAGAAAATGAGAGAGATAAGTGACTTAGTTATTTCATGTGTAATATCTAGGTATTCGGGACTATGTATTACTAGATATAGCTAGAAATGTTATCACAAGACCTCGCTAAATATTATAGAACTCTGTATTGAGGCTAAATAGGGGTGCCTATGGTAGGACACAAGTGCTTAGGCACTAGTGTCTGATTCTAGGCGTTGGTGACTGTGCAAATGATCATGGTATTCTTTCTTCTATGTTGCAAGGGTTTCACTATTGATTCCTGTTGGTCTCTCAATATTCACTCTTTGATCACTGAAGATACATGTAATCTTCAAAACAAACCCTAGCTACCTATATAAGCTCACAAATACATTAAATCTGAATGAAATATGTAAAATGTGAAGTCGGAATGACCTTAGAGGTCACCCTGTTGTCTCCCAAAAACTGCTTTTCATTTTCTAAGTTAAATTCAAAATTTTGAGCTCTCACCCTCCTTAAGTATTTAAGCCAAGTTGAAAGTTAAAAGAAATAGCAAAATCCATGCTCTAGTGCTATTTAAATATCTATTTTTCTCATTTTCAAAATTCTCCATCTCCCGATCTGTGCACGAAATATCCTCTTTACAATCTCATTTTTGGTTGAAATTGTTCACTTGTTCTATCACCCAGGTCGTCAAATCATTTTTTTTCCTCCATGCCTCCAACTCACGAAGGAAATTCAAAAATTGGACTCAAAATGATGAAGTTCTATTCCTTTGTGTATTTTTCCCACTGTCAGGAATGATGGGCATTTCTTTTCCCATAAAATTTTTCCTCAGCATCCCTGAGTGATACATGGGTCTCTCTGATTGGATGTGGTTCGGTCATACTTCAAAATCTAGTGGAAGCATCCATGTTTCATAATGACATAACTCCAGGGGCAGGGTCCAAGGGACAATCTTCAATTAAGCATAGGCTTTCCACGTGCCCCAGGTACAAAATGAAGGTAAAATCAGCTAAGTATGGAAGGCTCAGCGGATGGCTCCACGTATCGCAACGACACAATTTTGAAGGTGGGACAGAAAGGGCCAATTACCAAATTAGTGCCAAATCACCATATGGTTGGAGTCATTGGAGAGGAAAAGCCCACCGTTGAAAATTAAAAGTGGATGAGAAGGCCATCGAGAGGATTTGAGATTTTGAGTCTCTTTGTAAAGAAGGTGAAAAGTTAAAAAGTAACCCGCAGCCCCGATCAGGTGATTAGGGAAAAATTCAAAGCTTGAGCCCATAGGGAAAAATTCAAATCTTGAGCCCACTGTTGAAAAGTCAAAGCAGACGAGTGGGCCATCAGGGAACTTTTGGAAATTTAACCAAATTTCCAAAAGTGAAGTAAAAGTTCTAGAATGCTCTGCGGCTCCACCTAGGTCTCGGGCCTGTCGTTGAAAAGTCAAAGTGGAAGTGTGGGTTGATGGAGGAATTTGTGTTTTTGAGACTTTTTCCAAAAAAAGGTTAAACTGTTGAGAAAAAGGTCGTGACCCCATTTCCAATGAAACCTAAGTTGAAAATTTAAAGTGGGGGTGCAGGCCAATTTGTTCCAAACTTCCAAATCTCTTAAAAAATCACAAAACGCAAAGGGCTTTGCCCCGTACCCACTCCAATCTCTTCCTACCATGTGGACGGCCAGATTTCAAAGTTATAAGAGAAAATCAAATGGTCTGTATTCAAACTGGCAAATCAAATGTAACATTCATGTTACAAGATTTGGTTTTTAACACGCCATGAGTGTTTTCTTCGCAATGGAGGAATTTTAAGAGGCATAAATGATTTGTAAAGTTGTAACCGTTTTGGAAAATGATATAATGGCCACTTAGAGCCATTCCAAGGGGCTTGAAATTGATTCTAAAAAAGACCAGAGTGCTCTGTACCTGGAAATGATAGAAAACACCATACTTCTTCTAGTTTCCCCTCTCCTTAGATTTTCCTCTATTTTGAAAGATCTGTAAAAGTTATGCTTTAGCTTCAATATTAAAGGAAGGAATTTTCACCATTTTGATTGAGGGATAAATTGGTACATTGAGACCAATGAATTTCATTCGGTCTTATAGCTTCTCCTATGGATTTTTTTTTCTTCTAACTCTAAATGCATGTGAATGAAATTTCTAATTAATGTGTGTGGGCATCTGATATTCTACTCACAAAATTATTTTATCCTACCTCCATTCTCACTCCCTTTCCCCTTCTCGAAAAAATTTCTTCTCTAATGAGAAATTGTTAGCTTTGCCACAAGGTCAGTGAGGTGCCCTTGTTGGATCTTTGGTCAAAAGGCCACCATTGAAATCCAATTTTTCACACATGCACATATGGAAGATACATCGTTCAAGTAGAGGGACTTAGATTCCCATAGTGTTGGCTTGAAACAAACCAATTGGTCCACAAGACAAATTTTCTCGTGAAAATTTTTTGGCGCCCACTGTGGGGTAGATTTTGCAGCATCTGCACCTAAAAACGACCTCAGGGTCATAAAATAAAAAAAATATTCTAGAAGAAAAGTTCATGGAGATTGAATAATCACACAAACTTCATGGATGTAAATCATGGATATTATGGGAAATCCTCCTATTGGGAGACTTGATTTACTCTTTCACATCCAAGAAGACATTGCTTCTAATATGAGAGAAGATATTTGGCATAATAGACAAAGTATCAATCAATACTTCATTTCCATAAGGATTCTAGACCTAGAAGAGGAACATGCTGTCAAATTGGAAAGGCAGAGACAAATTCTTGCACCACAGATAAGAGCATAAACTTCCAAGCTGGAAGATAGAAGATACACCTAATAACTGAGGCAAGGAGGAAAAATTGATCCCACATTTGAAGAGATTGAAAGAGAGGCAGTTACTGAAGAGGAGATAAGGGCTCAACTTGAAGAAATAGAAAGACTCCAAATTGAAGCGGAAGAAAGAGAAGCAACAGAAGCAACCTTAGCAAGACTGGAGGATAGAAACATGAATAGAATGGGTGATCATGAGCATGAGGAAAGTAGACCTAACATACCATGGGGAAGAAATACTGGTCCACTCGCTCTTCCACAACCACTTCATGATATCCCAAGAGGCTCAAGAAAGAACTTCCCAAAATTCAAAGGGGATGGTTCTCAGCTCCCTGAAGAACATGTTGCAACATTCATCACTACTTGTGGAGTTTTTTGAGTTGAAGATGAAGATGTATCTGTTAGACTCTTTATGGAGTCACTTCAAGAGAAGGTTGTCGAATGGTTCTACATGCTACCCCCGAGGTCTGTAACCTATTAGGAAGATATAAGAAGTGCATTCAAACACAAGTTCAAGACCACAAAAGATTGCTAAGATATTTTGGTCTAATTAGTACAAATGAAAAAATAATCCTCCGAGTCAATGAGAGACTTCGTAGCAAGATATAACAGGTTGACAAGAAGGATCCCAGAAGATGTGGTACCCTTTGAAAACAACTTGAAAAGGTTCTTCATCAGTTCTTTTCCATCAGAAGTTGGTTTCTTCATCAGAATATCCCAACCAAGAACATTGAGGGAAGCTCAAGACTTTGCAATTGAGACTGATGATGATGTAATTCTATCTGGAAAAGTGAAAGGACCAAATGGGAAACAAAAAGGTTAGAGTTCAAATTTAGTCACCATTGATCCAATGTTCCAAAAACTTGTAAATGGCCTAATTACTTTGAAGAAGTAGCTATCAAAAATCACAGTGAGGAATTCTCCAAGGAGACCAAATCCTCATGATAAACCAAGAATTTCTCCACCTCCTCATAGGCTTTCTCTTGAAGCACCACCAATCAATGCCATCTGTGACACTAGGGAATTAGAAGAAAGAACAAACATTAAGGAAACTAAAGAAAAAAGCATGGATGACTATGAAAACTATCTTGAAATTGAAGAGGTTAGCATGTAAAAATGGCCTGATTTAATACATTGATGATGAGGAAGGTGATGAAGAAGCTCCAAGTTTTTCATGTGCTGTTTTCACTCATGTACAATCCAAGAATGGTGTTTCAGCCTCAACAGTTGCAATTGAGAGTAGGAAGAACAAATAAGATAGCTCTTCAAATCCTCCACTAAACAAGATCATCAACAAGGGATCACAATTTCCACCTTCCGTGGAATCAGCTAGCAAGAAATCATATTCACTAGTTGTTAAGGATCACTCTGTTGTGCCAAGTAAGTTATCTGATTCTTCTCAAAACTCAAAAGTTTTTAAGATCAATTCTCTTCTAAATGCTAGTTCTATAAGAACATCTAAATTTAAATCAAAGGCTACACCCCCATATCCTTCCAAGCCAATTACTACATTTGAAAAGGAGAACCTAACACAAAAAGTAATGACACATCTACCATTTAATTCCTCATCCACTGCTCGAACCTCTTCCTCATCTACCATAACTTCATTTGAATTTGTAGAGCATGCTAGCAAAACCAAAGTCCAGCTCTTTGAAATTGAACACCTACAAACACATCCTACCCAATTTGACAGATTCATCAAGGCAGTCTGAGGTGGTAACTCTACATCCCCAATCTCTAATTCTAAAGGCTTACTTACCACACCATCCACACCATCGTCTCAAAAAATGCTAGCCCTCAGTGCCTCCACCACGAAAAGAGTTGAGCCTTTTTACCTATCACTTCTCATCAAAGGTTTCCAGCTGAACAACTACATTATAGATTCTTGAGCCTCAAATAATGTGATGCTAGCAAAAGTTGCAAATTCTATTGGCCTCAATTTGACCCAGGTAAATGGCACATGCTACTCAATGGAATCAAAACAAGTTCCATTGGTAGAAAGGATTAAGGATGCTCAGGTTGCACTAGTTGATTACCCTGACAAGAAGATACTCCTGATTATTTTAGTGGCAGACATCCCAACATATTTTGGTATATTGTTGAGTAGAAGTTTTTATAGAGATCTAGGTGGAGAAAAATTTTTGGATTGGTCATCTGTAACTATCCCAGTGAAAGGATAGATGAAGAAGTTGCCACCAGTAAGGAAAATGAAGTTCATAGTATGAAAGTATGATGATCCAAAAGTAAACATTCTCTTTCAAGATTGTGGGCTAGGAAACTACTTCCTCACATTAAAAAAAGAGGATAACTTGCCGCTTCTCATGGAGGAAGAGGAAGATCAATATTAGATAATGGAATTTGATGGTAGACATTCCAGAGTAGGTTTAAGAGCTGGTGTAGTATTATACTCTCCTTCCAATAAGGTGTACCCTTTTTCCTACAAGCTGCAATTTGATAATACAAACAATACTGCAGAATATGAAGCATTGCTCTTAGGCATAATTACAGAAAAGGACATGGGAATCAAGAAGCTAAGATGCAAAGGTGATGTAGAGATTATGGTGAAGTAGGTCTGCCAACAATATTAGGTAAAAAATACAAGGCTTAGGCATTATAGAAATAGAGTGTGGGATTGCATTGAATCCTTTGATGCATTCTCCATTAAAGCTATCCCTAAGAAATAGAATGAAAAGGCTGATTCTCTAGTAGTGTCAGCTTCTATAGTGAGACCTCATCCTTCTTTTGGCAAGGATAAAGTGACCATTGAGATGGTGTTCAGACCCAATGTACCAGACAATGCAGATCACTGGAAGGTCTTCCATGATGCCAATTAGATCCTAGCCTTTTTAGAACAAAGGGATAACTTCAATAATATTTTCTTTGAAGGAAGTGAAAACCCATACCGTGAATCAGTCCCCAAAGAAGAGAAGGAAGGAATTGAGGGAATTAATGAAGAGGGAGTAATAAAACTGAAAGGAAACAAAATCCCTGAAGGTCTAGTTTCTTTGGAAGACCTCTTTGAAAATCATGATAGGTTCATTTAAGAGAAATAAAAATAGTCTTCTTGGTGTCCATCTGATTTTGATCAAGAAAACATTAGCACTTCAGAGAATCCAAGGATGGTTAACATTGGTAAATGCTACTCACCATAAGAGAAGAGAAATTTTGTTGCTCTAGTAAAAAAGTACTCAGATGTCCTGGCCTATTCCTATGATGAACTCAAATCTTTTCAGCCAAAGGAAATGCATCACTCCATTCCTTTGAAGTAAGGAGCTAAGCCCTTCAAGGAAAAACAAAGGCCCTAGAATCCAAAGATTTCCGATGTTATTAAAGAAGAGGTGACAAAGATGCCCAATGCTAGAATCATTTTCCCCATCCACCATTCAACATGGGTGGCTAACATTGTGCCAGTAAGGAAGAAGAATGGGGAAATAAGGATTTGTGTAGACTTCTAAAATTTGAATCATGCATCTCTCAAGGAAAACTACCCTCTTCCAATCATGGATCATATTTTGCAAGCAATCACTGGATCTAAAATTCTCTCTTTGCTTGATGGATTCTTAGGGTACAACCAAATTGAGGTGGCATAAGAGGATTGCAACAAAACAACCTTCACAAAACCTTGGGGAAATTTTGCCTATAGTAGAATACTTTTTGGCTTGATCAATGCTAGAGCCACTTTCCACAGAGCAATGGACTTGGCCTTCAAATATTTAAAACATTGCATTGTCATTTACCTTGATGACCTCATGGTTTTTTCAAAGAGGAGGGGATATCATATCTATCATTTGGAGCAAGTCCTTGCAAGGTGTAGGAAACATGAAATTTCTCTAAATCCAAGGAAGTGCATTTTTGGAGTCACAAAAGGTAAGTTTTTGGGACACAGTGTGAACAAACATGGATCCTAAGAGGGTCAGAGCTATCCAAGCACTAGCCTTACCAACCAGTAAGAAGGGATTTCATTCATTCTTTAGGAAGGTAAACTTCCTTCGTCATTTTGTACCTAAGTTTTCTGAATTAACTAAGCATATAACTTCCATGATGAAGACTCAAACAAGTTTCAAGTGCAATAATGAAGGAAAAATAACATTTGATGAGATCAAGAAAGCCATTGCCAAAGCTCCAACTCTTTTATCTCCAGATTTCAACAAGGAGTTCATCATGTATTGCTATGCATCAGAACATACACTATCTACTATCTTTGTTCAGAAAAATGATGAAGGTTTGGAAGCACCCATTACTTTCATGAGCTATCCTTTGAAAAATCATGAGCTAAAGTACAACCAATTGGAGAAACATGCCTATGTAGTGGTTAAAGCTATTAAAAGTTTCAGATTCTACATTCTCAATCCCCATACAATGGTGATGTCCTTGGAAGTACAATCAAGTCCATTTTGACTCAACAAGATCTTAGGGCTAAGAGAGGAAGTTGGATTGCAAAGAACCAAGAGTATGACTTGGAGATTAGACCCTCTAATCTGGTAAGAGGAAATGGTTTTTGCAAGTTGATTGATGAAGATGAAGCTCTTAGGGCTCATCAGGGAGAAAAATATGGTGTTTGTTCAACCTGTTCATGAGACAGTCCACATGCACTCTTTGTCACCACTTTTGATGAGTGGTATGATGACATTGCTTACTACCTCACTTATGGAGAATGCCCTCCTCAGCTTGATTATAAGAAAATAAGGACACTCAAGCTAAAGGTAGCCAAGTTTTTGATATGGAATCATGCACTTTACAAGAGAGGCATATATGGTTGTTTCCTCAGGTGTGTAGATAAGGTGCAACAAGAAAAGTTGCTTAGGGCATATCATGATCAAGCTTGTGGTGGACATTTCTCAGCAATAGTCACTACACATAAGTTCCTCAGAGGGAGATATTATTGGACCTCCATCTTTGTAGACACTCAAGGTTGGGTTTCCAAATGCAAAGCATGCCAACAATTTATTAGGAAGCCATAACTAGCTACATTACCACTCAGGCCTGTGGTGATTGAAGAACCATTTCAGCAGTGGGGGCTAGATTTCATTGGTGTTCTGAATCCTCATTCTAGTGTAGGTCATACTTATGTACTCACTGAAACTGATTACTTCACTAAATGGGTGGAAGCCATCTCGACCAAGCAAGCCAACTCTGAAACAATATGCAACTTCATCAAGGATAATATCATTGTTCATTTTGGAATACCACAGAAATTTTTTGTAGACAATGCCACCTATTTCTCTTCCAAGGATCTCACAGAGTTTTGTTGTGGCTTTAGAATCTCCCTATCCCACTCTTCTGACTACTATCCACAGGGAAATGGGCAAGATGAGTAAAACAATAAGAACATTGTGACCATTATTTGAAAGCTGGTAGATGAGAATCAAAGGAACTGGCATAAGAAGTTATATGATGCATTGTGGGATGATAGGATCACTCCTAAGAAGGAAATAGGTATGTCACCTTTCCAAATGGTGTATGGAGTTGAGGCAGAGATTCCCCTCATAATTGAGATGCTAGCTCTCAAGTTGCTGCAAGAAATAGAAGATGGTCAATACAAAGACTCCATTGACAAGAGGATCCTCTTCCAGGAGAAGTTGGAAAAAAGGATATGCCAAGTGGTGGATAGAATTAAAGAACACCAATTGAAAGTGAAGAAGATCTTTGACAAGAGGGAAAAGACAAGAGAATTCAAGGTTGGAGACTTTGTCCTACTATGGGACAAGAGAAGAGAACCAAAAGGAAACATGAAAAGTTTGATTCATTATGGCTCGGCCCATTCCAAATTCATGAAGCTTGTGGTGAGAATGCTTTTCTCCTCTCATACTTGGATGGAATTCCATTGGGATTTCCTCAAAGTGGGAAATACTTGAAACTATATCATTAGTGAAAGTGGGTTGTCCCCCGCCTTGTACCATAGGTGATTTTGTAGGTGTGTTTTTACCTTTTCTGTTGTGTGGTTCTGGTTTAGTTTTGTTTGGTTTTTGTTGTGTGTGGTTTTGGCTTGTGTGTTTCCTCCTTTTTCCATTCTTTCTTAGAATTTTACATGAATCTACAAGACCCAATCGATAAGGCACTATTCAACGTTATATAGTTTAAAAAAATGATATTCTGGATCCTCATACCATGTCTTCTTCATGCTTAGTCCATGCCATGTCCCCAAGCTAGAGACAACTGTTGTCTCCCAAAAACCACTTTTTGTTTTCCCAGTTAAATTTGAAATTTCAAGCTCTTTCCCTCCTAAAGTATTTAAGCCAAGTTGAAAGTTTGAAGAAATAGCAAAATCCATGCCCTAGTGTTGTTTAAATCTCTATTTTGCTCATTTTGAGAAATTCTCCATCTCCCAGTTTGTGCATGAAATATCCTCTTTACAATATCCTTTGTGGGTGAAATTGTTCACCTTGTTCTATGGCCTAGGTTTTCAAATCATTTTTTTTTCCTCCATGCCTTCAGATTGTGAAGGAAATTCAAAAATTAGACTCAAAATGATGAAGTTCTCTTCCTCTGTGTATTTTTTCCATAGTCAGGAATGATGGGCATTTCTTTCCCCGTCAAATTTTTCCTCAGCATCCCCAAGTGATACATGGGTCTCTCTAATTGTATGCAGTTCGGTCATACTTCAAAATCCAATGAAAATAACCATGTGTCGCAACGACACAACTATAGGGGCAGGGTCCAAGGGATAATCTTCAATTAAGTGCAAGCTTTCCACATGTCCAAGGTACAAAATGAAGGTAAAATTGGCTAAGTATGGAAGGCTCAACGGATGGCTCCACATGTCGCAATGACGCAATTCTGAAGGTGGGGTAGGCAAGGCCAATTACCAAATCAACACCAGATCACCACATGGTCAGAGTCATTAGAGAGGTAAAGCCCACCGTTGAAAAAGTCAAAGTGGATGAGTGGGCCATCGGGGGATTTGAGATTTTGAGCCTCTTTGTAAAAAAGGAAAAAAGTTAAAAAGTAACCCATAGCCCCGATCAGGCTATCAGGGAAAAATTCAAAGCTTGAGCCTAAAAGGAAAAATTTAAATCTTGAGCCCGTCATTGAAAAGTCAAAGTGGATGAGTGAGTCATCGGGGCACTTTTGGAAATTTAACCAAATTTCCAAAAGTGAAGTAAAATTTCTAGAATGCTCCACGGCTCCGCCAAGGTCTTGGGCCCCACCATTGAAAAAGTCAAAGCGGAAGAGCGGTTCGGTGGAGGAATTTATGTTTTTGAGCCTTTTTCGAAAAAAAAATTATAATGTTGAGAAAAATGCCACGACCCAATTTCCAATGAAAACGTGCCACGTGCCTAAGTTGAAAAGCCAAAGCGGGGGTGTGGGCCAATTTGTTCCAAACTACCAAATTTGTAAAAAAATCACAAAACGCAAAGGGATTTCCCCCGTACCTACTCCAATCTCTTCTTACCATGTGGATGATCTGATTTCAAAGTTATAAGAGAAAATCAAATGTTCTGTATTCAAACTAGCAAATCAAATGTAACGTTCGCATTGTAAGATCTGGTTTTTAACTCGCCATGAGTGTTTTCTTTGTAATGGAGGAATTTGAAGAGGTGTAAATGATTTGTAAAGTTGTAACCATTTTGAAAAAGGATATAATGGACCCTTGGAGCCATTTCAAGGGGCTGGTGATTGATTCTAAAAAATACCAGAGTGCTCTGTACTTGGAAAAGACAGAAAAAGCCATACTTCTTCTATTTTCCACTCTCCTTAGATTTTCCTCTATTTTGAAAGCTCTATACAAGTTCTGCTTTAGCTTCAATAATAAAAGAAGGAATTTTCACCTTTTTTGATTGAGGGATTGATTGGTACCTTGCGACTAATGAATTTCATTTAGTCTTGTAGCTTCTCTTGTGGATTTGTTTTTCTTCTAACCTCTAAATGCATGTGAATGAAATTTCTAATTAATGTGTGTGGGCATATGATATTCTACTTGTAACATTAGTTTCTCCTACCTCCATTCTCACTCCCTTTATCCTTCTCAGGTAAAGTTCTTCTCTATTGAGAAATTTCTAGCTTTGCCCCAAGGTAAGTGGGGTGCCCCAGTTGGATCTTTTATTGAAAGGACACAATTAAAATCCAATTTTTCACACATGCACATATGGAAGATGCACCGTTCAAGTAGAGGGACTTCGATTCCCATAGCATTGGCTTTAAACCCACCAATTGGTCCACAAGACAAATTTTATCGCCAACACACCTGAAGAGTGAACTTATTATGGAGCGTTGCACTACATTCCAGACTCCATATAGTTTTGTGTGCTTGTGTGTGAAATAGTTTCCTTAGTTTTCCGTTGCACCAATGACGCTAAGATAACATGATGTAGCTAGATTAGATACAAATGTGTGGTATGGAATTCAACACTTTCCCCTTCCTATGTAGTGTATGCAACTGAAAATGAAGTCCCTTTGATGGTAGTGATAATATGTAGATGTGATTGCCCCTTAGAATTTCTAGTTAGAATAATAGTTTGTATGTTGTGTATATATGACTCTATTGTTTAAATTTTGAAACTAGTGACACAAAATGCTGAATATAAACATGGGATAGGGATAAGAAAAGTGAAAATGATGACAAAAAATGTCAAAATGAGAAAAATAAATAAATAGGAAAAAAGCGCCTAGGATGGACACAAGATATTAGGTGCTAGTGTCCAAAGTAGGTGCTAGAGTCTTGCAATAAATGACAAAAAATGTGAGAAGACATATAGATAGGGATCCCTATGACCTGACTAGAAGTGGATATAGAAATGACAAATATATAAGATAGTTATAATAAAAAGAAACCCCCATAGATTTGGGGAATAAGGGTTATATGTGGGAGGTCTTGAGGTCCATTCCCCATGCTAGCCACCTCAATAGCTCATCGATCCTTGGCTAGGAAGTGCTAGGTAGGTCAGCTAGTTTGGTGGTGGAGGTGGTCTCTCGATGTGGTGCCCAATTTGGTTTGGTGTTCAATGCGATGTGGATCAGGGTTAGGAATGAATCCTATGTTCAATACGACGAGGCATGTCCATAAATTATGGAATGATATTTATCAAAACTACTTTTAGCACGTCAAGTTTACCCTAGCATTGAGGAATGAAGGTTATATATAGGAGGTCTTGGGGTCCATTCCCCTAGGTTGATCACCTCTATAGCTCGATGATCCTTAGCTATGAAGTGTCAAGAAGGTAAGCTACTTTGATGGAAGATATGGTATCTTGATGTGGTGCCAAGCTAGCTTGGTGTTTGATGCGACGTGGGTCGCGGTCAAGTATAAACATTTTTTTTCAATGCAATGAGGCATGTCCTGAGATTATGGCATAAGAGTTATAAAAAAAACGCTTTTAACCATAAGCAAATGGAGAGGGAGAGGATTTTGAATCTTTAAAGGACCGAGAAAATGTTGTGGGTTTGGTTTCAGGGGATAAAAATTAGGATTAGACTAATGGGAGGAAGGATGACACCTTTATTGTAAAAAGAGATAAGGAAGGTCTGGGGAGGGACCCCACAATCACGTGGGCCAAGATGGTTTTG
Source organism: Taxus chinensis (assembly GCA_019776745.2). Classification (NCBI taxonomy): domain Eukaryota; kingdom Viridiplantae; phylum Streptophyta; class Pinopsida; order Cupressales; family Taxaceae; genus Taxus; species Taxus chinensis. Next base: position 541,154,487 of record CM034150.1, read on the forward strand.
GGTAAGAAACCAAAATAAGTATCCAACTTCAGCCTTCAACCTTTTTATAAAGAGAGTGGAATTTTGTTGGATATCCGAGATAATGTGGCAAAAAGGGTCTGTTCCTCCATGTGTAACACAATACTAGCCAAAATACCAGGAAGTAGACCCAATATTGATGAGTTTAGAAAATGGGAATGTTGGGAAATGGGCACCTAAAAGAGCCATGTATATTGTTGCTTACGTAAATTCCTTCTTTTTGGTTTACCTCTCTTTAGATGAATATATTTTAAATATCCTTGTCAGGGGACCTTGGTTTATGGGTAGAGCTATTGTTCTTGTCCAAAGATGGCAGTCAGGATTCAATCCTCTGGAAAACAAAATTAAGGAATATTCGATGTGGGTTATACTCCTAGGTTTACCACTGGAATATTATGACCGTGCCATTATTAAGGGAATTACTAAATTTATTGGAACATTGGTTGCTATTGAACTTGTTACTACTGCTAAGTCTCGATTGTTATTTGTTCACTTTTGTGTAAATTTGATACTGGATACAAAAATACCTTAAAGCATCAACCTAAAATATAAATGGGGGTTCATGTATAGAAAATTGACTACAAGATAGCTCAATTTATGTTCTTCTCATGATTCAAAAATGTGTCCTAAAGCTAAAGATGAAGTTATTAGCAAAGCTATTCTCAAAAGGAAAGGAAATCCTATGGAGGAGATGAAGGGAAAAGAATTTAGGGACAGTGGACCCTCTAAACTGGATCCTACCTAGGTTCATATCAATTAGCATCCTACAACCAGAGAGATGAGAGGTGTATTGAATGAAAAACAAGTAGAGGATAGAAAAAGGGTAGCGGAACTAGAAGAAGAAATAGAGAATAGAATGAGGAAAGTTAAATCATTATGGGAAGATAGTATTTTAGGGTCCATGGTGTTTGATTCGTTAGAGGCAAGTTTGTTTGCTCAAATAAATAAGGAAATATATTTGGAGATCAACAAAAAGTATAATTTGCTGGTTTTTCATCTCGAGGGAATTCCTACAGTGGAGGAGGATTTACAAATAATTATAGAGTCAAGTAAGAAGGAAGGACTAGAGGATTCATCTATTTTTGAGACATTTTATAAAATCGAAGACATCCATAATGAGGAAGAAGATATTGTAACTTCTTTAGCCAGTACCATAATTTGTTCTCCTTTTCAGTCTGAGCAGCATTAAAGATATGGCATGAATCTTGAATTCAGATAGATAATGATGTGTGTTGTTTTGTAGCTGGGGATGTGATCTAACTAGCACTCAGATTTGTGGAGAGATGGATAGCACTTTGAAAGGATTTGATCTGACCGTTACTATTTTAGGTTGTACCTTTTAACTAAGGTAAGAGAACAAACATTGTAACCCCCAAATGGTGAAGGAGATGAATATATCCCTCAATTTATACAAATAGTATGAAAATGCCTTGGGAAAATATGATCAACACTCCAAATCTGACTTTCACAAGTTGTCACTCCCAGATTATGGAGATATTTTCAAAGAAAGGCAAGGGTTACGGGAGAAATTGTATAATCCTGATTTTCCTTGCACATTTTTGTAGATAGGTTAGATCCTTTTGTTGACACACAATGCAATGTAGAGGTAGTATATGTAGGATTAGTTTTTCTGAATGAATTTTTTGTGGTGGGGTGTTGACAAGACAAATTGGGATATATCAGATCTTTGACAACCTCTACAATACTTGAACAACTATCAGATAAAATGCTTCAAATAATCAGGATATTATTTTAACTAGAAGGGGAAAAAATGGAAGCCTAGGTTGCACTCTTCACACAATCTTTGAGAATTCACCACAAAATATTGAAGTAAAGAACTCAATTAAACACAAAAATCCTTGATCAAACAACGCCTAAGGTACCTCCAAAGGCTTACAAGAAATCTCTGCAGTCAAGGAAGGTAAAGTGATTTTAAATTTGTTTATCTCTTTATCAGATGAAGGATCTTATGAACATGAGATTGCAAATGCCACTAAACTATCAACAATAAATGGAGATTATGTGTGATTTCTAAATACTTTTAATGAAATATTGCAACAAGAACAATGAAAACTATTTGTAGGCATTTAAAAAAGATAACAAACATCATATTGCCTAGAAAAACATAGATTAACTCAAAATCTTATTAGATTCATCAGTAGGGGAGAGTTTCATGAACAATCTTAGAGATGTGTGATGGCTATACACTCGTAACCAACTCACATACATGAAGATTCAACACAAAAGAAATTATTTTGGTTCTTTGGTGGGGTTTTTTAGAAACATTAGCTTTCTCTCATAATTTTCTTGTGATTTTTCAACCTTCTCTTGACCCTTTTGAATTTATCCCAAAATGCATTATATATCTCTTGCCACATTTGATCCTTCTTTCCCAAGAAAATAATATGCCAAGGGATGAATTCTGTTACAACAATTCTTCAAGATTCAATGAAAATGATATTAAATAGAAAAACACTCGTAGGTTGTCAGGTGTGCCCAAAAATATTAAATCATTATAAATATCTAGATCATTATCCATCCTAGAGGCATGTTTTTCATCATTGAGGCATGCAAACACCTTTCACTCATCATTTTTACCTTTTTACCTTTTTAAATTACCTCTGCAACTTTTGATTTTGTGATTTCACGTGTTTTCTCAGGTAGGGGCAAAAATTACTTCAAAAACATCTCAAATCAAAAAATTGAGTCATGAAAGTGATGCCAATGACCTTGGAAGGACAAGATGACAAAAAATCACTATTAATTTGATGAATTTTGATGCAAAAATCATGATTCCAAGCTTCCTGGAGCTCTCATGGTGGTCAAAACAAATGGATGCACATTAATCGTCGATCTTATCCATCTTTTAATCTTGGCCCTCCATGTGGAAGATACAGATTTAGAAATAAGCTTGAGTTACCATTTTAATTTTTTGGATAAGGCTAGACAAGTGTCAAAAAATGATTAGAAACAAATTCGGGCTCATTTTTTACTTTTCCACTTTTTTTGGAAAAATGGAAAATTTTGACTTTTTTCTCCACCTCTCCACCTTTGAATTTTGGAGCTGACACATGGCACATGGTGGGTCCCATTGGGAGTGTGATTCAATTCTACACATTTTAACCTTTTTTGGAAATTGGGAAAATTTTCACCTTTTACCCCGTGGGCCCGCACCTCCGATTTCTCCCTTGCCACGTGTCTCCTGATGATTTGCTAGCGGGCTAGTGCTTTAAATTTTGATTTTGAGTCTTTTTTATAAAAGGGAAAAAATTTCCTCCTACCTCTACCAGCCTGCCGACCTGCTCAATTGGACACGTGTCCACCTATAATTCATTCGCGGGGGCATGTTAATTTTTTTTACTTTGAACTCTTTTGTGAAAAAGGGAAAAAATCCCCTTTTACCTCCTCCAGCCCGCTAACTCGCTCTGCCCTACCATGTTGCCACGTGTCCTCCTTTGATTGGAGCGAGGGAAAAATTGATTTTGAAACTTTATAGAATTAGAGCCAAAAAACTCTAAGTCCCCCCTTGGTCCGCACTTCCATTTTGAAACTTTTAGGACATGTATCCTCTCCCGATTGGCTACAAGGTTTCAAGCCAATTTTTGACTTTAAATTTTTTTACAAAATAAAGTAAAAATTTTCAAAGGAGATCTAACTCCCCACCATCCCCCTACCAATTAGAACATGCCACGTAGGAAAATTTGGAAAAAACGGGTCCCTGGGCCTAAAAATGCCCCATTTGTCAAAAAAGGTAAAAAATGAAAAGCTACAACGCTTCCTCACTTTTCCTCAGCCAATTGGAAATTGCCACGTTTCCAATGCATGTTTAAGGAAGAAATTTATGGGAAAATGATGCCCGTTTGATCGTCAAAAACAAAGAAAATTTCCAGTTGTGCCCAGAATATGATTTTTTCACCAAGGATAATTTTTTTTTGAATTGGAACCAGACAAAACATGATTTTCGAGCATTTCTTGACCTTGGGATTGAATTTTCAAAGGCATACAAGGATGATTTGATCAATTTCAATTTTTCCATGACCTAGTAAAGGGAAAAATGACATAGCCCGCAAAATTGGAAAAGCTAGGGCACAAAAAAGGGCAAACTTGGATTATTCTCTGAAATTAGGGAAAAACAACAAGTTTTTGAGCATTTTAAAGCATTCAACTGGAGGTGAAGAATTTCAGACCATCAATTCAAAGGGTAAAACATTTTTGAGCAAATACAGATTTGGAAAATTAGGGCAACATGGTGCAAGCTCAAAAATGGCACCAACATTGGATCTTGCTTGGGGATGGGCACTCCCAGTGAGTGCCACAAGGACAAAATGTAGACCAAGTGCCAAAATAGTCATTGGGTAGAGGATTCATGAGCCAAAATCACCCAAAAACCAGCTAAGAACTCGAAAAAAAATGGCTGCCACATAGCAAGGCAAACCACAAACCGACAAAACACCAAAAACAGAGTGAAAATCCAAACACTACACACTATACAAGCTGGTGCATACCTCAAATTTGGGGTCTAATACAAGAAATGTTTCAGATGTCTACCATTAAAAAGGAAATCTCAACAATTCCCCATCTAAATCTTTGAGAAAAAGGTATGCTCGGTAATTCTGATATCAATGGCATAAGGGCCCATCCATAATGCATCAAATTTTCCATGCTTTCCCTTTTCTTCATGCCTACTATCCCAAAAAAAAACCAGATCTCCAACATTGAAGGCTCTAGAAGTGACCTTCTTGTCAAATAATCTCTTCAATTTTTCCCTAAATCTAACATGCCTTTGATGGGATGCTCTTCTCTCCTCATCAAGCTCAATAATCTGATTGATCCTTGATTCATATGGGCCAAGCTCTTGATCTTCCAACTATTGGGAAAATTGAAATGAAGACAATTGTAGGTGCAAGGGTAGCAAAGCCTAAGTTCCATACACTAATTCAAATGGGCTTTTACTAGTAGCTCTTTTAGGAGTTATCCTATCAGCCCAAACTACAAATATCAATTGTTCATGCTATTTCTTTTGGTTTTCCTCCAAGGTTCTTCTTATGATCTTTAACAAATTCTTATTACTGGACTCAACTTGTCCATTCCCTTGGGGGTTATAGTTTGAAGAATAAGCTAGAATGATTCCATATTCATTGCACATTTCCATTAAAGGTTTGGCTCTAAAGAACATGACATTATTAGCTACAATCTTTGTTGGGACTCCAAATCTACATATGATTTGATTCAATAAGAAGTCCATAACTATTTGGTGTGTTGCTTTCTTGGTGGGGATTACCTCTACCCACTTTGTAAAGTAATCAGTGGCTACAAGGATCCACTTATGGCCAGCACTACAAGGATCTAAAATCTCACCAATGAAGTCCATCCCCCATTGCTTGAAAGGAGCTTAAATTGATACAGGCTGCAAAGGAAGGGAGCCTGAAGCTTTCAGTCTTCTAGAAAAATGTTGGCAAATATCACATTTTATAACCAATTGGGTTGCATATTTGAAGAGAGTAGGCCACCAATAACCAGCTCTTAAAATCTTATGTGCTGTTACTCTTCCAACAAACTATCCTCCACAAACTCCCCCATGGAAATCATCAACTATCTTGGGAGCTTCATCTTCAGTTATGCATTTCAAGAGGACACCTTCAGGAATCTTCGAAGCCAACCCAAGGTTTGTGATGATATATTTTTGTGAAGCCAACTTGGAGGATATTTTCTAATTTTTATTTAAGTGAATAGGGTAGAAAAGGTGTCTAAGGTAAAAGATTATATCCTTGTACCACTAGGAACTTACCAATTTTCCAAGAACATCTACCCTTTCTTCTTTTACTTCATTCACTTCTACTAGCTGCAGGTTGCTCTCAGCCATGAGCTTAGCATTACTAGCTTTATGGTTTGGATGTCCATAGCATACTCCTATAGTTTGTTCACCCATCTACATATTTTACTTGAGATCTCCATCTCTAATAAGATGTCTTTTACCATAGTGTGGGGAACATAAGCAACAAATTTTGAACTTAAAATATAAGGCCTGAAAACCTTTGTTTCTTTCACTAATGCAAATGCTTGTTTTCCATGATTATATACTTTAACTCAGCTACCTATAAAGCCTTAATAAAGAAGGCAATAGGCCTCTCAGCCATATTCTCATCCTTTTGTAGCAAAACAAAAGCAATGGTATACTCAGAGGTAAAGGAAAAGACTTGGAAAGGCCTCTCATAGTTTGGTGATGCTAAAATAGGTGCATATTTAAGTGCATCCTTAATTCCTTCAAAAGCTTTAATGGTAGCCTCCTCCCACCTGATAACTTGGTCCTTCTTTAGCGTGCTTGTGATTGGAAGATTCAACTCAGCAAAGTTGGAAACAAACCTTCTAATAAAATTAATTTGACCAAAGAAAGATTGGATGCCTTTCTTGGTTCTTGGGATAGGTACTTTACTAATTGCTTCCACTCTCTCATGGTCTATCATAACACAATCTTTTGACACAATGTGACCAAGCAGCTTGGCCTTTTGCATGCCAAAATGACACTTCTTTGGATTAAGAGAAATGCCATACTCTCTACATCTGATTAGCATCCTTTCCAAATGCTGCAAGTGATTTCCTCTCTACCTTGAAAACACAGTCACATCATCTTGGTAAACTACAATTAACTCATTGATGTAACCAACAAAAACAACATCCATTGCTCTTTGAAAAGTGGCACCAACATTCATCAAACCAAAGGGAATCCTAACAAAAACATATGCTCCCCAAGGAGTAGTGAATGTGTGCATGTGTTTGTTTTCAAAATAATGCTAATATGAGTAAAGAATAACACCTAAATAGCCTTAACTTAGCAAGAATTGAACAACAAACTAAACACCATCAATATAAGAATTAAACAAGGGTTAGATGCTAGCATTCATAAATACAGAATTTGAAACTAAAAATGCTAAATATCTAAAATCCTCTATTCTCTAACCACAAATAAATGAATGGACCTAAGTAAGCTCCATGGCTATCAAAATAGTTGTCCTCAGTATGCCAAGTAACCTAGGAATGAGGGCCTATCAAAGTTGGGCTACAAGACCCTTTTGACACCTCCCATATAAACCTAAGCACTTAAGAAAGAGGCTTAACTCTTCAAGATGATGAACTCTCAAGAGGGAAAAAGGCAAGCTCTTAGTCTTTGCTATATGCTTTGCATTCACTCTCTTAGAAAGTTTAGGTGTAAGTAAAAAGATAGGTGGAGGGCTCTTTATATAGCCCAAAGGATAAAGGATTCAACACATTCTCATGAATGTGGGATAAAGGTAAAACATGATTAGGAGTGGATAAGGTTGCTTATTAAAGGTAACCTTACTTTATAAGGGTTTAATACATTTTTAGCAAGTCATGGGAGTTGGGGGGTGCTTTAATTAATCAAAGGTGATTAATTAATAGGTAGGTGTAAGCTTATAGAAGCCAATTAGAAGAATATTAGTACGATTTAGGCTATTAGAAGGGGATTAAATCAATTAAATATTGATTTATTGGTTAAATGGAAGGGAAAACTAATTAATTAATAAGTAATTAATTAGTCTAGGTAGAAGGGGTGATTAAATCAATTAAATATTGATTTATTGGTTAAATGGAAGGGAAAGCTAAGTAATTAATAATAATTAATTAGTCTAGGTAGAAGGGGTGATTTATTAACGGAAGGTCATTAATTAGGGTATTTGTTAGATAGGCAACTTAATTAATTAGCTTAGTGTAATTAATTAATGATGATATGAGGGAAAATGAGTGCTTTTGACGATATGTTGTCGATTTGTGAGAAAGACGATAATTAACGCATTTAAGTATTTAAATTGCTTGGGCGTAATTATGGGTGTCTACATTTGCCCCTCTTTGGGGTGGCGTAAGTGACACCACTTCAAAGATAGTAGACAGGTGGAACTTTGAAGGGATAAAAGAAAAATTAGTAGGAGGGAGAGATGCCCGCTCGAGTGTCGATGGGGTGATGGAAGAAGTCGATCGACGATAGAAAAAGGTGAGATATAGGCAGAAGAAGGGGGGACGAGGTAGGATGCCTTGATGAGAGGGAGAATTAGGGGTGAAAGGGAAGTGGTGTAGAAGAAATATGGATGAGGGGGAGAAAATCTTAGCCTCTAGCCGCGTATTTGTTTGAAACAATTTGGATGTCATCATATTGCCATAGGAACTATGCCATCGGTCCTTATGAAAAATATAAGCATAAGACAAGGTAGAATGACATGAAAGCCATAATATGAACAATTGTCTATTGCTGAAAATACCAACTCCACGCAACAACAAAAAATGCAATGCAATACGAGAAGGAACAAGCTCATCTAATAGGGAAAACAAGTACGAACGCACATATCTAACCCAACAATGGTCAAGACAATTGTACAAAATGTTTTGTTATCAGTGCTGAAGAGATCCACAAGTTCATGATTGAAAAAAGGGTTAAAAAATGATGGCCCCAAGAAAGTATACATGCAAGTGGAAATGAAAATGGACACGGGGTCCTGAAAAGCATTTGTGCGCAACGAAACAGCACCAAGCAACCAAAAGTGCCCCGAGTACAGACGAAGCAGGTAGCTAGCTTTGGTGAATGGTTGTGAATTCAGTGATCTGTGAGTCATATTAATCGGGGAAGATGTTGAGACAAACCAATAGGATATGGAGAAAATACCATGTGCAAGATGCAAGTTTTAGCCATAAGAAGCAAGTTACCATTTTGTAGGGTGTTTTATTTTTAGGATTTTTTGAAAATTTTTGCCTTGTTTTTGATTTTTGATATAGTAAAATGTTTGTATTGTTTTGGCTTTCTAAACCATGATAAACAATAGAAGAAAGGAGAAGAAGAAAAACAAGGGCCTAGGGGCAAAAAAAAAGTGCCCTAGGTGGAAGAAAATAGAACAAACGAGAAATAATGTCCTTGTTTAGTGGAAAAATTAAGAAAAAATAATTATTTACGAGGGTGTGAAGAAGAATAAAAATCGCCAGGGGGCATAAAATTGTCCAGGGGAGAAGAAAGGGGTATTGGACAAAAAATGCCCTAATACGTTGAAAAATAAGAGAAAAAATAATTATTAGTTAAAAATAATTATTCCACATCGAACAGAGGAGAAAACCGGTGAGCTAAACAAGTGTCCCGACCATCTAATCGATGAAAAATAGGTTAATATACCACCCCCGAGGGGGGTAAAAACATTGCAATCAGTTCATTTAACCACTCAATTTAGAAAAAATTACCATGAGGCTCTGATATTCAGAAGTGATGGTGATCACACATGATCGTTGAGGCATGTTGTAGATTGTAGATGATAGATTGTGTAGACAATATAAAATGTTGTTTTCAAGTGTTGTTTTGTTGTATATGGACGGGATGATATGATGAATTTGGTGCGGGGGGATAGATTTTTGATTATGCGCAACCCCTCTTGCCCCCCATTGATGATATGATACTGTGATGATAGTGATGGTAATGTGATGTGAATGATAACAAACAGAGCACATGCAAGAAACATAGCCAAATGCTACAAAGAACACCAGGAATAAATGCAATACACCATGAATCACCATGCCTTATTAACAAGTAACAAAACACAACCAAATGTATTAAGAAAGAAATAAAGAATTAACACACTAGCATGTCGAAAACCCACTAACAATATGCACAAGCAAGAATGAATCTATTCTAAGCAAGAAAATATAAACTATGAAAAGTACACCCAAGTAACAAACAACTCAAAAGTAAGCACGCAAAACACTATACAAGCAACAAGTAAAGCAAGAAAACAAGACAATGCAAGTAAATATTTTTGTAAGATATGTTTTCATAAACCAATTTCTATTGTTTAGGTTTTTGTTGAAACAATTTTATATTGTTTTTGTGTTTTTTGAAACAATTTTCTATTGTTTTTTGTGTTTTTGCAAAACAATGTTCTATTGTTTTGTGTTTTCTCGAAACAATGTTCTATTGTTTTTGTGTTTTCTCAAAACGATGTTCTATTGTTTTTGTTTTTTCCTTGAAACAATTTTCTATTGTTTTTGTGTTTTCTCAAAACAATGTTCTATTGTTTTTGTGTTTTCCTCCTCGAAACAATTTCTATTGTTTTTTGTGTTTTCCTCGCAACAATTTTCTATTGTTTTGTGTTTTTAATAGTTTTCCAAAGCTATGTGAAGGTAACCAAGAAAGCATGGATTGCCCCAACGTTAGGTGGGGAATATACAAGGGGTATAAGCCACGTGCTTATGAACAAGAAGGTGAAGTCCGTTGAGTTGCTGCCAATGTATGATGGGAAATAACGAAAGACCACATCCCTTACAGATGAGTAAAATAAGGCAAAGCCAGATCAAGGCTTGGACTAGAGTGTGTGCACAAGGAAACTCAAAGGCAGAACCAGGTCCAGGACAAAGACAACTACCCTTCTAATACAAAATGCTTGTGAACAACAAATCCTCCCGAGGTGCTGGAGAACCGGTTTTCACCCAAGGAGTTGTCCAAAGTGCCACAATTGCGTGGTTTTCACTAGTGGACGACCTGTTTTTCTCTTTTTATTTTTCTGATTTTTTTTTGAGTTTTGTATTTTCGTAAATTTTGTGCCATGTCAAGAATATGAACTCTTAAGATGAATGGCATTCATTGGCTCTCGGAGTCATCACATTAGGGTGAGCCAGTGTGGATTGCCCGATGTCGTACTGGCAATATAACACTGGTCCTAACCATTTGGTTCGAAAAACACTTCCCTTTCTTTTCGCACTCTGCTCTGGTGTGAACTGGTTATCCTTCATAACTAAATCACCCACCTCAAACTGGGTGAGGCTGATTCTCTTGTTGTAGTGTAGGGAGACTATATGTGATTACCTTCAGTGATAAGAGCGCGAATGTGCCTCTCAAGCCTAAGAGAAGGAGCTCTAACTTAGCCAATATGGAAACCTGCGATTAATCTTCAGCCTTATCCAAAGAGTCCGAAGATAAAGTTTTAGGATAGGAGTTCAATCCTAAAGGGATCTTAGGATTGGATAGATTCTATCCGAACCACTAGGGAATAGGGTGTTGCACCCATAGGAGTGCGAATTGATGTGGGTAGGCCCAAAGGTATGGGTGGTTTTTAGGTTCCAATTTCAAACCAGTTTTTGCTAAAACATCTTTCCATATCTTACCAAAGTTCTTGTTTGTTATGCCTCAGCTTTTCCATACCCTGAGGGTTAAAATGGCATGGAACGTTTCAATGATGATTTGGATTGTTGGCAAAGACCCTTTACATGTTTTGTTATGAATGACTTCCATATCTGGACAATGGCTGCAGGGGATACCATACGGTCAAATAACGTTGATTCATGATGAATTTAGAATTTTGGGATCATGGTGACTGGTTAAAGGGACAGCCTCCACCCATTTTGTAAGGTATTCTGTAGCTGAGGATATGGGTTATGGCCATCAAATGAGGTAGGAGTAAGCTTCCCGATAGATCAAGTCTCAACTTGGAGGAAGGCCACAGGGTTAGTGGATTGGTTGCAATGGTTGCATGGAGAAGGATTTGAAATTCACTAATTTTGGAAAAGCACAAGATTTTCTAACATAATTACAACAATAATTTTCCATGTGGGCCAATAGTACCTATCTTAACAGTTATTAGCCAAGACAATTCATGGTATGTGCTCCAACAACTCCTTTGAGTAATTCTTTAGTGGACTAGAGGACGACGGGGGTAAAATCAAGACAACGTAACGATTCAAATCATAGCCATGATGAAAAGTGTACATCCTTAAACGGGTGTATAAAGGGGATATATGGTGAATCAAGATTTCTTGTTAGAATGAGATCTATTGGGAGGGAAAAGTATTGTCCTTTAGATAGGGTGCAACAGGGTGGTACCACGGGGAATAGGGACCACACAACCCACAAGCCAGGCAAGATTCTAGCACGTCTATGTAGGCTGGTGTGTAGATTTTTACGAAAAGGGCATCAGATAATTGTTACCAGTAGTGGAATACAAAGCATTAGATCCCACCATTTCCATTAGCATCTAACGATTTATTCTAGCTCTTGGGATCTGCTCAACGGTAAGGAGCAGAAAATATTCAAAAAACATCTCAAATCAAAAAATGGAGTCCATGAAAGTGATGCCAATGACCTTGGAAGGACAAGATGGACAAAAAAATCACTATTAATTTGATGAATTTTGATGCAAAAATCATGATTCCAAGCTTCCTGGAGCTCTATGGTGGTCAAAACAAATGGATGCACATTAATCGTCGATCTTATCCATCTTTTAATCTTGGCCCTCCATGTGGAAGATACAGATTTAGAAATAAGCTTGAGTTACCATTTTAATTTTTTGGATAAGGCTAGACAAGTGTCAAAAAATGATTAGAAACGAAATTCGGGCTCATTTTTTACTTTTCCCTTTTTTTGGAAAAATGGAAAATTTTGACTTTTTTCTCCACCTCTCCACCTTTGAATTTTGGAGCTGACACATGGCACATGGTGGGTCCATTGGGAGTGTGATTCAATTCTACACATTTTAACCTTTTTTGGAAATTGGGAAAATTTTCACCTTTTACCCCGTGGGCCCGCACCTCCGATTTCTCCCTTGCCACGTGTCTCCTGATGATTTGCTAGCGGGCTAGTGCTTTAAATTTTGATTTTGAGTCTTTTTTATAAAAGGGAAAAAATTTCCTCCTACCTCTACCAGCCTGCCGACCTGCTCAATTGGACACGTGTCCACCTATAATTCATTCGCGGGGGCATGTTAATTTTTTTTACTTTGAACTCTTTTGTGAAAAAGGGAAAAAATCCCCTTTTACCTCCTCCAGCCCGCTAACTCGCTCTGCCCTACCATGTTGCCACGTGTCCTCCTTTGATTGGAGCGAGGGAAAAATTGATTTTGAAACTTTATAGAATTAGAGCCAAAAAACTCTAAGTCCCCCCTTGGTCCGCACTTCCATTTTGAAACTTTTTAGGACATGTATCCTCTCCCGATTGGCTACAAGGTTTCAAGCCAATTTTTGACTTTAAATTTTTTTACAAAATAAAGTAAAAATTTTCAAAGGAGATCTAACTCCCCACCATCCCCCTACCAATTAGAACATGCCACGTAGGAAAATTTGGAAAAAACGGGTCCCCTGGGCCTAAAAATGCCCCATTTGTCAAAAAAGGTAAAAAATGAAAAGCTACAACGCTTCCTCACTTTTCCCTCAGCCAATTGGAAATTGCCACGTTTCCAATGCATGTTTAAGGAAGAAATTTATGGGAAAATGATGCCCGTTTGATCGTCAAAAACAAAGAAAATTTCCAGTTGTGCCCAGAATATGATTTTTTCACCAAGGATAATTTTTTTTTGAATTGGAACCAGACAAAACATGATTTTCGAGCATTTCTTGACCTTGGGATTGAATTTTCAAAGGCATACAAGGATGATTTGATCAATTTCAATTTTTCCATGACCTAGTAAAGGGAAAAAATGACATAGCCCGCAAAATTGGAAAAGCTAGGGCACAAAAAAGGGCAAACTTGGATTATTCTCTGAAATTAGGGAAAAACAACAAGTTTTTGAGCATTTTAAAGCATTCAACTGGAGGTGAAGAATTTCAGACCATCAATTCAAAGGGTAAAACATTTTTGAGCAAATACAGATTTGGAAAATTAGGGCAACATGGTGGCAAGCTCAAAAATGGCACCAACATTGGATCTTGCTTGGGGGATGGGCACTCCCAGTGAGTGCCACAAGGACAAAATGTAGACCAAGTGCCAAAATAGTCATTGGGTAGAGGATTCATGAGCCAAAATCACCCAAAAACCAGCTAAGAACTCGAAAAAAATGGCTTGCCACATAGCAAGGCAAACCACAAACCGACAAAACACCAAAAACAGAGTGAAAATCCAAACACTACACACTATACAAGCTGGTGCATACCTCAAATTTGGGGTCTAATACAAGAAATGTTTCAGATGTCTACCATTAAAAAGGAAATCTCAACAATTCCCCATCTAAATCTTTGAGAAAAAGGTATGCTCGGTAATTCTGATATCAATGGCATAAGGGCCCATCCATAATGCATCAAATTTTCCATGCTTTCCCTTTTCTTCATGCCTACTATCCCAAAAAAAAAACCAGATCTCCAACATTGAAGGCTCTAGAAGTGACCTTCTTGTCAAATAATCTCTTCAATTTTTCCCTAAATCTAACATGCCTTTGATGGGATGCTCTTCTCTCCTCATCAAGCTCAATAATCTGATTGATCCTTGATTCATATGGGCCAAGCTCTTGATCTTCCAACTATTGGGAAAATTGAAATGAAGACAATTGTAGGTGCAAGGGTAGCAAAGCCTAAGTTCCATACACTAATTCAAATGGGCTTTTACTAGTAGCTCTTTTAGGAGTTATCCTATCAGCCCAAACTACAAATATCAATTGTTCATCGCTATTTCTTTTGGGTTTTCCTCCAAGGTTCTTCTTATGATCTTTAACAAATTCTTATTACTGGACTCAACTTGTCCATTCCCTTGGGGGTTATAGTTTGAAGAATAAGCTAGAATGATTCCATATTCATTGCACATTTCCATTAAAGGTTTGGCTCTAAAGAACATGACATTATTAGCTACAATCTTTGTTGGGACTCCAAATCTACATATGATTTGATTCAATAAGAAGTCCATAACTATTTGGTGTGTTGCTTTCTTGGTGGGGATTACCTCTACCCACTTTGTAAAGTAATCAGTGGCTACAAGGATCCACTTATGGCCAGCACTACAAGGATCTAAAATCTCACCAATGAAGTCCATCCCCCATTGCTTGAAAGGAGCTTAAATTGATACAGGCTGCAAAGGAAGGGAGCCTGAAGCTTTCAGTCTTCTAGAAAAATGTTGGCAAATATCACATTTTATAACCAATTGGGTTGCATATTTGAAGAGAGTAGGCCACCAATAAACCAGCTCTTAAAATCTTATGTGCTGTTACTCTTCCAACAAACTATCCTCCACAAACTCCCCCATGGAAATCATCAACTATCTTGGGAGCTTCATCTTCAGTTATGCATTTCAAGAGGACACCTTCAGGAATCTTCGAAGCCAACCCAAGGTTTGTGATGATATATTTTTGTGAAGCCAACTTGGAGGATATTTTCTAATTTTTATTTAAGTGAATAGGGTAGAAAAGGTGTCTAAGGTAAAAGATTATATCCTTGTACCACTAGGAACTTACCAATTTTCCAAGAACATCTACCCTTTCTTCTTTTACTTCATTCACTTCTACTAGCTGCAGGTTGCTCTCAGCCATGAGCTTAGCATTACTAGCTTTATGGTTTGGATGTCCATAGCATACTCCTATAGTTTGTTCACCCATCTACATATTTTACTTGAGATCTCCATCTCTAATAAGATGTCTTTTACCATAGTGTGGGGAACATAAGCAACAAATTTTGAACTTAAAATATAAGGCCTGAAAACCTTTGTTTCTTTCACTAATGCAAATGCTTGTTTTTCCATGATTATATACTTTAACTCAGCTACCTATAAAGCCTTAATAAAGAAGGCAATAGGCCTCTCAGCCATATTCTCATCCTTTTGTAGCAAAACAAACAGCAATGGTATACTCAGAGGTAAAGGAAAAAGACTTGGAAAGGCCTCTCATAGTTTGGTGATGCTAAAATAGGTGCATATTTAAGTGCATCCTTAATTCCTTCAAAAGCTTTAATGTGTAGCCTCCTCCCACCTGATAACTTGGTCCTTCTTTAGCGTGCTTGTGATTGGAAGATTCAACTCAGCAAAGTTGGAAACAAACCTTCTAATAAAATTAATTTGACCAAAGAAAGATTGGATGCCTTTCTTGGTTCTTGGGATAGGTACTTTACTAATTGCTTCCACTCTCTCATGGTCTATCATAACACAATCTTTTGACACAATGTGACCAAGCAGCTTGGCCTTTTTGCATGCCAAAATGACACTTCTTTGGATTAAGAGAAATGCCATACTCTCTACATCTGATTAGCATCCTTTCCAAATGCTGCAAGTGATTTCCTCTCTACCTTGAAAACACAGTCACATCATCTTGGTAAACTACAATTAACTCATTGATGTAACCAACAAAAACAACATCCATTGCTCTTTGAAAAGTGGCACCAACATTCATCAAACCAAAGGGAATCCTAACAAAAACATATGCTCCCCAAGGAGTAGTGAATGTGATGCATGTGTTTGTTTTCAAAATAATGCTAATATGAGTAAAGAATAACACCTAAATAGCCTTAACTTAGCAAGAATTGAACAACAAACTAAACACCATCAATATAAGAATTAAACAAGGGTTAGATGCTAGCATTCATAAATACAGAATTTGAAACTAAAAATGCTAAATATCTAAAATCCTCTATTCTCTAACCACAAATAAATGAATGGACCTAAGTAAGCTCCATGGCTATCAAAATAGTTGTCCTCAGTATGCCAAGTAACCTAGGAATGAGGGCCTATCAAAGTTGGGCTACAAGACCCTTTTGACACCTCCCATATAACCTAAGCACTTAAGAAAGAGGCTTAACTCTTCAAGATGATGAACTCTCAAGAGGGAAAAAGGCAAGCTCTTAGTCTTTGCTATATGCTTTGCATTCACTCTCTTAGAAAGTTTAGGTGTAAGTAAAAAGATAGGTGGAGGGCTCTTTATATAGCCCAAAGGATAAAGGATTCAACACATTCTCATGAATGTGGGATAAAGGTAAAACATGATTAGGAGTGGATAAGGTTGCTTTATTAAAGGTAACCTTACTTTATAAGGGTTTAATACATTTTTAGCAAGTCATGGGAGTTGGGGGGTGCTTTAATTAATCAAAGGTGATTAATTAATAGGTAGGTGTAAGCTTATAGAAGCCAATTAGAAGAATATTAGTACGATTTAGGCCTATTAGAAGGGGATTAAATCAATTAAATATTGATTTATTGGTTAAATGGAAGGGGAAAACTAATTAATTAATAATAATTAATTAGTCTAGGTAGAAGGGGTGATTAAATCAATTAAATATTGATTTATTGGTTAAATGGAAGGGAAAGCTAAGTAATTAATAATAATTAATTAGTCTAGGTAGAAGGGGTGATTTATTAACGGAAGGTCATTAATTAGGGTATTTGTTAGATAGGCAACTTAATTAATTAGCTTAGTGTAATTAATTAATGATGATATGAGGGAAAATGAGTGCTTTTGACGATATGTTGTCGATTTGTGAGAAAGACGATAATTAACGCAATTTAAGTATTTAAATTGCTTGGGCGTAATTATGGGTGTCTACATTTGCCCCTCTTTGGGGTGGCGTAAGTGACACCACTTCAAAGATAGTAGACAGGTGGAACTTTGAAGGGATAAAAGAAAAATTAGTAGGAGGGAGAGATGCCCGCTCGAGTGTCGATGGGGGTGATGGAAGAAGTCGATCGACGATAGAAAAAGGTGAGATATAGGCAGAAGAAGGGGGACGAGGTAGGATGCCTTGATGAGAGGGAGAATTAGGGGTGAAAGGGAAGTGGTGTAGAAGAAATATGGATGAGGGGGGAGAAAATCTTAGCCTCTAGCCGCGTATTTGTTTGAAACAATTTGGATGTCATCATATTGCCATAGGAACTATGCCATCGGTCCTTATGAAAAATATAAGCATAAGACAAAGGTAGAATGACATGAAAAAGCCATAATATGAACAATTGTCTATTGCTGAAAATACCAACTCCACGCAACATACAAAAATGCAATGCAATACGAGAAGGAAACAAGCTCATCTAATAGGGAAAACAAGTACGAACGCACATATCTAACCCAACAATGGTCAAGACAATTGTACAAATGTTTTGTTATCAGTGCTGAAGAGATCCACAAGTTCATGATTGAAAAAAAAGGGTTAAAAATGATGCCCCAAGAAAGGATACATGCAAGTGGAAAATGAAAATGGACCACGGGGTCCATGAAAAGCATTTGTGCGCAACGAAACAGCACCAAGCAACCAAAAGTGCCCCAGAGTACAGACGAAGCAAGTAGCTAGCTTTTGTGAATGGTTGTGAATTCAGTGATCTGTGAGTCATATTAATCGGGGAAGATGTGAGACAAAACCAATAGGATATGGAGAAAATACCATGTGCAAGATGCAAGTTTTTAGCCATAAGAAGCAAGTTACCATTTTGTAGGGGTGTTTTATTTTTTAGGATTTTTTTGAAAATTTTTGCCTTGTTTTTGATTTTTTTGATATAGTAAATGTTTGTATTGTTTTGGCTTTCTAAACCATGATAAACAATAGAAGAAAGGAGAAGAAGAAAAACAAGGGCCTAGGGGCAAAAAAAAGTGCCCTAGGTGGAAGAAAATAGAAACAAACGAGAAATAATGTCCTTGTTTAGTGGAAAAATTAAGAAAAAATAATTATTTACGAGGGTGTGAAGAAGAATAAAAATCGCCAGGGAGCAATAAAATTGTCCAGGGGAGAAGAAAGGGGTATTGGACAAAAAATGCCCTAATACGGTGAAAAATAAGAGAAAAATAATTATTTAGTTAAAAATAATTATTCCACAGCGAACAGAGGAGAAAACGGTGAGCTAAACAAGTGTCCCGACCATCTAATCGATGAAAAATAGGTTAATATACCACCCCCGAGGGGGGTAAAAACATTGCAATCAGTTCATTTTAACCACTCAATTTAGAAAAATTACCATGAGGCTCTGATAGTCAGAAGTGATGGTGATCACACATGATCGTTTGAGGCATGTTGTAGATTGTAGATGATAGATTTGTAGACAATATAAAATGTTGTTTTCAAGTGTTGTTTTGTTGTATATGGACGGGATGATATGATGATATTGGTGCGGGGGGATAGATTTTTGATTATGCGCAACCCCTCTTGCCCCCATTGATGATATGATATGTGATGATAGTGATGGTAATGTGATGTGAATGATAACAAAACAGAGCACATGCAAGAAACATAGCCAAATGCTACAAAGAACACCAGGAATAAATGCAATACACCATGAATCACCATGCCTTATTAACAAGTAACAAAACACAACCAAATGTATTAAGAAAGAAATAAAGAATTAACACACTAGCATGTCGAAACCCACTACAATATGCACAAGCAAGAATGAATCTATTCTAAGCAAGAAAATATAAACTATGAAAAAGTACACCCAAGTAACAAACAACTCAAAAGTAAGCACGCAAAACACTATACAAGCAACAAGTAAAGCAAGAAAACAAGACAATGCAAGTAAATATTTTTGTAAGATATGTTTTCATAAACCAATTTCTATTGTTTAGGTTTTTGTGAAACAATTTTATATTGTTTTTGTGTTTTTTGAAACAATTTTCTATTGTTTTTGTGTTTTTGCAAAACAATGTTCTATTGTTTTTGTGTTTTCTCGAAACAATGTTCTATTGTTTTTGTGTTTTCTCAAAACGATGTTCTATTGTTTTTGTTTTTTCCTTGAAACAATTTTCTATTGTTTTTGTGTTTTCTCAAAACAATGTTCTATTGTTTTTGTGTTTTCCTCGAAACAATTTTCTATTGTTTTTTGTGTTTTCCTCGAAACAATTTTCTATTGTTTTTGTGTTTTTAATAGTTTTCCAAAGCTATGTGAAGGTAACCAAGAAAGCATGGATGCCCCAACGTTAGGTGGGGAATATACAAGGGTATAAGCCACGTGCTTATGAACAAGAAGGTGAAGTCGTTGAGTTGCTGCCAATGTATGATGGGAAATAACGAAAGACCACATCCCTTACAGATGAGTAAAATAAGGCAAAGCCAGATCAAGGCTGGACTAGATGGTGTGCACAAGGAAACTCAAAGGCAGAACCAGGTCCAGGACAAAGACAACTACCCTTCTAATACAAAATGCTTGTGAACAACAAATCCTCCCGAGGTGCTGGAAACCGGTTTTCACCCAAGGAGTTGTCCAAAGTGCCACAATTGCGTGGTTTTCACTAGTGGACGACCTGTTTTCTCTTTTTATTTTTCTGATTTTTTTTTTGATGTTTTTGTATTTTTCTAAATTTTTGTGCCATGTTCAAGAATATAACTTCTTAAGATGCATGGCATTCATTGGCTCTCGGAGCTCATCACCATTAGGGTGAGCCAGTTTGTATGCCCCGATGTCGTACTTGGCAACTATAACACATGGTCCTAACCAATTTGGTTCGAACTTCCCTTTCTTTTCTCACTCTGCTCTGGTGTTGAACTGGTTCTCCTTCATAACTAAATCACCCACCTCAAACTGGTGAGGGATGATTCTCTTGTTGTAGTTGTAGGAGACTATATGTTGATATACCTTCAGGTGATTAAGAGCGCGAATGTGCCTCTCATCCAAGAGCTCTAACTTAGCCAATCTTGCCACTCGATAATCTTCATCCTTATCCAAATAGTCCCGAAGATAAATTTTTATGGATAGGAGTTCAATCTCTAAAGGGATGATAGATTCTATCCTGAACACTAGGGAATATGGTGTTGCACCCATAGGAGTGCGAATTGATGTTCGGTAGGCCCAAAGGTCTGGGTGGATTTTTAGGTGCCAATTTCAACCAGTTTTGCTAACCATCTTCTCCATTATCCTTACCAAAGTCTTGTTTGTTGCCTCAGCTTTTCCATTACCCTGAGGGTAATATGGCATGGACCGTTTCAATATGATTTGGAATTGTTGGCAAAGACCTTTCATAGTTTTGTTCTTGAATGACTTCCCATTATCTGTGACAATGGCTGCAGGGATACCATATCGGCAAATAACGTGATTCATGATGAATTTAGAATTTTTTGCTCCTGTGACATAGGTTAAAGGGACAGCCTCCACCCATTTTGTAAGGTATTCTGTAGCTGTGATGATATGTGTATGGCCATCAAATGAGGTAGGAGTAAGCTTCCCTATTAGATCAAGTCCCCACTTGGAGAATGGCCACAGGGTAGTGATTGGTTGCAATGGTTGCAATGGAGAATGGATGAAATTTCCATACTTTTGGCAAAGCACACATTTTCTAACATAATTACAACAATCAGTTTCCATGGTGGGCCAATAGTAACCTACTCTTAACAGTTTCTTAGCCAAGACCATTCCATTTGTATGTGCTCCACATACTCCTTTGTGTACTTCTTTATTGCCTAGATTGACTCGGTCACATCAAGACAACGTAACAGATTCCCATCATAGCCATGATGATAAAGTGTACCTCCTAAAAGGGTGTAACGGGATATCTGGTGAATCAAGATTTTCTTTTTAGAATGAGAGATATTGGGAGGGAAAGTATTGTCCTTAAGATAGGTGAAAATGGGTTTGTACCACGGGGAATAGGGACCAACAACCTCACAAGCCAGGCAAGATTCTAGCACGTCATATGTAGGCTGGTGTAGATTTTTTACGAAAAATGGCATATCATTGTTCCCTAGTGGAATACAAAGCATAGATCCCACCATTTCCATAGCATCTACCGATCTATTCTATGCTCTTGGGATCTGCTCAAAGGTAATGCGCATAAAATACTCCTTCAGAGTTTCCACCAACTTCTTGTAAGGTATGAGCTTGTCATCCTTAAATTTATACTCATCATTAACCTGTTTGATGATTAGCTATGAATCACCTACAACCTTAACATGTTGAATATTCCACTTGATGGCTAGCTTCATCCCTACAATGAGTGCTTTATATTCCACAATGTTGTTCTTGCAAGGGAAGGCCAGGTGGAAAGCCTGTGGTATAGGATCACCCGAAGGAGTAATAAGGACCACTCTTGCACCTGAACCATGAAACATAAAAGATCCATCAAAATGTATCTGCCATATGATAGATTCTTCAATGTAGAGCAAAGATGCATCTGGCAGATCCAGACTCAAAGGTTCTGTGCTTTGCAAAGGTGCTTCCACTAGCTGGTTAGCAAGTACTTGTCTTTTAACTAATTATTGATGGAAAAATTCTATATCAAACTCACTGAGTAGAATGATCCAATTAGACATTCTACCCGTGAGGGTGGGTTTGGACAAAAAATAATTGAGTGGGTCAACCTTGGATATGAGCTTGGTCTTAGTATTTAGTAGGTAATGGAAAAGTTTCTAAAAAGTAAAAACAACAGCCAAGAAAGCCTTTTCAATCTTAGGATAATTACATTCATAGGTGATAAGGGTGCAACTCAGATAGTAGACTACTTTCTCTTAATGGCTAAGGTTGTATTGGGTGAGTAGTGCACCAATAGCGTATTACGTAGTGGAAATATAGAGAAAAAGTGGTTCTCCCAGAGTGGGAGGAATGAGGATAGGTGGATTAGCCAGGTGCTGTTCAAGCAAAGCAAAGGATTTCTATTTCTCGGGTCCCTAGATGAAAGTGACGTACTTCTTAAGCGAATGAGTGACATTTATCTGCAAGATGGGAGATAAAGTAGTGAATGGCTTGAATTTTCCCCTGTAAGCTACGTAGTTTCTTGATATTCTCAGGTGGAGGCATTTCTGTGATGGCAGACACTTTAGCAGGGTCTACCTCAATACCTCATCTTGACACAATGAAGCCTAATAGTTTCCCATATAGCACACCGAAGACACACTTCTTTGGATTCAACCTAACTTTGTATTCATGCAGGCATTCAAAGATACTCCGCAAAATTATAGGATGATCCTCTCTTGTTTTGGACTTTCCCAGGATGTTGTCTACGTAGTCTTCCATGATGCCATGAATCATATCATGAAATATTACTATCATGGCCCATTGATAAGTTGCTCCTACATTCTTAACGCCAAATGGCATCACCTGATAACAGAAGGTGCCCCAAGGAGTTGTGAAAGCTATTTTATGTTGGTCTTCCTCAGCGATCTTAATTTGATTATAACCCAAAAAGCCATCCATAAGGATAACATTTCGTACCATGTGGTTGAGTCAACAATCATGTCAATGTTGGGCAATAGAAAGTCATCTTTAGGGAAAGCTTTATTGATGTCTCTAAAATCTATGTAGATTTGGATACCGATAGGTTTCTTCTGGACAGGAACAATGTTTGATATCCATTCAGAATAATCAAGATAGGCTTAACGAACAAGGCTACTCTTGGGTGCATCTTTCAGAGCTTCTATTTGATAGGCTTAGCGTCTACGTGCACAACTAGGTTGTGCATGACCAAATTTGGATCTAAGTTGGGCATGTCTTTGTA
Source organism: Taxus chinensis (assembly GCA_019776745.2). Classification (NCBI taxonomy): domain Eukaryota; kingdom Viridiplantae; phylum Streptophyta; class Pinopsida; order Cupressales; family Taxaceae; genus Taxus; species Taxus chinensis. Next base: position 541,177,634 of record CM034150.1, read on the forward strand.
AGACCATGCGAACACATCAATAAACTCTCACAGTAGTATAGTGAACATCTTTTTTTCTCTGTCCGAGAGTGATGCTCCCAATTTTACTATCTTGGGATCTTCTTCGGTACCAATATTGACATCAATGGTTTCTTCAACTAAATTTTTTGATAAATCCTCCATACGCGTAGGATCAGGAGGTAGGTTGAGATCTTCATCCAAGGATGTCTCTACGAGATTTTCATCCTTGGCATGGTCACTTTGTTTGTCCTTTGATTTTCTTATTTGTTTGTCAGCCAGTGCCTGAAAGAGGTTTTCACTGTGCGACTTGGAATTTTATTTTTACCGAGGCTTTTCTTTAGAACTCTTGCCCTCACTTTTCTTTAAATTTTTCTGACCACAAAGTTCAGCCTCCTCGCTGAAGTAGGTGTAGGTGTCTAAGTCAATAAAGAAACCCTTCTTGTGATCTCCAATGGGAATTGTATCCCTTATGCCCATGAACTCCACAATAGCCTCATCATTCTTGAATAAATCTAGTGGCACGTGAAATTGTTGGTCCCATTCAACAAGGGAAGGGTACAAAAGGTCAAGGATCGGTTCAGTGGGGGTTATGATCAGGACAAAATTATTCATGAAAAGGTTCGTGGAGGCCAGATCCTTATATTGGCTACAACAAGAATCCGTATCACTGTCTAGATAATCAGAGCCATCCTCATGCTCTGAACAAGTTGCATCTTGATCGTTAGGGTGTGCCCCATAAGGGAAAATCCCGATGCCATATCTTTTAGTTTTGAAATGGGGGAGAGGGACTGGTTCCCTTTGTCCTTGTTCATTCTTACCAAATCCTAGGCCTTTGTAGCCCATGGAGTACATCATTCTGCTATATTTTTCATATTCTGCGGTTTGATAACAAGATGGACGAGTGTCCTCAGGGACCCAAGTAGTATGTGGATCAAGTAATTTTTCCTAAGATAACAAGCCTCCAGGTAAGAATGACCCAATAGTGTGTTCCTCTCTAGGTCTCCTGAAGTGGTAGTTGGGTCAACCTCTAGTCTTGGGTGACAAGGAGAGGTCAGAAACCAAGAGTGCTTGTTGTACATTATACTTCCCATAGCCATATTCTAGGATTTTCATCTCCCATGAATTAAATGGAGATGTTGAAGTAGATGCCCCATGAGTGCAAGAACTAAGAGAATTTGAATCTACTCGAGATTCCATGGCCTCAGAATGAAGAGGGATAGCTATATCTATGGAGGGACATGCATATGTACCCTTTCGTGCAAAGCTATTAAGAGCTCTACAATGAGCAAAGGGATCTGAATCTCCTGGTATTGTAACTATATGTCCCTCATGCTTAAACTTGATGCATTGATGAAATGTTGATGGCATGGCCTACACGACATGAATCCATGGTTATCCTAGAAGTATATTATATGGAAGTTCCAAGTCTAGGACGTGAAACTTTGTCTGATGGCAAGTGGGGCCCACCTCCATGGGTAGCGTAATGGTGCATGATGACTCTCTTTCTGCGTAGTCGTATGCGGTGATATTGATGATATGGGACTCAAGATTTTCCTCCGTATGTCCCAATTGTTTGACTAATTTAAGTGTGCAGATGTTCAATCTAGATCCGTTATCCACAAGCACCCATTTTGATTTTCCTACGGGTGACAACTACCTCAATGTATAAGGGAATATTATGTTTAGGATTCTCGGTAGGGACCTCCCTATGGTTGAAAGTGAGATGCTCACTAGGTGTAATATTTACCACCGCAGCTTGAAGGTATGCAGGATCAATTTCTAAAGGCACTCCCGACCCTTGAAGAGTTTGATACAAAATGTCCTTATGCACATTAGATATCTTAAGAAGATCTAAGATTGAGATCTTAGAAGGTGTCCTCTCAAGTTGTTCTAAGAGGTTATATTTACTTTGTGGGGTTTTAGAACAAAGAGGGTTCCAGAATCACAAGGTGGGCATGCCTTATTACCACAGTGTAGTCCTTTCCCTTGATCTGTGACATGTGATGTGGTTGGATGGTATTGACATGGTCAGTAGGGGAGTGAATACATCCGATAAGCGAATCGTAATGATTGTTATCTCTTTCAATATACAAGTAATTCGTAGCTTTATAGGTTTGGGATGAGTCTCCCTGATCCGGCTTTGTCTTTTCTGACTTATCATGCTTAGGGAATGGTTCCTTATAAATCCCCATTTTCTCGTTAGGTGTTTGCATTTTTCCAGGGTTATGCACCTCTATCTCTCCATTATCAATGAGGTCTTGAATATAGTAACGAAGCCAAAGACATTTGTCTATCTTATGACCTTTAACGCGATGCATTTCATAGTATTCATGCTCCTTATAGCATGAAGGTTTAGGAGCATTGCCATCAAACAGTTGCATTATAGGATAGGTCATCAGGTGGGCCGCATCCAACTATTTTAGTATGACGGACAATGGTTCATTGAGGGAGGTGAATGTTCATTACTTTGGTTATCATATGCGGTGATAGTGATGATATGGGACTCACAATATACCTCCGTATGTCCCAATTGTTTGACTAACTTAAGTGTGCAGATGTTCAATCCAGATCCATTATCCACAAGCACCCGTTTGATTTTCCTACGGGTGACAACTACCTCAATGTATAAGGGAAGATTATGTGTAGGATTCTCAGTAGGGACCTCCCTATGGTTGAAAGTGAGATGCTCACTGGGTTGCAATATTTGCCACCGGCTTGAAGGTATGTAGGATCGACTTCTAAAGGCACTCCTGACCCCTGAAGAGTTTGATACAAAATGTCCTTATGCACATTGGATATCTTGAGAAGATCTAAGATCGAGATCTTAGCAGGTGTCCTCTCAAGTTGTTCTAAAAGGTTATATTTACCAGTTTGTGGGGTCAACAGAGAGGGTTCTGAGAATCACAAGGTAGGCACACCTTATTACCGCAGCGCAGTCCTTTCCCTTGATCCGGATGGTATTGACACGGTCAGCAGGGGAGTGAATACATCCGATAAGTGAATCGTAATGATTGTTATCTCTTTTGGTATATAAGTAATTCGTGGCTTTATAGGTTTGGGATGAGTCTCCCTGATCCGGCTTTGTCTTTTCTGACTTATCATGCTTGGGGAATGGTTCCTTATAAATCCCCATTTTCTTGTTAGGTGTTTGCATGTGGCCAGGGTTATCCACCTCTATCTCCCCGTTGTCAATGAGGTCTTGAATATAGTGGCGAAGTCCAAGACATTTTTCTGTTTTATGACCTTTAATGCGATGCATTTCATAGTATTCATGCTCCTTATACCATGAAGGTTTAGGAGCGTTGTCATCAAACAGTTGCGTTGTAGGATAGGTCATCATGTGGGCCGCATCCAACTATTTTAGTATGACGGACAATGGTTCATTGAGGGAGGTGAATGTTCATCACTTTGGTGGTGGTTGAATTGGGCCCTTGGTTAGTTTAAAAGGTTGACTGGTTTGGACCATTTGAACACGATTTGGAATCAGTGATTCCATCTCCCACCACGTTTTTGTTTTTGTTAAAGATCTTTGGCTTTTCAGTGGGTTTGACACTTTGGTTGTCTTTAGATTGGGTTTTGAGGGTGCCTTTGGCAATGAGAGCCTTTTCTATTTGAATCCCTTTCTCGATAACCTCCTCAAAGGTGTGGACACAATGCATTTGGAGGTGGAAAGCTATATTTGGGTTGAGATTAGGGATGAAAATACTGACCAGCTGCTTCTCAGGGAAAGCGCAAGGGAAGCGACTAGCTATCCCTCTCCATCGTTGGAGGAAGCTGGCGAAGGTCTCATTTGGGCATTGTTTTGTGCCACACAAGTCTGCCATGGTGACGTCACTCTCTATGTTATATGAGAAATGATGCATGAATCTTTCTGCCAATTCTGGCCAGGTGAAAATTGATCCTCGTGGTAAGCGCGTAAACCATTCCAATGCTTGACCTCCGAGACTCTTAGGAAAAAGTCTGATGAGGTAATTATCACTATAAGACACCTCTTGACATGCCATGTAGAAATCTTTAACATGATCCCTTGGGTCTCCCTTTCCTTTGTATTTGTCGAACTTTGGCATATCAAATTTCTTTGGAAAGGGTTGAAGGGTCATTGTCTTGTCAAAAGGATAGGGGCATAGTTCTTCGTATTGGTATTTCCTAATACTCCCTATATTGCTTTCTTGTATGCTCGCAAGCGTTGCTTTCATAGATTGCACTTCTTGTGCGAGCAATTTTTCTCTAGTGGGAGAAGCGGGGACGTGTACACGATGATACCCCGTGTCTTCTTCTCCTTGGTTTTCTCGATGGAGTTCGTGGATCCTAAACTTAGGCCTTGACTTTTGAATGTTCTTGTTTGTGTCTTTCTGTACCTGGAAAGTAAGCAAAGCTAGTTGTTGGCTTAGGTTACTGAGTTGTTGTTGGATTGTGACTTGGTTTGTGTCTTCTTCTTCTAAAGGTTCTTCCTCTTCGTATTGTGGAGGTTCTTCCCCTGTCTCATGTTCTATCTTGTTTCTTCGTGGCACTTTGATGAGGGGTATTCTATGCCCTACCACTTTATCATTTTCTATGTAAGAAGTGGAAGCATGCCTGCCTGTTAAAATATCTTCCATATTGATAAGGGGGAGTTCTTCCTTAGTAGTGTCATTTGTAGGTAATATTGGTTCATTCTCGGTGGGAAATTTGGCCCCTAATTCCACGACCCATGCCAAAACTCTATCTTTGTTTCTAAGGAGAAACTCATCTAGTAGAGCAGGGTCAAAATCAAAGTTTGTGTGTGGTGACTCTAATTCATTTCCACTATGGTCGACCATTTCTTCTGTTTCCTTTTCTACAGAAAATAGTGGTCCTAGATTGTGTCCGATAAATGGGTTTGACCCTTGTCTGTTAGAGGTTTCCCAAGCTTGCGCCTGTTGTTCCTCATATGTTTGTTTCTTTAAACCTAGACGCGTCTTGGGAGCCATGTTTTCGTGATAAGTTTCACTAAGGTAAGTTGTAGATTTGTTCAAAATTCAATGACTACCCCTAAGTGAAACACAAGATGTACGTGTTAAGAGTAAATTAATAGTGTGAGAATACCAATGTGATAGAATGATAAAGTCACCAATGAAACAATCGTTTGGTACCAAAACTTAATCAAATGAAGTACTTCCTAGACTACGTTTCAAAGTAATTTGCGACGCCAGATGATTAACAAGATGTCTCCACTTATGCCAAGTTCAAAGGAATGAACAAGACGTAAGTAAATACATGAAGTTAAATGCGATCTCCCAATCAAGATATACGATGAGCAAGCTCAAGTCTGATTAAGACCTATATCTCAAAAAGTGTCAATTACGATTTGTGAATGACACAACAATATCACCAAGATATGTTAACCCACTTTGCAAGAAAGTGAAGTATTGATATCGAGGTGTTATTGATATAACACACACAAATGGTAGTGCCTAGCACCTTTTGAAATCGAGGTAATAATAAAACTGAACAAAAAAAAATCTCAAAGTATAGCTAGGAATAGTTAAGAATGTGTGCAGCGTAACCGTACAATATAGGTATTTATGTCGAGTTTACAAGAAACAAGACGTAAATATCAAAATTGTAATGATACGAGACAAACAAGCTAACTCCTCTATGGAAGTCCGCGGTGATGAACCACGCCTAACTACAATGACGATCTTGACATGGGTATCAAGATCACAATGGCTACCAAATGACGTGAAAACACCTCCACTCACTTTAGACGTTTAACTAACCCAGCCGCAAACATGGATGGGCGTAAACGGACATAAAAGTGAGAGAAACAGTCGAATGGCAACACAAAGGTAATCACACCTCTTTTGATCAACAAAGTGTCAAAAGAATATGAAGGAAATAAATCAAGAAAAATGACGAAAAATGCTAGCCTCACTTCGGCAGAGTTTCACCTCGCCCTAAGGCAAGTAAAAACTAGGCGAAAGTAATACGTCACACGTTTCTCAAAAAGAAGGTTCACAACTCAACACTATTTTAAAATGGTCAAAGTGGGCTCCTGGCCAAAGTATATTCTCCTAGGTGGTTCTCTCGCCCTAGGTGTTACAAAGTTGCCACGAGTGAGCGTGATTTACCCAAAAAGTCACACTGACTAGTTTGGGAGTATCTCGGCTTTACTTTACCCCCTTCAAGAATAGTAGGCAACTAGTGCGTCTACGTGTACTATCACTGGGGTCACCACAACGGACAACCTATAACTCTATCTCACAAAGGAATCACTAGTCAAGTAGGTAGTGCGGAGCACTTCCCATTTCATCCACAAGGTTCCCTCTTGCGTGGACTACTTTGGGGTTCCTGGAACCACCCCCATTGTTGTAGCTTAAGGCGTTATGCCAAAGGGGTTATGTTCCAGTTGAGTGGAGAGGGACGTACCCTTTTCTGAAACCTGCAATACAGTGTTTTGAATATGTTGTTCTTTTTATCTTGTTTAATTAGGTGTGGTTTGCTTGAACACCTTTTGGCAACCTGTATAACAACTGTATTAGTAGTTTTTGATTTCGTTTTGATTCCTCCTTTCTTTGACAAGCGTTTTTAGGTCCTGCACTCAAGCGTTAGTAGTTCTCCAAGAAAATCACATTATTTAAAAGAGGATTAAGAGTTGCTTTTGATTCTCAAGATCATCCAAGGATGCAAAAGAAGAGCATACACAACAAATAATCCAACTAAAAAGTAAAGAAAATCTTTTCAATCAATGAACCATACAAAATTCTTGATAAATGTTCATTCCCCTAAACCAAAAGTGAAAGATGAAGTTTCCAATTTACCAAATGTTATAAAATGAAGACTAAAGTTGTTTTTGATTCTCAAGATCACCCTAAGGTGCAAGAGAAGAGCATACACAAACTTTATCCCAACTATATAGAAATGGAAAACTTCAAATCAAAGGACCATTGAAAAATGCTTTGTAAAAGGTTCATTCCCTTAAACCAAAAGTGAAAGATGAAGTTTCCAAGTTTACCAAATGTTATAAAATGAAGACTAAAGTTTCTTTTGATTCTCAAGATCACCCTAAGGTGCAAGAGAAGAGCATACACAAACTTTATCCCAACTATATAGAAATGGAAAACATTCAAATCAAAGGACCATTGAAAAATACTTTGTAAAATGTTCATTCCCTTAAGCAAAATGAATAATCAAATTTGTAAGTTTAATCCCAATGTTAAAAAGATATAGATCAAAGTTATTTTTTATTCTCAAGATCAAAAAAAAGGTGCAAGAGAAGATCATACACAAGCTTTGGTCTAAATCGAGGAAGCATGGAAATACAACATTCATCAAAACATTAGACATGTTAGAAAATGACATAGTTTTAAAATAACAGAAAAACTTATGATTTTAATAAGTATAAATGGGCAAATTATTTTCATTACCAAGATTTAACTTCAATACCTTTCCAACACAAAATAAATGGAGTCATTTTGAGTTCGGGATCAAAAGTTATGGCCTTCGGAAGATGGGTTAAGCATATTTTCTTATGCTCACGGGTATGCACTTGACATGCACTCAAAAAATGTCTAAAAAAAAACATCCCTGAAATCTGTAAAATGGGCAAATTTTTCCAACCAAGATTCAATTTTGACAACAACCCATCACATTAATATATGAATAGAAGACTCAACGCTATCAAACATTAACATACATGCTCAAGAATTTAAGATTTTCAAGAAATTGACAAAACTAACATGTAGAATGATGAAAAAGTAAGCTCTAAAAATGAAAACATGATGAAATCTTGAAATTTTCTCACCAAGATTAAATTTTGACAGCAACCCACCACATTAATATGTAAATAGAAGACTCAGCACTATCAAACACTAACCTACATGCTCAAGAATTTAAAATTTTCAAGAAATTGACAAAACTAGCATGTAGAATGTTGAAAAAAGTAAGCTCTAAAAATGAAAACATGGAGAAATCTTGAAATTTTCCCATTAATTCTAATTTTGACAGCACTTCACCTCCTTCATACCTACAAGGAAGACTCAACACATGCAAACTCAACAAAACAAGTTAAAAAAAAAACAAGTTAGATCAACATGTGTAAAAGAGGGTTAGTAACCAAAAATAAAACTTAACTACAAAAACTTGAAATTAAGTGCAAAGGACAATGGAGTAAGTCCCACCGGGTGTGCCAAATGTGTGCATGTGTTTTTTTAAAAATAATGCTAATATGAGTAAATACTAACACCTAAATAGCCTTAACTTAGCAAGAATTGAACAACAAACTAAACACCATCAAGATAAGAATTAAACAAGGGTTAGATGCTAGCATTCATAAATACAAACTTTGAAACTAACAATGCTAAATATCTAAACTCCTCTATTCTCTAACAACAAATAAATGAATGGACCTAAGTAAGCTCCATGGCTATCAAAATAGTTGTCCTTAGTATGCCAAGTAACCTAGGAATGAGGGCCTATCAAAGTTGGGCTACAAGACCCCTTTGACACCTCCCATATGACCTAAGCACTTAAGAAAGAGGCTTAACTCTTCAAGATGATGAACTCTCAAAAGGGTAAAAGGCAAGCTCTTAGTCTCTTTGCTATATGCTTTGCATTCACTCTCTTAGAAAGTTTAGGTGTAAGTAAAAAGGTAGGTGGAGGGCTCTTTATATAGCCCAAAGGATAAAGGATTCAACACATTCTCATGAATGTGGGATAAAGGTAAAACATGATTAGGAATGGATAAGGTTGCTTTATTAAAGGTAACCTTACTTTAGAAGGGTTTAATACATGTTTAGCAAGTCATGGGAGTTGGGGGGTGCTTTAATTAATCAAAGGTGATTAATTAATAGGTAGGTGTAAGCTTATAGAAGCCAATTAGAAGAATATTAGTACGATTTAGGCTATTAGAAGGGATTAAATCAATTAAATATTGATTTATTAATTAAATGGAAGGGAAAGCTAATTAATTAATAATAATTAATTAGTCTAGGTAGAAGGGGTGATTAAATCAATTAAATATTTATTTATTGGTTAAATGGAAGGGAAACTAATTAATTAATAATAATTAATTAGTCTAGGTAGAAGGGGTGATTTATTAATGGAAGGTCGTTAATTAGGGTATTTGTTGGATAGGCAACTTAATTAATTAGCTTAGTGTAATTAATTAATGATGATATGAGAGAAAATGAGTGCTTTTGACGATATGTCGTCGATTTGTGAGAAAGATGCTAAAGTTGGAACTGGAACCTGAGGTATTGTCAATAAAGATCACTACGCATGTTGAATTCTACAGACCCAACTAGAGAGGCATTCATACACAGCAATCCTATTATACATTAACAAAATTAAGCTTGTAGGCATACACAAATTATTCCTGCTAGGATCAGAAGGATGTTTACACCAGCACCATGGAGGTACTCAAATCTTCAAGGAGGAAGCTACCATGCTTAAAGGAGCAAGGTCATGAAGGAGAACGTATCTGTTCAAGGAGGCAGAGACTGGTCCATTCAGATCTTCTTTTCACCATAAGAGGTTTGACAGGAGGTTGCATCAACCTCAATATTATTCCATTACTAGGTGAGTTGGCTAAAGGAAACACTTATGTGCATAAATACTCAGATTGGGTGTCAACATATATGAAAATCTTCCACTCCATAGCTTAGACTTGATAAGGAAATCACCTGAATGTTGTTGTCGATGGATGGCTAAAAGTACATACCCCATTTGGACACAGGTGCAGCAGTCCAACAATTGCTTAGCCCAATTGCATGGGTATAGATGGGGAGATACATTCACAACCATCTTCTAATGTATTATTCCTCCCATGGATAGGCTGCAAGCTAAGGCCACTCCTAAACATTTTTACACAACCAACTACCAACACTTCCCTTGAATCCATGGCAATACACTTTCCATAGGCTTGCTATCACCTTGATATCCAACTCATTTATGACTTCTAGAGGCATGAAATTACATGATGCACTGGAATCAAACATACAATTGTGAAGTAGCCTATCTTTTATAATCAAAGTTGCGAAAGAATGGATCAACATTCAATTAGGAAATCAACCAATAGATGTCCTAAAATATACCTTTCAGGTGAATCTCTCCAAGATCTTCCTCTATGTTGTTGGTGTCTCCAAGGCCAGACAATGATTTGAAGTGCTGGAGTCTCAACAACATTTACATTTCTTCAATGGGAAGTGCATCTTAGTCTTCTTTCAATCCCAAGTACTCAAATGCTTTCTTCTGATAATGCTGCAGGAATTCTAAGCAACTGAATGATTGGGGAAGTAAGGACTTACTTTGATTTGGAAGCTCAATACTTGGGAAATATCATAGGTAACATTCTTTGAACCTCAAGACACATTGGAAGGGAAACAAGAATTATTCATCAGATGGAGGTATTCTTGGCAGCCTGGGCATGAAGAAGAACTATAGCATTATTGCGTGGGACAGCAGACACTTCTTTGTTCAAGTGTTTCTTTAGCCTGGATTGAATTCTTTTGGAATTCTTGTGAGCAAGGGTGTTTCCAGGCCTGGCTTGAGGACCAACTCAAATCTTAACACATTGCTTCTAGTATTATACACCATTTCTCTTGAGGCTATGGAAAGAGGGGCAGAAACATTCATCAACAATTGTCTATCTTCCTCCAATTTACAAGGGAATACCACCATCATACTTATTTATAATGCAAAGCTACTTAGAGTATTCAAATTCATTTTAATTTTAGGAATTTCAAAAGCTTGATTACTTACATCAACCTCAAGGAGTTTGAGGGAGGGAGGAAAGAACTTGGTACCCTCTGGGATGATAATCCCAAAAGGTGAAAGCAAGTCATTCCTTGCACTTATTACTTCTATTGATGTTACTGCTCCTTAGTGAGCTTGAAGAACATACCCATCATGCCAAATGTCATCATCCATTTATCTTAGTTATCACCTTCTTGCTGAGTTTGGTCCATTTCACATGGAGGATGGGGTAGAAAACATCTATCACAGCAATCCAATATCAATTTCTTAAACAACAACTCTTAGCAGTTAGAGGTAATCAACGCATGTGCCTAACACTCCATTCCTTCACGTGCTTAAGGAAGTTGTCTATTTACAAATGTTGAACCAACAGGCCCTTTACCTTTTTCATCAAACCTTGTCTTTGATCACCCCTATGGTGATTGCCAAATCTATCATAGTGCTTGAGTTGCTTTGCAAGGATGACCTTGTTAAGCTGTGCCCAATTCCTTCCCTAGCTCATGCTAACTTGTAAGAGATTTCTTTGACATCCCCTACCAAAATCTTTCATAACATCTTCTAAATTAACACCCTTTGCTAGCTTGAGGCTTATTCAGGGTTTATCCAGGATTTCACACCATCTTCTCTTAAGAGGTTTACCAATAGCTTTGATATTATTTTCAATTTGAAGTGCCATGGTGAAAGCTTGCCTCAAGAATTGGAAGGGTTCTTGTCTCTCAGGTAATAGGCCGCCTTCTTATGAAATGCATCTAGATCATATTTGATTAAAGAAACAAGATTCATCACAAGGCCTCAAACCTTTTACATAGGCAGCCTTATCAAAGTTTTGTTAAATCTTGTATTGAAGTCATGGATGATTCATTCAGGGTTCTCAAGTTCGATATTCTCAAATTAAGACAAAAGAAATCTAGGATCAATCCTGTCACCATATTGTAATCTAAATGCATTTTTCATTTGAGTCCATGAATCAATAGAACGTGTATCAGGTAGATCCTTGTACCAATCCCTATTCATCTTTTCTTCAAGTGTATGAATAAACAAATTGACAGTGTACACATCCTCAAACTCTATCTCAAAATATTCCATCATATTATCGAAATAGTTTGAGATGTTGATCACTAGTAATGAACATTGTTACCCTGTGAATTTTTGCAACCTATTTCTGACATCTTGTGGGACAACATTTGGGTAACCATCCATTCCTCTAAAATTTATAGGCATCCAAAGGTGTTAACAACAAATGGAGGTGCCCAGAGTTTTAGGTCACACTGGGTATTGGTAGAAAATTTATCTTGGGGATAAAATAAGGTTGATCGCACCATTGGAGGAGTTACTAAAAGGAAAAGTGACATTTAATATGGCGAGAAACGTAACATCACACATTTGAGGTATCTAAAGGAGAGACTTACTACATCGCCTATTCTTTGAAAATTTTCAAAATATGGGACCAACTATTTCATGTAGCATGTGGATGCCTCTAGCATGGCACATTAGCATGATGTTAGCTCAGCTGATGGAGAAGGTATTATAGATCATCATATAGGATTTTTCTAGTAGAAAATTTGACTCCACTGCAGAGAAGAAATCTAGTCCTCAACGATAGAGCTTGAAGCACTTGTCAAACTGATCAATATGCATCTGCACAAATATTACAGTCAATATCTTTTACAACATTCCATTCGTATCTCCCCTATAGCACCGAGTCACATGGAATCTGTAAAATAATTGGTAAACAGAGCCCATTTTATGAAGGGCGCATATGTCGATGGGTGATAGTTTTCCAAGAATTTGATTTCAATAGTTGTGGTAAATGACAGAAAGGTAAGACAATTGGTATTTTCAAGATCAAATCAGCATGGAGTCACCACTAAGGAATTCACCCTAGTTGTGCAAGAAACAACTGAAAATAAAGCTGTGCAAATGTTGTACTAGTACTAAAACCTTTTGCAAGGCTTTATAAATGGAGGATCACTTCTTCTTCTTAAATCAATCAATCATAATGCACCCAAAGTGTATGAACTACTAGGAAATGGAAAAAGGGCAGACAAAACTTGTAAAACCCTTGTTTAAAACCTATACAAGATAGGTTGAAGTATAGAATTATATTTCGCCAGTGTGTACTAGAGCACAAGCACACAATACATCGTGGATACACAATCATGTTAAAACTATTGTAGGAGGAAACTCCAAAAGTGACGCCAAGAAATCTGCAAGATTCTTCTCACTAGATTATGGTGGGATAACCCTGTTGGTACCCAAATTTGTTCTCCTTTTCAGCCTGAGCAGCATCAGAGATATGTCAGGAAGATTGAAGTCAGATAGATCATGATGTGTGTCATTTTGTAGCCGGGGATGTGATCTAATTGACACTCAGATTTGTGGAGAGATGGATAGCACCTTAAAAGGATTCTTGATCTGACCCTCACTATTTTAGGTTGTGCCTTTCAACCAAGGTAAGAGAACCTATATTGTAACCCCCAAATGGTGAAGGAGATGAAGATATCCCTCAATTTATGTAAATAGTATGAAAAGGCCTTGGGAAAATATGATCAACACTCAAAATCTGACTTTCACAAGTTGTCACTCCCAGATTATGGAGATATTTTCAATGCAAGGCAAGGGTTACTGGAGACATTATATAATCCTGATTTGCTTGTGCATTTTTGTAAATGGGTTAGATCCTTTTGTTGACACACAATGCAATGCAGGGGTAGTATGGGTAGGATTAGTTTGTTTGAATGAATTTTTTGGTGGGGTGTTGATAAGACAAATTGGGATATATCAGATCTTTGACAACCTCTACAATACTTGAACAACTATCAGATAAAATGCTTCAAATAATCAGGATATTCTTTCAACCAGAAGAGGCATAAATGGAAGCCCAGGTTGCACTCTTCACACAATCTTTGAGAATTCACCACAAAATCTTGAAGTAAAGAACTCAATTAAACACAAAAATCCTTGATCAAACCATGCCTAAGGTACCCCCCAAAGGCTTACAAGAAATCTCTATAGTCAAGGAAGGTAAAGTGATTTTAAATTTGTTTATCTCTTTATCAGATGAAGGCTCTTATGAACATGAGATTGCAAATGCCACTAAACTATCAACAAGAAATGGAGATTCTGTGTGATTTCTAAAGACTTTCAATGCAAGATTGCAACAAGAACAATGAAAACTATTTGTAGGCATTTAAAAATGATAACAAACATCATATTGCCCAGAAAAACATAGATTAACTCAAAAGCTTGTTAGATTCATCGGGGGAGTTTCAGGGGAGAGTTTCATGAACAACCTCAGAGTTGTGTGATGGCTATACACTTGTAACCAACTCACATACATGAAGATCCAACACAGAAGAAATTATTCTGGTTCTTTGGTGGGTTTTTTCAGAAAAATGAGCTTTCTCTCAGAATTTTCTCGTGATTTTTCAACTTTTCCTGACCCTTTTACATTTCTCCAAAATGCATTATATATTTCTTGGACCACATTTGATCCTTCTTTCCTAAAGAAAATAATATGCCAAGGGATCAATTTTGTTACAAAACATTCCTCATGATTCAATGAAAATGACATCAAATAGAAAAACACTTCGCAGGTTGTCAGGTGTGCCCAAAAAGATTAAATCATTACAAATATATGGATCATTATCCATCCTAGAGGCATGTTTTTTATCATTGAGGCATGCAAACACCTTTCACTCATGAATTTTACCTTTTTACCTTTTTAAATTACCTCTGTAACTTTTGATTTTGTGATTTCACGTGTTTGCTCAGGTAGGGGCAAAAATTATTTCAAAAACATCTCAAATCAAAAAATTGAGTCATGAAAGTGATGCTAATGACCCTAGAAGGCCAAGACGACACAAAATCACTATTAATTTGATGAATTTTGATGCAAAAATCGTGATTCCAGGCTTCCTGGAGCTCCCATGGTGGTCAAAAAAATGGATGCACAACAACCATCGATCTTATTCATCTTTTAATCTTGGCCCTCCATGTGGAAGATGCAGATCTAGAAATAAGCCTGAGTTACCTTTTTAATTTTTTGGATAAGGCCAGACATGTGTCAAAAAATGATTGGAAACAAATTCGGGCTCATTTTTTACTTTTAAACATTTTTTGGAAAAATGGAAAATTTTGAGTTTTTCCTCCGCCCCTCCGCCTTTGAATTTTGGAGCTTACACGTGGCACATGGTGGGTCCCATTGGGATCACACTTCAATTCTACGCATTTTGACCTTTTTTGGAAATTGGGAAAATTTTCACCTTTTTCCCTGCAGGCCCACACCTCTGATTTCTCCCTCGCCACGTGTCTCCTGATGATTTGCTAGTGGGCCAGCGCTTTAAATTTTGATTTTGAGTCTTTTTTGAAAAAAGGAAAAAATTCCCTTCTTCCTCCACTGTCTCCATCCTGCTGACCCGATATGTTGGAAAGGTGTCCACCTATGATTCGTTCGCTAAGGGTCCACGCTTAATTTTTTTTACTTTCACAAAACTCTTTTGTGAAAAAGGGAAAAAATCCCCTTTTACCTTAGCCGACCCACCAATCCACTCTGCCCTGCCATGCTGCCACATGTCCTCCTCTAAAAATTGGAGCTTTGGGAAAAATAATTTTGGAACTTTATAGAATTAGAGACAAAAAAATCTAAGTCCCCCCTCAGCCCGCACTTCCATTTTGAAACTTTTAGGACATGTGTCCTCTCCCGATTGGCTATGGGGTTTCGGGCCAATTTTTGACTTTAAATGTTTTTGCAAAATGAAGTCAAAATTTTCAAAGGAGATCCAACTCCTTGCCATCCCCCTGCCAATTAGAACATGCCACGTAGGCAAATTTGGAAAAAACAGGTCCCTGGGCCCGAAAATGCCCCATTTGTCAAAAAAGGCAAAAAATGAAAAGTTACAACGCTTCCCTACTTTTCCTCAGTCAATTAGAAACTGCCATGTTGCCAATGCATGTTTGAGGAAGAAATTGATGGGAAAATGATGCCCGTTTGACTGTCAAAAACACAGAAATTTTCCAGTTGTGCCTAGGATCCGATTTTTTCACTAAGGATGATTTTTTTTGAATTGAAACCAGATAAAACATGATTTCTGAGCATTTCTTAACCTTGGGATTGAATTTTTAAAGGCATACAAGGATGATTTGATCAATTTTGATTTTTCCACAACCTAGCAAAGGGAAAAATGACATAGCCCACAAAATTGGAAAAACTAGGGCACATAAAAGGGCAAACTTGGATTATTCTCTCAAATTAGGAAAAAATAACAAGTTTGTGAGAATTTTAAAGCAATCAACTGGAGGGGAAGAATTTCAGACCATCAATTCAAAGGGTAAAACAATTTTGAGAAAATACAGATTTGGAAAATTAGGCCAACATGGTGCAAGCTCAAAATGGCACCAACATAATGGACATAGAGGAGAATGAAATTTTGGATACTATAATTACCTTCTTCAAACAATTGTTTTCTAAGGGACATCTCCTTGCTATGGAATCTGTCACAGAGACTTTTAATATTTTTGATCCAACCATAAGTGTTGAGAATAACAAAGACCTTATAGCCATTCCTTCGGAGGAGGAGATCAAGGCCATTATTTCTGTAATAGAAGGGGATAAAACCTCTAGACTTAATGGCTTCCCGACATTTTTCTTCCAACTTTATTGAGACATAGTGAAGAAAGAGGTGGTTGCAGTGGTTTAAGAATTTTTCAAATCTGGTAATTTTCTCAAACAAGTCAATCATACTTTCATAACTCTTATTCCTAAAAATCTCGGAGCTAAAGATCTGGGATAATTTAGACCCATTAGTCTATGTAACATTGTGTATAAAATCATTTAATTTTTTTTGGATTTCTGAATGAGGGGGGTTCTTAGTTAATTTTTTTCTTCTAATCATGGTACCTTTGTTTGGAGTATAAAAATAATGGAAAGCATCATCTCCATACATGAAAATATCCATTCCATGGAAAAATCCAAGTGGGAAGCCATGCTCATCAAATTAGATATGCAAAAATGCTATGATCAAGTATCATGGAACTTTTGTTCCCTTCTCTTACACAAATTGGGCTTTGACCCTCAGTTCATCAAGATGATTCCATCTTGTACCTCTACATCCATGTTCTTGGTCATCATCAATGAAAAACCCCAAGGTTATTTCAAATCGGAAATGCATCTTAGGAAAGGGGATCCATTATCACCTTTCCTCTATATCATTGTGGAAAAATCTTTAAGTAGAAAGTGCTCAAAAGCCAAAGGTGAAGGTTGATTAAAAGTTGTTAAGGTGGCTATTGGAGTGGATAACTAGTTCCTTAAAAAAATTTAGATGACATGCTTCTTCTTTTCTAGGATGTTATTCAGGAATATTGATCATTCAAGTACATAAAAATAAATTATGAGGAAGTTTCGCACTAAAAAGTGAACTTTCGTAAGAGTTTTTGCTTCTTCATCAATGTCAATGAGCAACAACAAAATAGATTAGCCATTATTCTGGAGTGCAATATAAAGTCTCTCCAAGATAATTACTTGGGAATTACACTTTGTGGGAGTAAGCGTGATGACACAATATAGAATAAAGTTATTGAAATATTCCACAAAAATTAGCTTCGTAGAAAGGATCCTTATTGTCACAAGCTAGAAAGGCCAAATTACTTCAAATATCGTTGCAGGGAGTTGTCATTTACACAAATTTTATCTTCATTATTCCCACCAAAATCAGAAGATCCATTAAGAGCATCCAAAAAAGGATATTTTTATGGTTTGACACGGAGGTCAAGTCTAGTATTTTGTTGATAGCTTGGTATACGGTCACTAGACCAAAAGATAGGGTAGGTATAGGGCTCAAACTTGCAAATGATGAATCAAGATCTTACAGCCAAAATAGGGTGGAGAATGCATAAATAAGAAGGTAATTGGATTGATATTTTGAAGGTGAAATATTTGAAAAACGTTGGTGGAACTTCTAGTTTCTTCTCGGATCAGGAACTTCTAAAGGATCTATTTTTTGGAACAATCTTATTCAAGCCAAGAAGTTGTTGGTTAAAGGAAAAAAGTGGAATCTAGGGAATGACACAAACGTCAATTTTTGGAAGGATCCTTGGATCAGAAACAATCCCTTAAAGCTTGAATAACCTTGGATGAATCTCTTCCAATTTTGAAGGAAGGAATATGGAGAGCGGGTGTGTGATTATTAGACAGATGAGAGAAGATGGTTACAAATAATTCCTCATCCATTACATAGGTCCTCAATTCCATTTTGAAGCCCTAAATAATGAAATAAAGTACTGCCACATCCCTCATAGACAGTGTCAGGATGAATTGATTTAGAGGGATATGGATTCTAGGAATTATGAGGTGAAGTCTAGATATTTGTTGAATTTTGAGAAAATTTAAGCTAATGGTTGTTGGAAGAAAATATGGAATAAAAATATTAAAGAAAAAATTAATTTCTTCTATTACAAAGTGGTCCAGAAGAAAATTTTGACTATGGAAAAAATAAGGAAAAAGGAACGATTCTCGTTAATAGGTGTAGCCTATGCAAACTTAAAGAAGAATCCACCAATCATCTTTTCCTAGAATATACATATGTTTACCAAGATTTTTTAGCAGTTCTTGAAATGTTTAATATACAGATGGTACTTATAGGGGATGTCTCTGACCTCTAAGAGCAGTGGATTTTTAATTTCCACCATGAAATTATCAAAGAAATATGGAAATGTTATCTCTCGCACACTCTATGGGGAATTTGGGTTGAAAGAATCAACCAGATTTCTCATAATCAGTGCTCTAGTTTTAAGAAGGTAGTGAGAAAAATCAATCAGAATCTAAAAGATAACACACAAAAATTCAAAGGTAAATCTTCAAATTCCTTCACAAATTTATAAATTACTATTCTGAATAATCTGAATATAAGTCCCACTAATTGGGATAACAATAGAGATATGGAGACGAAGAAAAAGAATGTCAAATGCAGATTCTCACCTAAGGGTAGTTTGAAAATTAATATTGACAGTTTGGACAAAACTATGGAGGGGTGTGTTGTGGGAGGGGGATTAATTGGAGATCATTTTGGTGTGTGGCTTCAAGCTTATGCAAGGCTAGTGGGTAATCATTCAAATAAATATGTTGAAGCCATTGCCATGCTATGGGGTATCAAGTTATGTGCCACTATGAATATCAAGGCCTTGATAATTGAAGGAGATTCCTTATGTATTGTCAATTCCCTTTAGAAATAAGGGGGTACTGGTTGGAAAATTTATAACATCATCACTGGGGCTAGGCTTCCACTTGCATCATTTGAGAAGGTGGATATTAACCATGTTTATAGAGCCGGGAATAAACCTGCTGATGGATTGACTAATTATGGCAATGACTTATTGGAAAAGGTGAGCTGGCAAGGAGATATAATTTTGTAGAATAAAATAAGAAACTTGGTTAATGATGATAATACATCTCATGATAGTGGATTCAAAGGAATGGCCCCATGGGAAAGTGAATTATTGTTTGAAAAGGATATTTACCCCCAATCAGGGTTTAATCCTTTGATTTTGGGCTTGGAGTTTCATTTTTCTCTGTCTAAAGTCTAAAAAGAGTGCCAAGGTTAGCATGGGTGGTGATAAAGTTCTAACCAAGCCATCAATGTATCTCCATATCAAGAGGGATGCCACTATGTGGAGGCTACTATGAAGAGGTGGGTTCTCCAATTACATCAAGAGGCTCAAAGGTAAAGACTCTTAACTTTCTATCAAATTGGGTAATGTTTGGGATGGAGATGTGTTAAAATGAGGGGTATGAAGATTTTAGTCACTGAATATTCTATAGCCAAAACCACGGGTTTATCTATGGAAGGTCTAATTTTTTTAAAATATAAAACTAGGTGAAAGCATGAAATCTCCAATTTATTTGGCCCTGATGAGAGAATCCTCGTGTTTGATGATGGTATTGCAAGAAGTTTCCTCCTTGAGCATTGGATAGATTTTTTTCTTGTGGTCATGAAGTATCTTACCTTAAAAGGAAAATTTAGAAAGATATTTTCCTACCACTTGTCTATCCTCAACTACCTGTAATGGAATCAAGCTATGAGTTTCCCTTTATTTCTACTTGGATCCCTTACTTATTATGTCAATGACTGCCAAAATGAGAAAGTGGATACTCCTTTGCATAATGGGTTGATTATGCTTATGTACTAGAAAGGTAAACCCCTGATCCCTCCCTGACCTCTTGATCATATGGAGGTGGACTCAAAAAATGAAACCCTCAAAGAGCATATGAATCATAAAAAATATGGGGACAATATGACAATCTAGATGGCATAGCAATTAACATCATCTGCAATATGAAACACAGTGATAAAAATGGTGGGGTGAGTGTTGCTAGCAAGGAAAGGGACAAAAACATGGTAGAGTGGAAAGATTAGTTTATTAGGGTGGAATCTATGGAAGACACGATCCTTCTAGTAAAAAAAACTTATTCTAGAAGTGAGGGAGTGTGACAAAAAATTGAGGTGAAAAATAAGAGAATAGGTGAGTTGAATGTGGAAATCGTCATGTAAGAACAAAGAATATCCATCCTCCAGGACCAAGTTTCCAAATTTGAAATAGTGGAAGGAATGGGTAAAATGTATTTGGATATGAGCATCTTGGAGGACGATGAGATCATGGAAATGGAAGGTAATGCTCCTACTGTGAATACCCCTTAAAATGTCACTATCTCATGGAAATATGAACTCGGGGCTGCCATTGATAGGGGACCTAGTGTGAGAACTAGAAGCAGAGCCTCCTCAAGCAAGGCAAACTGATGGTGATCCTTTTTCTGCACTTCGGCCTTGGATCTGTGTTAGGTTTTATGAATCTTACTGCTATCGATTTTTATGTATTTTTTTTAAAAAATAATTATTATGTAGACCTAGTGTAGGTCGTGCCTTGCTCAGGGTTGCATGGTTGGTCAAGTTTGTTTGACTTTGTGATCCCTGACACTTTTGGTAGATTTTTTGATATCTGTTCTCTTTTTTGTGCATGGTTTTTTTGGGCCACTTCAAAACCAATTTCTTTTACCTTATCTAAAAAAATAAAAAGCAATCAAAGAGGCAGATAGAAAAGGAGTAGTGTCACTAGTGAATATCTTTCTTACTCAAGATTCATGCATATAAAAACATACTGACAATATAGCAAAATACTAATATGTGTGTGATTTTTTATCTACACCCCCTTGGTTGATGCCATCACTCATGGATAATGGTGGCAATTTTGGATTTTCCATGACCGACACCATCGCCCATGGGTGATGGCGTTGGGTATATATGCTACACCTTATTTTTAATAAACCACCACCAAATAATTGATTTATTCATACATTAAGGCACTAACGGATCACATATTTTTGCACTATTTCACACCTACTTGTTGGACTTAGAGCCTTGGAGCTTACCTTTGTGTATCTGGGCCACTATAGTGAGTTAGGACGAGAGATCTTCTTATTGAGATTTGCTCTTCTCCACCTATAATTATTCTTTCTAAGCGTTGTTATATTTTGGGAGTATTATGCAACACCAGTCACACACATGCTACAAGTAAGTATTTTTAACCATATTTAATCTTTTGTCTTGTACATAAATGTTGTATATTGGTCATTTAATGTTATAGACTAGAGTATATGTATATTTTCTTTAATCTATTTAATTGTATTATTATAATATTCCCTTAGTTTCATCCACCCCTTGGTTACTCCTATTTTTAATCCTAGTAGGATACCCATATTTATTTTAGATATAGGCCTTGGAAACCTATAACTACCTTAGGGTTAAGGTCACTGTCCTATAGACTTATGACACTAGAACTCTGTAAGCACCTTTATATCTACATTGTGTGTCTAGGGTTAAATTAGATCCCTAAATATGAGAACGTGGTTGGGAACCTATATTTTTCCCATCATACAATCTGGTGAACTTGAAGAGAATCTTACTATGCCCTAAATTATGTCATATTCTCTTTGTTTCTTATTTTTTACCACTGTTTCTATGAAATTATCCCTTGTGTATAAAAATATTCAAATATAGGTCTTCTTTGTACTTCAATCAACCTCTTTAGACTCCATATTCCCCTATACATGTCAATCCTACTCTGAGTTCCTTTATTTTCACATGTAATCTCTTTATATGCCATTGTCCCATATGTAATCTTCTTGCATGATCGATCCTGAAAGAAAAATATTTCCATAAATCATCTTTCAAGTACCCTTGCTTCACTATAGATTATTTATTTAGTGATTCCAATGCATCCTCTATCAATTCATATTTTTGAAATCACAATAATCCTCAGGATGATTATTTTCCTAAGGTATCTCTTCATTACACCAAAATGTTTTCCATAGGAGTTAATGTTAAGAAGCCAAAAATGCCACTTGAAAATGTACAGACCAAGTACAAAATTCAAAACCCTATCTTCAAAATTTAGAAGAAGGGGAATATAAATATCTCACTTACTCTGATTATACCCCCGTTATGCAAAAAATTATGTAAAATGTTTCTAAGTATATAAGAGAGTCACCAAAATTTTTCCATAAGTGCATTGAAGAATACCTTTCTCATAAGTTCAATTCAACTGACAATCACAAAGATCCTCCTCCAAATGTACTGAATACTTATCCAAATAATAAATATCCCTCTAAATATTTAGTCTAATCAACTCAGTATACAACTCATGGACCCCATCAATTAGCAAAATATTATGGTTGTGAATAAGTTTTTGTAAATATAAACTATTCAAGCTTAACTTTTTAGTGGACCTCAAATGGTATTTTGGGGCACAAAAAACCAAGGTCAATCCCATCCTCTCCTAGGTGGAATCAATGGGTGTCTCATCGCCCAATTTTTCATCCATAACAAGAGTCATTCAAGGAGAGACTCTCACTCCGTACATTGCTTATTTGGACATTGGAGGCATAAATCCTTCCATCACTTATGTGGTTCTATCAACCCTACTCTCCATATCAATACTTTTGGAAATATCTACAAATATTAGGTCAAAGTTAATTCTTATGTTTCCACCAAACTCTTAGCTAAGGCACTTATAGAATATGCCTTGGATTGGTACCATAATATCCTAGAAAACTCCATTTTTGAGCATGAAAGCTTGGTGATTGTGTTAGTCAATGAATTTTCATTCCATGAAATTACTAAAATTAACATTAATGCTTTCATAAATTACAAACAAATGGATAATGACTATTCCCAATATTTCATCAAAGGTTGGAAGAAATTATCCACTAGGTTCAAGCACAACATGCCTCATGGAAGTTTGTTTTAGCTAATCCTTGGGGCACTTGAACCTGACATTCAATACAAGGTGAACTAATTTTCCCCTACCTCTTTGGAAAAAGAAATTGTGCATGAAAAATTCAAAGATTACCTCATGAAATAATTTAAAAAGACTTCTCCAAAACAAAAAATTCCCAAGAATATTCATACCCTCATGTGTCCTAAAAAATGAAAATGCCACTGCTGAAGGCGTCACGGATAATCTTCCTCAAGGAAATTATTCCAATAGGACTATCCATAACATTCATCAATATGCAACTAAATCATACGGCATTTCTATTTCCTTCTCCTATATTAATTATCACCACCCTATGTACAGGGAAGAGTTGAGACAATGTTTACCCTGACCATTCACCATGGTTGTGAACCCTTGTCAACCTCTTACTTAATGACACGATTGATGTAAATTCTATTGGTGGCGTGAGAATTGGGTTCATTCATATGATAAAGGCTAGATGAAGAAATCAAGGCACATGAAAAATCCCAATAATGTGATTGACATGAAGCATTTCATCAAGCTAATGAACATCTTAAAATCTATAATGACTCACTTCTTGATCACTCCAAGTCTAAACAATTTAAACTTGGTCATGTTCTAACTAACAATATAGGTACTGATGTTCTTGAAACCTCACATCCCTCTACTAGTGCATCTATAAAGAAAAAAATTCATATGGATGGTACCAAATATATTATTGCATGTATCAAACCATCTTATTCCATCTCTATCTGGGATAAATCCTCTACAGTAATTTATCCATGCTCTTCCTGACAAAAAACTCGTGAACATAATTCCATTCTCAATTCCATATTTCAGATAAGCACCATTGGACCCTCAAAAGACACTTCTACATGATCAATCATGTTTTTAGCATCATCACATCACCTAAAAACCATCAACCACTATAAACCTACATGGACGATCCTATATATTCCCATCTATGACATTTATTACGCCATCGACCCTTATGAATAAATTCCTACAAACTTTGATCCCATTGAAATGCTAGAAAGATCAAAATCTAGAACTCCCTGTCAGTCCTATTTCTTCATAAACTATTCAGATTGAACTTCCCTAGGTTTAGTTTGTTAGATAGCTTAACCCTAAAGATTAGGACCCTCTTGTATAACTCTCTCAACTTCCAAGTCAAATCCCATTCTTATAACTCATTTGTGCCTCAACCAAACATCATGAACATCTTATGTCAGCACACTTTATGAAGAAAATCCATTTTCCACCTACTTTGGTGCAATAACCTACCTTATTTGGTTTATAATATAGGATTATGTATCAATGCAAAGTGTTTTCTATTTATACCAATCTCTCTACCAATCATTCCTCATGTATTTTCTTTCCCCTTGATTCCACGATCCCCAATTAGATTCTCTTTCATGTAGACCCTCACTTCTTTATCTTAGTTTAGATTAGCCAGCTCATGGTTAAGAAAACCCTCTTAAATGAAGGTTTTGAAAAATGTGTCACCTCTCTTGTCTTTATTAATACGTTCTCAATTACTCTATCAATAAACAAAATCCACTAGGAACATGTGTCAGGGTGATGATCATAGATATATTCCCTATATGGGATACATTTGGTTCCCTATCACCATGCCTCCTCATATTATCTACATCAAATTCATGGTCTTTAACTTCCCCTTGTCTTATAATACCATCCTAGGATAATTATAGACTCATCGTATACGTGTATTCATGTAATCTTCTTGCTAGTGCATTAAGCTTACACACCTAGAGGCTATATATAAAGTACAAGGTGGAATTAACACTTAAAAATTCAACCTATTGTAATAATGTGGGACATTCAAAATTCCCACCCTTGAATAACTTCCTACAATCTCATTTCATGAATATTAATGTTTCAACTATCATGTGGATTCATTTTGTGGCTATAGTGGTCATCTCAAGGTTTTGGATCATACTCTACCCAACCTTATTCATTAAGATGACGATGATCCTAATGAAATCAACCTTAAGATCAACACCTTTGATATCCCATTATCTTGTAATTACCTCCCACTTTGTGGCCTCGATCATGCAAGAAGTATGCCAACCACATCCCTCTCATTATTACTTACACTAAGTGTCCTCATGTAGAACATATTGATCAACTTGAAAATATTATCAAATCTTGTGATATCTATCTTATACAGCCAATTACGATGATGGCCATTCCGTAAATGATCCCTTCTTAGCAGGTTATGCCCAAGATAATAATATGGAAATATGTTTCTATGAAGAATCATTATGCTCTAGTTGTATTCATAACATAAACATTATCAGTATCTCCTCACAACACACATATACTACTTTTGATATGGAGGAAATTGATCTTATAGATGGTGATGATACCTATTATGATTTTGGTTCTAAGTATGACTGTATGCACTATACTCCTCTAATTTGTGATCTGATGCTTGAGACGCATAATTATCCCTTATATATCCCCTCTATAACACCTATTGTGACATCCTCTATTCCTTCCCCTTCTATATCTCCACATGTCACTATAACTCTACCTTATTCAACATCACCACCAATACTTCTAGCCATTATGGATCCTAACCTACATGTGGCTAAACCATACTGTATGTGGCATGGGGATCTTGAGAATAACATTTTAGATTGTAGATCTTATGAATTACATATGAAGAAAATTTAAGCGAAAGAAAGATGAGGCCAAGAAAAGAAAATTACAACCCTCTTTTGTAATACCACTCTTTTGTTCTCATCACTTTTTACTTGCATAAAAATTATAACTATTGAGTTATATTCCATAATAATTGGGTTTTATAACTCTCTCCTTTTGTGTGTAAGTGTCAATCTTGATCCCCTTCATCACACTCTTATATGCCATCATCGATTTCTCTCAAGACTCATCATTCCCCCATCCCTCCCTTGATGGTATTCGTTGTGATATACTCACACATGTCTCTAACTAGATTGATGATTCCCTCTTTTCCATGTGATCAAAATTCCATCATGATATCAACATCGTATGAGATAACCCTAAGGACCTCGTCCTTCATACTCGACATCAAATCCTACATAATGTAGTTGAAATTATATATTACACCCTTAGTTTGATAGCTTATAGTGGATATGTAGGGCCAAATCAAGACTTACATAATCCGTTTTCTTGTAATATGTCATTCATTTATGATTTCATATATTTATCATGCCAGCTTAGGTATTCTCCATAGTACAGGAAAGGTATATATAGGAGGTAGTAAGGAGTAATTAAACATCATATTGAGCACTTCAGTCTTATTGCATGGTTTAGAGGTTGCCCCCTTAAAGTAACTAAGTCATTATACTTTTATAATATGATTAGTCATATCTATCTTAGTGTCATTTAGTATTCTATTTCTACCGATATTCAAATATATATAAGTAATTTCATTACAATTGCTATCAAAGCTTTGATCTAGCCATATTTGGGTTAAAACCCTAATTTTGAAGATTCAACTATATCTTCAACACGGTGGTGAATTTTGCTTCAATATTTTAATTGAAGTGGTGAAATCATTCAAGTAAGTATCTTCCAAAACTTAAAGATTTGTGGAATTATTTTCTGCAAGTTACATCCATTTTATATTTTTTCATGAATTCACTATATAGGTTATAATTTTTTGAATTTTTATAAGTTTCCTATATTTATAGAAATCTTACCTAGAATCAGATATGGTTGCTCTATAATTTACTCTCTATTTGGCCAAAAACCTTACAAAACCCCAAGCCCTAAATTTATATCCTAACCTTACTATCCCAAGATATAAACCCTACATCGTGAGAGGGAGATAAACTAAAGGCCAAGGGAAAGGTCAAACTCCCAATAAAGAAGATGTGGATTTTGAATCTTCAACTTTTGGAACATCAGAGATAGGCACCCAACTTGAGGACTTGATGAACATCTTGACGAACAATGTACATGTAGATTCTAGTCATAAATCGAACACAATAAAGGGTGAAATGATGTTAGAATTGGATAATGGATTGAAAATAGTGAAGGGTGAAATGAAGATGGAATTTGAGTCATTGAAGAAGTATTTTATATAGCTAAGCTTATGCATGAAGTCTAGACATAATTTAAATTCAAGTTATATGGGCTCCTCAAGCAATGCACACTTTAATCCAAACCACACCAACTAGGGTGAATCCTCTACACAGACAACTAAATAATCTAACCAATGGCATAACAATATTCTTAAAGTGGAGATGCATAATACCAATGGAAATGATCTGATCACCTGGATCAATAAAATGAATAATTTATTTGTTATGCATCAATTCCTAAGTGGAAAAAAGGTGGTAATGACATCCTTGTACCTAAAACTAGAACAACTCATTTGGTATATATGGTTGTGTGATAAAAATAAAAACAAGGGTCTCTCTTTTACCTATTTTATGTTCATTAATGAGTTCCAAACACACTATAGTGATAGTGTTATAGATAAATATTTTAGCTAGATACCCAAGCTATGATAGATAAGTCTATTCAAGGATTATATACAATAGTTCAAAAATCTGTCCTCATGAGTAAATGACATATCAAAGGATCATCTAAGTGATATCTTTTTGGGTGGACTCGAGGATAAAATCTAACTTGATGTTCGCCTTCTTAATCCAGGGTTCATATCAGAAACTATGATCATTGCTTATCGTGTGAAGGAAAGAGATATGGTAAAATGAAGGGGTATCACTAATCACAAGAAATGCATGAATCTAGCACCATCATTGCACCAATAAATACATTTTAATCCTCAACAAATCGAAGAGAAATGAGAAAAAGGTTTATGTGTCAATTATGGTAGTAAATGGAGTCTAGGACATAAATGTGCAAAGAAGAAATTGTTTTACATTGAAGGGATGGGTGAGGAGGAGCAATATGATGAATTATCAAGTGATTAAGTGAAAAAACTAGATGAATAATGTGAATATCCATAATTGACTATCTCATATAATTATCTAGGGAAAATTTTAGTAGCGAATATTTGTTAATTCATGAATATTCTAGTTTTTGAAATTTGAAATTGGAAAATTTTTAGGGTACAAGTTAGGACAAATTCACCAAATTTTTCTATGTATAAGTCAATTTTGGGGGTCAATTCACCATTCACGTGAAATAAAAACTCACAAAATTCACCTTAATACAGTCATTCGGCAGCATATTTTTATGCTGTCAGTGGATAACATATAGTATGTTGTCGGCCGGTAGCATAACAAAATGATACCAGCTAGTAGAATTTTTTATACTATCGACTGACAACATACTAAATACTATCAGCTTGTAGCATTTTTTATGCTACCCGGCCAACAACATACTATATGTTGTCAGCTGGTAGCATAAAATATGCTACCGACCAGTAGCATATAAAAAATCTACTGTCTGGTAGCATTTTATAGTGATGTCGTGATGTCTTGATATTCACCATTCATGTGAAAGATAAATTTCATAGATTTGCCAAATATTTTCTAAGACTTTTTTCAAAGGGACCCTTAAAAATTTCCCTGTAATTATCTATATAGTATTAATACTCCATAAACCATTCAGGTGGTGGGTTACCTTAAAAATCATAATGTGATAGTATTGATTGACTCTAGAAGTACACATAATTTCATCAATAATAAGTTGGTAACAAGGCTTAATGATTTCATCTACCCAACACCTGAATTTTAAGTAACAGTTAAAGATAGTGGAAATATACCATATTCTAGGGAATTCCATATAATAAGACTTATGATAGGTGACTACAACATGGATTCCCTTGTGTTCGATTGATGCAGCCTAGAATTTACGAGATAACACCCTAGACGCATTGACACATCACTCAGCCTAGACTGAGCACTCACCCAAAGCACACAAAGGTACCAGGTCCCTCTTTATGGTTACTGTAGCAAGATGTTAGCGTGATGAAGGAAGAAACATATAGATCCATAATTAATCCATCATTCTACAATGCATGTCATATTCAAATTTATGAAAAAAAAGCTTAAATAATAATGATGATTAAATCAAGAACAAACTACTTAATTACACACAGGAATGACACTTAGATTCAACCAATATATTCCATGTATTAATAGACACATAAGCTCCTTACAATAATGACAATCTATACCGATGTGCGCATGGATCTAATATAGTAATCCAGTCACATGCGCATATCTCTTTATGCTTACCTCTTACGCTATGCATATAACTATATATATCTCCTCACTATATCTCATCTCTCTCTCAGGTAGTTCAATTCATATATATAGGGTGGTGAATTTCCCTTCACTGCTTATCTATTCCAAAAATAGGCTACATGCTATTAATAGCCACACGTCGTTTACAGGCATTGCCACATATGTAAGTATGTTATCTATAGACCTCTTACAGTTAACTGCAGTGAAAATCCTAGTCTTAGTTCGTCTCCATACAAAACACTTCAATCTGATCCTCTAAAGATAGACAATGCATGGCACGTACATCTCTACATCGTTGGTGTGTTCCACTCACCATCTTTTAAAAATAGGTCTTCATGCTCAAAATCAGCTAAGTCCTAAATGCTGAACTTTTGATCCACACGTGCATTCTTCCTATCCATTCTCGCCCTTAAACTTGAACTGTTTTCCCACGTGGAATTCTTGTGTGATATTTTTATAGTTTTATTTGATCAACATTACCCCACACTAATCTCATTATCACCCTGACAATGGGTATCTCCAAAAATTTAAGTAAAGAATAGAATAATTGAAACAATAAGAATGAAAAAACATAGATAAATAATGAAGTTTTAAGAGGTAGCCTCCTCTGTATCAGTTTGAAGTATCAACTCTGGATACTCCTCCTTTATTTTAGCATCCAAGACCTGTCATTTAGTGAGTGCTTGTTCTGCTATTTCTAGAATGTCCATAACAATGTAATCCAATTCATCCCTTGCAATCTCCCCTTTTTAATTTTGCAGAACCAACACAATGTTGGACATTGATGTCATTCTTCCTTCTAGAAGATCCATCTTCTGTGAAATGATATTCCCAAGCTCTTCTAGCTGAGTCTTGTGTGGCTCTTGTGCTGCTACCAGGGCCTCACACTTCTGCTTAACCATTGACAATATTTCTGCACAACCTAATGTTTTGTCCTTCATTACTTTATGGACCTCATTTTTTTCTTCTAGGGTCTTTATGCTGATAAATGCCTCTGGAGCTATGCATATTTTCAAATCCTGGTCTTCTTTCTTTAATACTTCTTGTAGCACTTGCAACAACCCTTCATAAGATGTAATATTTCGTAGCACCGAAGCTTTCTCTCGTTCTACCTCTTGTTTTGAATTCCTTGGTGTTGGCATGTGCATAGGTTCATCTTCAAGTACAAGGACCACCAAATTTCCTACATAATGTATCACTGAGGGAAATTTCAGTCATACCTTGTTCTCCAAGTGTGGCCTAGCTCTTATGACATTGTCTCTAATCTCCTCTGTGATGCTGATAAATACTTTGTTCTTCTTTTGCGCTAAGTCCCTCTCTTGTGTTATGTGCACTATCTCCACATCCTTTGTCTTTAGATCCTCACCTAATGCTCTTATCATTGCAACTTTGTCCATGTTTCTTCTAGAAAATTTAGTATAAACCTTCACCACTGCGTTGCTGACCTACTCATCTGACATGACAATAGGCTTTACCATCATATGTCTAGCTTAGGGTACCTTCTTCATCTGTCTCGAAATGCATGACTCTTCACACACATCAAAGTCAAACTCATCCATGTGGGTGTGCATTGACCATGATATTTGCTTTCGAGTGTGTACAGTCACCATATCCTCATCCATTAGCTCCTAGGTTAATAAATCCTTCTGTGCTATCATGCTCTGGAAGTGGGCGCGAATAATTTTACCTGCATCCTCTATAGACCCCATGGCTGGTGGAATGTGCTCTCCACTCATCCTATTCAATATAAGACCCTTGGGAATTATAGATTCAAGGTTAGGATCTTGTTCTGTTACACCTTGAGTAGTCACATGCATGGATCTGGAGGTTTCCTTCTCTATTTCTTCTCTGTACTTCATCTCTTCATGTTTTTGCTCTTCCTCATTTTATGGGTCATCTTCTTATTCAGGCAAGGTACAAGATGCACGCTCACTCTCCCCTGATTCCTCTACTTATTTATCTAACTTCAAATTTATTCTCTTCTTTGGCTCAATGGTCTCCTTATGTGGAGAGAGACGAGGTGATTTCCTTATTGTTTGTGGGGTTCTACTTTGAGTATTTGTGTGTCTAAACACTTTCTTAAATTTTTTCTCCCCCTTCTCAACCTCTGTATCTTCCTCTTCATCCTATCCCTGAGGTGGAGTGGTCACGTGTTGTGACTCTTCTATATCATATGGTTGCTTTATTCTATGCTCCAAGCCTTCATTATCTTCACGCTACTCTTCTTCATCCACTAATTCAATAGTTTCTATGGGCCTTTGCGCCAGTATTTTTTCCATTGTGTGCTTACCCTTCAATGTCCCTGGGAGCGCAAATTAATTCTCTACATACTTATTGTTCTCCATATTGGGATTTAGTTGAAGATACACTAATGCTGCGCCTATATTTGCTATATCCAGACTTATTGGCTTAATATTCAACACCTTTGAAATGAGCCTCTCGATAAAGGCACTTCTTCCTACATACACATACTTCTTCCTCAACATGTGGTAATCACAATCTACCTTATCTACATTGAATACCAATTGTCACGTGTCTATGAATATGTGAATAGATGGTTGGAAATAACTTGTAGTGAATGTGTAAGGTAATTTACACCAAGGGCTCTAGACTCCATCTCTCATTGGGAAGCATGTGATGTAGAAATGGTGATATACAGTAAACTAGACTTGTTTCCCCATTACTGATGGTATTTCCTTCAAGATGTGCCACTCTTCTCCACATGCTGTATGGATCCTATCATACCATTTCTCCACCCTTTTCTTGATGTCATCTTCCATGGACCCTTTACATAGGTACTTGCTAAACCTTGCAGTTGACGACTTATTCTCCATGGGGTATTCCCATACCTTTTCCTTTAGCCCGTATGGTACTCCAATTTCCATGAATACTAGTGATAATAGAATAGCCCCAAAGTTGATATTCCTTCTTGTGTGTGCTTCCTCAACTATTTGCTATGTAATGTATCCTACAATATTATAGACTTCTCCTTCTGACATCTTCCGCATAACATGTAACCACATAGTATTTACATATGACCACCGCTCTTGGTCATTCAAATTTGTAACAAGATTTTATGCTACTTGTACAACCAGATAGTTCTTCAACTTGTCTATATCCATACTGCGTAGACCCTTTAGGTACCCCAACTCCTATTTGGTATTTAAGATCGTAGATTTATCTGTGAGATCATTCTTTATATCTTCTCCTGTGGCCTTCAAACCTATCACCATTGAGATAAGTGCGAATGAGATTCTAACTCTACATCCTGCAAAGTAGAAGAATTCCTCATCCACTCTACTCATGAGCCACTGGTACAAGGGCTCATACTTCCTGAAAATATGGAAGCTTGTATAATTGGTAGACCCCAATTCTCTTTAGAAGCTTCTTGCCTACATCATCATAAACTGGCATGTCATCCACTGTACATTTGATCATTCTTGTAGTGAGTAAGGAATCGAGCTCCTTCTTGTTCTCCAAAATCTTGTGATTGTATTCACTTACTTTACTCTTTTTGATGGGTGAATCCCATTCCTAGTCAACAATGACTCCTTCTGGATATTGCATTTGTGAAAAATCACTTTCGGGTGCCATCTCTTCCTCCTCAATGATCACCTTCTTCTTTCCTTTTATTCTTTCTATAACTACCTTCTTGGGTGCCATTTTTACCTTACAATCATTTCCTCTTTAAACTCTGTAATTTGTGAATCAAACCCTAGCTCGATTCAATCATGCCCTAGGTGGAAAAATCATGCCCTAACTCCTATCTATCTCCTTTCTTTGCTTGAACCCTTCACCACCGGGGACACAAGCTTCTTTACGCACAAATCTGTTTTTCATGCTTGGTTTCACACCCTTCACACCTTAACTCAATCACTTAGCTCTTTGCACTTAGCTCTTTCCTCAAATACTCTTAGTTGCAACGGTAAAAATGAATTTGTATCCCATCCTTATATAAGTTTTCAAATTTTTATGCATTTATTGCTCCTTCACCTACCAAATATCCTCTCATTCATTGAAAAAAATTGTTTGTTCCATGCGGTACATCTTCGCACCCCAGCTATAACCTTCTAGTGTGCCTTCCTACCCTTTGGTCACAAAATTCTCTTTAGTGCATGCCCTTGTGCCTGAGTACCTCGTCACTATACCTTCTCCAAGTAGTTATCATGGCCTTTGCTTACCTCACATTATATTTTCCTTTCATTCATCTCCATCCTTGGTCACTTTTGAGAAGCAATCTTATTTTGACTTAAAGCATACTTGTAGCAGCTTATTCCTTTCACCTTTCAATTCCCATAGTCTTTTACTTGGATAACTACAACCACCCCACACTAAAATTATGTGCAGTCCTTTACGCATAAAAATTCTTCACATAGTAATTAAATTCATGTGCATAAGCATGCTTATTACACAAGAACAACTAAATTGAAAAAGCATAACGATAATGAAGGAAATACATAATGGAAACCTAATCTAAATGGAAATACTGTGTTATTACAAACACCAAGAAGACTTATTTATAGTAGGGATTAAACCTACTCTTGTTAAAGTAACTGGGTATTCATGTTCCATCAAGTGCTTCTAACTAGAAAGCACCTGATTAAAGTATGTAAGTGATGACATACGGCCCCAACCAATGTAGTTTAAGTTTTCCTGGATGGTGCAAGAAATTAGAGTCATAGAGAAGTACCATTTGTTCAATCTCAAACTTCTTATCCCTTATGTTTCTGTCATGCCATGCTTTTTGCTTGACCTTTCCTAATTCTGACTCCATCATGTTGTGTCTCATCACTCATCCAATTGAATCATCTTCTCAATATGATCTTCTAAATCTTGCTCATCATCTAGACCTCCAACATGTGTAATGCACAAAGAAGGTAACATAAATTCTATAGGGAGAATGACTTCTGCACTAAACACCAACTAAAATGGTGTGGCTTTGTTCAGTCACTTGTAAGTTGTTCTATATTCCCAAAGAATAGATGACACTTTATAATCTAAATCCTTTCTTCCAACATCACAATTTTTTGTCAATGTCTAGCTCAAAATCTTGTTGAAAGCCTCAACAGTTCCATTTTCCTGAGGGTGGTAAGGTCTAGTCTTATGATGTGCAACCATAAACTCATCTAATAGGATCCTTATGGTTTTATTTAAAAAGTGTGTACCCCTATCACTTTTCAAACTTAAAGGACATCGATATCTTGTAAGAACATTCTCCCATAGAAACCTAGTTGCTGTAGCTACTGTACAGTCCTTCGTAGGTGTTGATTCTACCCACTGTGTGAGATAATTAGTGCAAGTAATGATATAGCGTGATCCAATCCTGCACATGGATGGAAAAATAGGTCCTACAAAGTCAATGGACCATTTCTCCAATTGGTTCTAAACTGATAATATGTCTCAGTGGTATTTCATCTCTCTGTCCTATGTTTTCCTAGGTGTTGACAATGGTCACACGCCTTACAATATTCCTTTACAGTCTTTATACAATGTCTCCCACCATAATCCAACAAGTAGGATCTTCCAGGCAATCACATCACCTACATAATGGCCTCCTGCAATACCACCATGGGTTTCTTCCATAATATCCTTGTGCTCATGCCCTAATACACAACGATGTAATACTTCATCTCTACCTAAATTTTATAGGTCACCAATGATCAACATTAATGGTGCTCGCACATATAGCAATCTATTTCTTTTCTAATGCCTTCATTCCTTCTAGTGCTACACTAGTCCGTAAAAAGACAATAATGTTTTCTAATTCTGATGGCATGCACTGTAACCTATATAATTGTGCATCTAGCATGGTTTCTTCAATTGTCTTTACTTCCTCTCCTGAGTTGATTCTAGACAAGTGGTCTAGTCTAGAGTTACTCTTCCCTGGCTTCACCATAATTGTGAAATTAAACTCTTGAAATAGGAATACCCATCTCCATATGCACCCTTGCAAGACAAGATTTTTTACCAATTAATTAAATGCCATGTGATCCTTATAAAACAAAAATGGGGTTGCCAATAAGTACTGTCAAAACTTGTGGGGGGGGTAATGCATAGATCATTGACAAATATTTGCACTCTATAGTTGTATAATTATATTAAGCAGGAGTCATCTTCCCTACTAGTAAAACAAATTGGATGATCTACAATAACTTCTCTAGGTTGAGCTAACATAGGGCCAATGGCCATGCAAGAAGCATCCACATGTACATGAAATGGTTTTTTCCCATGAGGGAAACTATAGAATGGGTGCGGTAGTAAGTTTCTCCTTTAATATTTCAAATGTGTGATATCGCGGTTCCTCCCCAATAAAATGTGCCCTTTCTGTTTTAGTAATTCTTCCAAGGGTGCAGAAACTTTGGTATAAAATTTGATGAACTTCCAATAATATCCTATGTGACCCAAAAATCCACGCACCCTCACTTTGATTGGTAGGAACTTCTAGGCCTAAAAATTGAATGTAACCTTAGTTTGGATCAACGAACAAACCTTCCTTGCAAATTATGTGTCCCAACAATATTCAAAAAGGTTTAGCAAATATGAACTTCTTGATGTTCAAAGAGATACTCAATTGTCTACACCGTTCAAACATTAAGCATAAATTGTCACAGTGTTCCTTAACAAGCCCATATACTATCCAATCATCTAGAGTAAACTTATAAGAAGTTGTGAATAAAATATTTGAATGCCTAAAAAACTATCCGTGAGAATACAACAGGCATGTTCTTCAGGTCCAAAAGGCATCACAATATAGGTAAAGCTGCCCCATTCAGTAGTAAAATTTGTCTTTTCTTGATCCTCCTGAGAAATCCTAACCTGATGATACCTGGAAAACCCATCTATGAAGGAATATATTTCACGCCCTGCTACTCCTTCCAATATTTCCTGAGTGAATGGTGTAGGAAAGGGATCTATGAAACACGCTACATTTAGCTCCCCAGTAGTCCACACATTCTGATTCTACCATCCCTTCTTGATACTAATTACCATTGGACTAACCCATTCTGACTCATCAAGGGGCTTGATAATTCTAGATTTTAACATTTTATCAATTTCTTCTTTTACCTTTTCACGTAAATTGAGGTTCATTTTGTAAGGTCTCTTTCTCACTAGACACACACCTTCCTTAAGTTTTATATTCATTTCCCCAAGGGATTCATGCACGCCTTTAAGTTCATGATACCCTCGAGGGAATAAGTCCTAATAATCCCGTAGTAATTCAATAAATATTTTCTACCTCTGAGTCTGACCAGTAGTCTCCAATTATGGCCTCCTTAGGCTCAGCCTCTGATCCAATATTGACCTTATTTGTCTTCATGGGTTCATGATAGGCACGTGTATCCTTGTCTACACTTTCCAAGACCTTGCACACCCCCTATGAATGGTCAATATCCAAGTTTTCAACTTCCCCATCATCCACAATGTAAACCATATTTCCTTTTTCTTTCTCAAGGAAAGCACGTTCAAGTAGTATGGAGTCCATTTCTTCTTCCTTTTCAAAACACGCTCTGGACTCTGTCTCACCCAATAATTCTTGTATGAGTTCCTCCACCTTTGCACTATCTCCTATGGCTAACTGCTTGACAAATTTTAATGCCTCTTCTACTGGAGGTTTAGTTGAGAAGTAGTCAAAGGTTTGGAGTATTCTTGCAATAAAATTCTACAAACTCCTAGTCTCTCTATGTAGTTCAACGTATACATACCAGGCATGTGTGCATCCTTATAGAGTGGAATAAAATTTATGCACCAAGAGTGAAGGTGGTAATGATTCCTATCCTTCTGTCCAGAGTCTCTCACACTGCTGAATGTGGTGTTGAATAGGTTGATCACCATTGTAAGTGAAAATCTGCGTAGGTGCATTACTTCTTACAAATCTGGTAGATAAGGTGATTCCAATCTCCTTCCCCTCCATAATATTATCTCTATGAACTACCCACCAGTGTGCTGCTATCCCATGTAAGACATAGGCTAACATGTATCTTCTCCTAACTTGGTCTATCCACTGTGCCTCCATGGCTTGTAAGAATATAGGAAGATCTTTTGCTCCTGTATACCAAGGTACTGATCCACCTATTCGTCGAATAAAATGAAGTCCATTATTATGCGAAATTGTGATTTTTACCTCATGCCCTACTAGTTCATATGTACCATGAGCCCAATCATCACAAGCAATACTCATATTATCAGTAATAGAATGAGAATCCTCCTACTGGAGGATTCCTTCCTTTGATGGATCATTGACCTTTGGGTCTTGAATAGTGCATACATAAATTCTGTTTAAGTCCTCCTCACTTAGAGGCTCAACATACGGTGTAGAATTTCCATCTGTCAAGGTATCACAACCCTTTATTATTTTTTCTCAAAGGTGATATACCCCTTATTGAATCTCAAATCAGCATTATTCGCATAACACCAAGGGCATCCAAGTAGGGGTGGAAAACTATCTGCTTCTGCAAGTGCTAATACCTCAAAATCCCAAGTGAACTTGGCCCCTTTTATGGTTATAGATGCATCCTTGAAAAATCCTATGGGAGTGGCCCTAGTCCGGTTTTCCATAAACAACACATTAGATGATGGATGCAATGGAGGCCTCTCCATTTATAACCATTCATCTAATGTAAGCACATTCACTTCCACACCTGTATCAATCAAAATATTTCTCAACAACCATCCATCTATAACAAAATTCAAAGTGATTCCCTTGTCATAGTCAATGTTATTAGGGGGAATATTTACATGTAGGATCTATCGTATGGTCTCAATACTTGTGTGCAGAGTGTTCCCTTTTAACCAACTTCCTAATAGTGGAATGTTCTCTTGGTGCAATATTTTACACACTTCTCTTGGATCATTAATATCAGTTTGGAGTGTCTCTGATGCTTTCTTCTACTCTTTTAAGAACTGTATCTCACCGTAAAGTTTCCTTAGCATGTCCATGGTATCTTGGTAAACTTCCTTCTAATGAGTAGGATCTGGGTACCTTGCATGAAAAACCTCCTCCTTGGTGATCGTAGGCTTCTGGTGTAATGCCTCTCTTGTGTGCGCTACTTCATCTTGTGTAGTAATATTCACTATTAATGCCTTAGGTCCTTCTGCTATCTTGGGCATCCAATGATCTTCTATTGCACACTGGATTCTAACCATCCTGATGCCTTTATTTTTTTCCTTATGCTACTTAATCAGATGCTCATATAAGTTTGGGTACTCTCCATAGCTATGGTTCTTTTCATAGAAAGAACATGTAATATTCTGAGGACATTCACACCTATAGTGGTCAAGGGATCCACACGTATAACATCTTCCATGAGGGAACTCACCATGATAGGTCAAACATATAATATCTTCCATGAGAGATACAAACCCTACATCTTGAGAGGGAGATAAACTAAAGGCCAAGGGAAAGGTCAAACTCCCAATAAAGAAGATGTGGATTTTGAATCTTCAGCTTTTGAAGCATCATAAATAGTCTCCCAACTTGAGGACATGATGAACATCTTGATGAACAATGTACATGTAGATTATGGTCATAACTTGAACACAATGAAGGGTGAAATGATGTTAGAATTGGATAATGGATTGAATATAGTGAAGGGTGAAATGAAGATGGAATTTGAGTCATTTAAGAAGTATTTTATATAGCTAAGCTCATGCATGAAGTTTAGACATAATTTCCATTCAACTACATGGGATCCTCAAGCAATGCACACTTTGATCCAAACCACACCAACTAGGGTGAATCCTCTACATAGACCACTAAATATTCTAACCAATGGCATAGAAATACTTCTTAAAGTGGAGATACATAATATCAATGGAAATGATCTGATCACCTAGATCAACAAAATGGAAAATTTATTTGTTATGCATCAATTCCCAAGTGGACAGAAGGTGGTAATGACATCCTTGTACTAAAACTAGAACACATCATTTGGTATAGATGGATGTGTGAGAAAAATAAAAACAAAGGTCTCTCTGTTACCTATTTTATGTTCATTGATGAGTTCCAAACACACTATAATGATAGTGTTATAGATAAATATTTTAGCTAGATACCCAAGCTATGATAGATAAGTCCTATTCAAGGATTATATCTAGTAGTTATAAAATCTATCCTCATGAGTGAATGACATATCAAAGGGATCATCTAAATGATATCTTTTTGGGTGGACTCAATGATAAAAATCTAACTTGATCTTCACCTTCTTAATCCAAGATTCATATCAAAAATTATGATCATTGCTTATCGTGTGAAGGAAAGAGATATGGTAAAATGAAGGGGTGTCACTAATCACAAGAAATGGATGAATCTAACACCATCATTGCACCAAAAGACACGTTTTAATCCTCAAAAAATCAAAGAGAAATGAGAAAAAGGTTATGTGTCAATTGTGATAGTAAATGGAGTATAGGACATAAATGTGCAAAGAAGAAATTGTTTTACATTAAAGGGATGGGTGAAGAGGGAGGAAGATGATGAAATATCAAGTGATTAAGTGTAAAAACTAGATGAAGAATGTGAAGATCCATAGTTGACTATCTCATATAATTATCTAGGGAAAATTTTAGTGGTGAATATTCGTTAATTCATGAATATTCTAGTTTTTGAAATTTGAAATTAGAAATTTTTTAGGGTACAAGTTAGGACCAATTCACCCAAAGTTTCTGGGGTATAAGTCAATTTTGGGGTTCAATTCACCATTCATGTGAAATAGAAACTCACAAAATTCACCTTAATATAGTCATTCAGTAGCATATTTTTATGTTGTCAGTGGATAGCATATAGTATGTTGTCGGCCGGTAGCATAAAAAATGATACCATCCAGTAGAATTGTTTATGCTATCGACCGGTAGCATTTTTTATGCTACCGACTGAAAACATACTATATGTTGTTGGCTAAGTAGCATAAACTATGCTACCGACCAATAGCATCTAAAAAATCTACCATCTGGTAGCATTTAATAGTGATGTCGTGATGTCTTGATATTCACCATTCATATGAAAGATAATTTTCACAGATTTACCAAATATTTTCTAAGACTTTTTTTCAGAGGGACCCTTAAAAATTTCCCTGTAATTATCTATATAGTATTAATACTCCATAAACCATTCAGGTGGTGGGTTACCTTAAAAATCATAATGTGATATTATTGATTGACTCTAGAAGTACACATATTTTCATCAATAATAAGTTGGTAACAAGGCTTAATGATTTCATCTACCCAACACCTGAATTTTAAGTAACAATTAAAGATAGTAGAAAAATCCCATATTCTAGGGGAATTCCATATAATAAGACTTATGATA
The DNA here is from genome assembly GCA_019776745.2 of Taxus chinensis. Classification (NCBI taxonomy): domain Eukaryota; kingdom Viridiplantae; phylum Streptophyta; class Pinopsida; order Cupressales; family Taxaceae; genus Taxus; species Taxus chinensis. The sequence goes on from CM034150.1 coordinate 541,218,167, forward strand.
GGTGACTACAACATGGATTCCCTTGTGTTCGATTGATGCAGCCTAGAATTTACCAGATAACACCCTAGACGCACTGACACATCACTCAGCCTAGACTGAGCACTCACCCAAAGCACACAAAGGTACCAGGTCCCTCTTTATGGTTACTATAGTAGGATGTTAACATGAAGAAGGAAGAAACATATAGATCCATAATCAATCCAGCATTCTACAATGCATTCCATATTCAGATTTATGAAAGAACAAGCTTAAACAATAATCATGATTAAATCAAGAACATGCACTACTCAATTAGACATCAGAATAACATTTAGATTTAGCCAATATCTTCCATATATTAATAAACACAAAATCTTTTTACAATAATGGAAATATATACCAATGCGTGCATGGATATGATATAGTATTCCAGTCACATGCACATATCTCTTTATGCTTACCTCTTACGCTCTGCATATATCTATATATCTCTCCTCACTATATCTCATCTCTCTCTCTCTCTCTCTCTCTCTGTCTTGGGTAATTCACTTCATATATATAGGGTGGGGACTTTCCCTTCACTACTTATCTATTCAAAAAATAGGCCGCATGATACGCATAGCCACACACCATTTATAGGCATAGCCACACATGTAAGTGTGCTATCTATAGACCTCTTACAGTTAACTAAAGTGATAATCCTATTCTTAGCTCATCTCCATGCAAAATGCTTCAATCTGATCCTATAAAGATAGAAAATGCATGCTGTGCACGTCTCCACATTACTGGTTTTTTCTGCACGACATCTTCTAAAAATAGGTCTTCATGCTAAAAATTGACTAAGTCCTGAATCTTGAACTTCTGTTCCACGCGTGCATTCTTGCTATCCATTCGTGCCGTTAAACCTAGCCTAGTTTCCCGCATAGACTTCTTGTGTGATCTCTGTCAAGTGTTCTCTGATTAACATTGATATTCCCATGGGTCTAGCTAATATTGTCTTAGTTGTTTAGTGGCTCACAACTATAGTACCCACTTCCCTTTTACACCTTTTGATACTATTGATTACATTATGGACATTATTATAGTTTTTCTTTAGTATGATGTTAGATATTTGATCATGGATTATTGTGATCTTGATTTGGTTATGATGCATGATGATTATTAGAGACACTCATATGTGGATGATGATATACTATTTGACATGGATATATTGTGAATGTTGTTTGGGCATGTTATTTTTGGATATTATGAGTAGACTTAGAAAATGGACATTATATGATGATGATATAGTGGTTGATATAATTTATAAGTGATATTGTTGATTTCTTTGATGTTGTTGTGATTCATATGTATAGGGGATTTTGTGATTATATTTATATCATGTTGGATGTTCTGATATGGCCACGAGGCTGAAGGAGGTATTTGTGTTTTTACAGGTTAAAATATCACAACAAACATCAGGGGATTGAAGACCAACCACATTGGAATTCTAGATCAATTCAACAAGGTCACCATGGAAACATGTTTTGTGTGTGTGTGTATTGTTTTCTTAGGGATTCCCATGGGGGAGGAATCACCTTTAAATGTGACCATGGGTTTTGTGTATTTGTTCATGTGGTTCCTTGTTTTATCGTATGTGTTTTATTAGTGATGTGTCCCTTTCTTTTAATTAATTAAATTGTGGTAGATTATTGTGAGAAAACATATGGTTAAAAGTTAAATAAATCAAATTGGGATATGAGAAAGTAATTATAGAAGTTGTTGGCTTATTGTATTAAATATGTAAGTGATGTGTAAGTATGTGTAAGAGTTGTGTAAGTCATATTTTGGAGTATGAAACACTCCACCTCCTTGGAAATTCGAATTTGTCCTTGGAGGCAGTTTTTGGAGGCTTGTGGGACAAGTAAAACTTGTCCCATACCTCTTAATTTTATTTACCAACCATACCTATGGTTGGAAGGTTAAATTTATAGACCTTTTATAATACATTTTTATAAATCAAGTTGCATGTTTTAATTGCACTCTTCTTACATTTTATTTAATTCAACCCTTTTGGGTGTGGGATTTTTGGAGTGTGTAAGTATATTGTCGTATTTTTACCCACCTCTTAAGTGTGCTTTGGAGAATGAAATTTGACTTTTGTGTCAGAGTTGAGGATGTGTGATGTGAAATCCTACATGGATCCACATCATCCTCTTCTCTTCCCTCTTTTATAAAATTCAAAATATTTTCCTTGTTTTGGGTTGTTGAAACATTTTGCATGATTCCTTGGGGTGAATTTTATCGTGATTGGAGCTCTTTCTTTTGAAAGGAGATTGGAGAAATTTACATGATTTTTGGTTGCTGATTTTTGGGACTATGTTTTTGACATTAAAAGCTTGTTGTGTTGGAACAAAATATACCATGGAGAGGTAGGAGCTTAGCTCTTCTTTATGCTATTGTTTATTTTTATGTTTGTGTGAATAATGTATGTTTTGGTGTATTTGTTGGTTGTTTGGGTAGACTGCCATAGGAATGGTATAGGATAAGGATAAGGGGAATTCATTTGGGGGGGCATAAGGGAATGCTAGTGGCATCAAATTATTATAGAGGGAGTTTGGGTTTCGGATCCACCATGGAAAAGAAATAGCTTACATTTCTTACTTTGTGGGGGGCATAAGGAAAATTATGGGGTGCGTAAGGATATGTGTGGATATGAATATTATAGGTGGTTTGTCACAGGTGGATGGCCAATTCCCATTGGGAGGCATAAAAAACTTCCCCCACAGTTCTTGCTCCTTTGGCTTGCATGATAAAGCCTGAAATCTGTTTGAATGTTTTTAATGCAGTTATAAATTTTTGCTTTGTGTTGAACTATGTTTTAATTTAAAATGTGCATGTTGAAAGAATAATGTGTGTATGTTTTTTGGAATCCCGTTGTTGCTATGAGTTGAATCAAACCTTATATTGCATTTTGGTTGGGGCTCAGGGGCCAATGAAGAAGGATGGATTCTTCTTTCATTGGATGTCTTGGTTGGGTGGAGAGCATTGCTTTTCCCCCACTTTTTTTGTGATTAAATTGGAAGAGAAGGGAACTTGCATGTTGCTGTTATGGAGCAGAGGAAAATACAATTTTGACAGTCCCTTGTGAAACATATTTTATTGTAACCTTTCCCACATGAAGTGGATGAAATTGTAACATATTTTGTGAAGAGAAGACGCTTATAATTAGTTATGATAGTTGTATATTTGAAATGTGAAAGATATTTATATTCTATTCTGGTCATTTGAAAGAAGGAAATTGAAATATGTTATCTGCAATCAAGGAATTAAAAAAATGTAAAGATGTATTTCTTTTAAAATCAATAAAGGATTACAAGACCTTTCCTCATTTGCATTGTTGATTTAAATTTGAATATCAGATTGTGATTGAAATCCCTGTTTGGAAAATGGAAAAGGAAGAAACACATATGAAGGAATTGTATTACTTTGTCTTTTTGAAAATATGTTCAAATTGGAAATCAGACTTTGCATTTTAGCTATTAAATGGTTGGATTAAAATCACTAAATGTATTGGACTAGAATGAAAATGAAATTTCCAATATGGAAGATGAAATTTTTAAATAGATCCCTCAAGATTTGATCTCTGTTGTAAATTTAAAACTGGTAAATAATTTATTTAAAATGCACAGTTCAAACCTGTAAATAATAATCAAAATTGAAACCTTAAAATTTAGCATGCTATGATATCAATGAACTCATCTTGACAAAAAAAAAAAACGCTTAAGGAAATCATTTAAAACATTGCAAAATCGGCCCAAACCTTTCACAATCATTTTGCAGTCTTTTTCTATTAATTGTTGAAAAAAAATTAAAAATGGAAATCAGTTGAGAAAATTTACCTTCTTAAAAAATCCTAAATCCTTTTTAGAAAAATCATCCATGTCTTTTTGGCATGTTGAGTGAAGGAGGAGATCAAATTGAACCAAATTTATAAGTTAAAAGTTACCAGTTTGCTTTTAAAAATCTAGCAGAATGTTTTCTTAAAATTGATGCCTTAAAACTTATCAAAATCTAAAATTTATGATTTATGTGCAAATAGGGAATTGAGGGCTTTCTAGAAAGTCCTCCTTTGCCCAAAACTGAGCTTTCTATCAAAAGTTATGGCCCTCTGAAGTTTTCCTTCCCTATGCGGAAAATTTTGGGAAAATTTTCCCTGGCGGGCCCACGGCCCAAAATTTTCCATTTGAAAACTTAGAATTTTTTTTGAAAATTTTTGTGGAAAATTTTAAAGCTTTCCCTACCATCCCACCATCCCGTAGCTAATCATAGGCTACCACGTGGCACGGCGGAGGGGCAGAACCCTCGCAAACCTTATCACTTTTTTTTGAAAATTTTGTTTTGGAATTTTTTCGAAAGAACCCTCACGGCCCCACACTCCCACCCTCTCCTTGGTGAAATATATTCATGGATGGGAGGAACTGCTCATGATTTTTATTCTTTTTTTCCTCCCTTTGGCAGAATTCCCCAACTACCTCCTCCGCCCTACTTGTCCCTCTCTTTCTCCCCCGCGTTGGTTTGTTGAGCATCACGTGTCCATGGCAACATAGCAGAGGTGCGGGAGAAATGTGGACTTTTTACCCACGTGGGGAAAATTTCAAAACACCACCCCATAACATGCTAACCTAAAAAAGTTCTTTTTTCCCCCACTCAACATGTGTCCCTTTTTGGGAAAATTTTCACCCCAAGGCTCGCCAGCCCATAACGGGAGTTTTACAAGGAGTTAGGAGGACTTGTTTATATCGCTGGAAAGGTGAGAAAATTTCCTATCCAATGGAAATGATTTAGGGAATTTTTTAATGCACTAAGTGTGAGAAAAATCAAGTTAAAACTCTAAGTCTGTTAGAGAGTGAGTATAGTGTTAATTTACCCCCTGAACCTAACTGAAACTTCTAACCCTAAAATTTAGACCTTGTGACCTCTGATAATTGTTAATAAAAGAAAATTATGTTCTAGTAGATTAAACTTGTTTTGGAACCTACTAGTGACAACTTTTGTATTATAACCTTGTTTTGGTTTCTTTAAACAAAAAAAATATTCCATAATTTTTCTAACTAATACTAGGTTGTTTCTTAGGTCTCAAGTGGGTTGTTTTAGCAGGCATCACACTTGGTATCAGAGTAGTGGTTCAAAAGCTTGGACTATTGGGCACACTAGAAAACTTGAGACATGAAACTTAAACCTAGCACACTTGTAAATCTAGAAAACAACTTAGCTTAGAAATTACATATTTTAGTAAACATAGAAATTGAATAAAACTTAGAAAAATGAACTAACTCTCGCCTTGGTCTGTGTAGGAGGTGCAGATGGGATGAGGGGGCTCCTCACATAGACCCAGACTTACCAACACTAAATCAAGGTGTAGTAGCCATCCTACCCTAGATTTTGTAGACTCTTCAGGATGTTAATGCTACTCTACGTGGAGGATTAGGAGGAGGACATTCAGTCAGACATGACAGAGCCCCTTCCATTGAGGGTCAGGTATCTCCTCGACTTGACAAGGAGTAGAGAGGAGATAACTCCCATATAGAGTCATCAATGAGGGGACATGGTGACCAATTTTCAAAGCTTAGAGAGGTCTTGGAGCCCTAGGCTTAGGGATGAGCATGTAGAGAGACCTAGAGGCCATCAGACCACAGTTGTAGATCACATCAGGGAGATCTTGAAGCTTCAACCATCACATTACTCAGGTGACATGGGTGGATTTAAGGCAAAGGCCTAGCTAGTGAGCTTGAGCAGTTGCTTCAAGATTTTTCCCTGTTCTAGCAACACAAAAGCTTGTGTTGCAATCCATCTACTGAGGGATGGATCAGAAGTATGGTGGAGGATAGAGGAGCAGAAGATCCATGTTGATTCTAAGATAATGACCTAGGAGCTATTTAAGGAGAGATTTAGGAGCATATATTCATCACGGAAGTTCATACAACAGTGGATAGATGAGTTTAATGACCTTCGACAGGCATCTCTTTCAGTAGGAGAGTATGAGAGTAGATTTATGGATCTACTCCAGTATGATGAGTATATGTAGGATGAGTAGGTGTGGATTCATAGGTTTATCTAGGGCCTGAATCTAGACATCAGAGGTGCAGTGTGGATCCATTGTCCATAGACATTAGCTGAGGCCGTCGAGAAGGCCTATATAGTAGAGGATACTCGGGGAAAGACATAATAGGCTAGAGATTGAGTTCAGATCTGCATACAAAAAATGTAGGATAGTAGATTAAGGGGGTCAATACCTCCTCCTCATGGTGGCCATAGTTCTTCACAGTCATCCTTTAGGCCACAATAGTAGCAGAAACAATCCTATCCACCTCATAGACCTCCATAGAGAGCTGATACATAGAGAGGTCAGAGTATGGGGCCTCCTCCTAGGGGTCCCATCAGGACACAGGGTGGACCTAGAGCTCAATCAGTGGGAGCTCTCTAGTAGATACCTTAGTAGACCATAACTATATCATCATGATCCATGCCACAGACTTCTAGGGCACCTACTCGAGGTATTACTCATTGGGGAGGATCAGGAGGATGTTTTGGTTGTGGAGTTACTAGACATTTTTGGAGAGATCACCCATAGAACCCTAACAACAAGGGTAAGACACATATCTTAGAGCCAATTTTTGGTGACATGGGACACAACCACAAGATTTATGTAGTGGTTGAGAACCACCAAGTAGAGCATCAAAGCATAGTCATTGAGACTATAGGTAGCATTGGTGGTATTCCCACCTCTGTATTGTTTGATTCTGGTTATTCTGATTCTTTCATTGCACCATCATTAGTAGAGTGATGCATGCTAGTGGCAGTTAGGTAGGGTCATATTTGGGATGTTAAGATGGCTTCTGGAGCCAAGATCTCTATATACTCCTTAGTTAAGGAGTGTGTAGTGGATTTGGGACCTTTCACCACTACCTCAGATCTCTGTATCCTTCCTTTGGACTCGTATGGAGTCATTTTGGGTATGGATTGGTTAGCTACACATAGGGCCAGGATGGATTGTTACCAAAAGACTATATCTTGTGTAAATGGTATGGGAGTGGAGTCAGTGATTTCAGCGGTCAGTATACTTGTTTATATTTGCACCATCTTTTCTATGCATCTTAAGCAGTGTGTGCGACGGGGTTATCAGATGTATGCTATTATAGTTAGTGACAGATCAAAGGATGGGACTAGTGGACCATTGCTAGATGGTCATCCTATTTTGAGAGAGTTTACAGATGTATTTATAGGGGATATACCAGGGTTACCACCCCCATGTGAGATAGATTTTCATATAGATCTAGTTCCTGGAGAAGAGCCTATCTCATGAACACCTTATTATATGACCACCCCAGAGCTCTATGAGCTCAAGTTACAACTTGAGGGCCTTTTGGAGAAAGGCCTTATCTATCCTAGTGTATCCCCATGGGGTGCACCAATGATATTTGTGAAGAAGAAGGATGGATCATTGCAGTTGTGTATTGATTACCATCAACTAAACAAGGTAACAATAAAAAATTATTATCCCCTTCTGCGTATTGATGACTTGTTTGATCAAATGAAGGGAGCCATAGTTTTCTCTAAAATTCATCTTAATTTAGGCTACCATCAGTTGAGTATTTCATAGGTGGACATTTATAAGACTACCTTCTATACGAGATATGGGCATTATGAGTTCACAGTGGTGCCTTTTTGTTTGACTAATGCCCCCGCAGTATTTATGAGCTTGGTGAATGGGGTATTCCGGACCTTCTTAGATTGCTTCGTGCTCATCTTCCTTGATGAAATTTTGATTTACTCACGTATGCATGAGGAGCACGAGGGGCACCTTCACCAGGTTCTTTAGTGTCTTCATGAGCAGTAGCTTTACGGGAACTTGGAGAAGTGTGCATTCTTTCAGATAGAGGTATATTATTTGGGTCATATCATTTCTAGGGAAGGTATCATTGTCGATCCTTCCAAGATTAGAGACATTATGGATTGGCCAACACCCACTACAATGACTGAGGTGCATAGCTTCATGGGATTAGCAGGGTACTACAAGAGATTTGTTCAGGACTTTTCTCAGATTACACACCCCATCACTTCCCTTCAGAAGAAAGGGAAGAAGTTTGTTTGGTAAGATAGATGCAAGCAAGCCTTCAGGACACTGAAGGAGTGTCTCACTAAAGAACCTATTCTTGCAGTTCTAGATCAGTAGGGTGAGTTTTTCATTTACATGGATGCTTCCTTAGTAGGGCTTGGAGGTGTGTTGATGTAGGAGGGAAGAGTAGTGGCTTTTGATTCTAGCAAACTCAAGGATTATAAGCTCAATTATATAACTCATGATCTTGAGCTTGTGGCAGTTGTGCATGCCTTTGTTTGATGGAGGAACTTTATTCTTGGTAGGAGATTCACACTCAAGACAAATCACTTGAGTCTTCGCCACCTCTTCATGCAGCCCAATCTCAACGCTCGTCAGCGACGTTGGATGAAGTTTCTTTGTGAGTATGATATGGAGATCGAGCATGTGAAGGGGAAGGAGAATGTGATAGTATATGCTCTCAGTAGATGGAGACATGTGGCTATGGCCACCTCAGTGAGCACATATTTGCAGAGCAGGATTCTTCAGCAGCTTCATCTTGACGACTTTTACATTGCAGTTCGAGCAAAGATCGAGTATCAGAGACCCTTGAGGGGAAGTTTGATGGTTTTTCCTTAGAGATAAATGGTCTTCTCAGGCATAGAGGCAAGATTTATGTTCCCAGAGATGGAGGCTTGAGGCAGGACATCTTGGCAGAGGCATATCGTGTACCCTATTCAGCCCATCCCGGGGTAAAGAAGATGCACGCCACCCTGAGATAGTTGTATCATTAGAGAGGACTTCGGAGATATGTGGCCCAATTCATGTCATGATTTTTAAAGTGTTAGAGAGTTAAGACTGAGCATTAGCATCCAACTAGCCTTATTTTTCCTCATGCTATACCAGAATGGAAGTGGGACACCATTTCCATGGATTTCATTGTTGGTCTAATGATGTCGATATATCACCACGACACTATCATGGCCACAATTGATAAATTGAAAAAAGTGGCTCACTTTTCTTTGGTGAAGACCACTTATACAGTTAGAGAAGTGGCATAGGTATATTTGGATGAGATTGTCAAGTTACACAGGATTCCATGGAAGAACATTTGTGACCATGATCCTTTGTACACTTCCCTTTCTAAACTACCATGTAGTATGTCCTCGGGATGAGAATCAACTTCAACACAACATATCACCCTAAGACAGATGGACAGATTGAGAGGGTGAATAAGATTTTAGAGGAAATTCTCAGGATGTATGTGATGGATTAGCAGTCTAAATGGGAGAAGTACCTGTACTTAGTGGATTTTACCTACAATAATAGTTTTCAGATTTCTATAGGCATGGCTCCTTTTTAGGCCTTATATGGTAGAGAGTACATGACACCTCTTAGTTGGGACATGTTAGAGGACAGAGTATCTCTTGAACCAAATTTTCTATAGGACATGGAGTAGTAGGTGGTGTTGAGTAGACCAAGACTGCAGGAGGCATATGATAGACAAAAGAAGTATGCAGATCAGCATAGGATCGACTGTAGTTTTGATGTGGGCATGAAGGTGTTCCTTTGTGTCAGGCCACATAAGAGCCCTATCTGTTATGGAAAAGGTTTTAAGTTAGCTCCTAGATTCGTGGGTCTTTTGAGATCTTGGAGTGTATCGGCCCTTTGGACTACCATCTAGCATTGCCACCCAGCTTGTCTCACATACATGATGTTTTTAATGTTTCAATTGTCAGGAGATATGTTATAGATCCTTCTCATGTGTTAGATTAGACATCATTGAAAGTGCAAGATTAGGGGTAGGTGATGGTGGATCCCATTCACATCCTAGATCATAGGACCTTGGGACTTTAAGGCAGAGAAGTTGATCAGGTTTAAGTGCAGTGGGATAGATATGACGAGACTGCAGCTACATGAGAGGATGCTACCTTATTACGAGTTAAGTTTGCACATTTGTTCCACTGACTTCCAGGAGGAAGTCTAGTCTAAGGGTAGGGGGATGTAGTATTCACTTCCCTTTGACAACTTTTGATACTGATTTTGATACTGTTGATTACATTATGGACATTATTATAGTTTTGTTTTAGTATGATGTTAGATATGTGATCATGGATTATTGTGATCTTGATTTGGTTATGATGCATGATGATTATTAGAGACACTCATATGTGTATATTGATATACTATTTGACATGGATATATTGTGAATGTTATTCGGGCATGTGATTTTTGGATTTTGTGAGTAGACTTAGAAAATGGACATTATATGATGATGATATAGTGGTTGATATAATTTATAAGTGATATTGTTGATTTCCTTGATGTTGTTGTGATTCATATGTATAGGGGATTTTGTGATTATATGTATATCATGTTGGATGTTCTAATATGACCACGAGGATGAAGGAGGTATTTGTGTTTTTGCAGGTTAAAATATCACAACAAACATCAGGGGATTGGATACCAACCATATTAGAATTCTAGATGAATTCAACAAGGTAACCATGGAAACATGTTTTGAGTGTGTGTGTGTTTTTTTTTTAGGGATTAACATGGGGGGGAATCACCTTTAAATGTTACCATGGGTTTTGTGTATTTTTTCATGTGGTTCCTTGTTTTATTGTATGTGTTTTATTAGTGATGTGTCCCTTTCTTTTAATTAATTAAATTGTGGTAGATTATTGTGTGAAAACATATGGTTAAAAGTTAAATAAATCAAATTGGGATATGAGAAAGTAATTATAGAAGTTGTTGGCTTATTATATTAAATATGTAAGTGATGTGTAAGAGTTGTGTAAGTCAGATTTTGGAGTATGAAACACTCCACCTCCTTGGAAATTCGAATTTGTCCTTGGAGGCTATTTTTGGAGGCTTGTGGGACAAGTAAAACTTGTCCCATACCTCTTAATTTTATTTACCAACCATACCTATGGTTGGAAGGTTAAATTTAGACTTTTATAATACATTTTTATAAATCAAGTTGCATGTTTTAGTTGCACTCTTCTTACATTTTATTAAATTTAGTCCTTTAGGGTGTGGGCTTTTTGGAGTGTGTAAGTATATTGTCGTATTTTTACCCACCTCTTAAGTGTGCTTTGGAGAATGAAATTTGACTTTTGTGTCAGAGTTGAGGATGTGTGATGTGAAATCCTACATGGATCCACATCATCCTCTTCTCTTCCCTCTTCTATAAAATTCAAACTTTTTTCCTTGTTTTGGGTTGTTGAAACATTTTTCATGCTTCTTTGGCATGAATTTTCTTGTGATTGGAGCTATTGCTTTTGGAAGGAGATTGGAGAACTTTACATGCTTGTTGGTTGCTAATTTTTGGGACTGTGTTTTTGACATTAAAAGCTTGCTGTGTTGGAACAAAAGCTACCATGGAGAGGTAGGAGCTTAGCTCTTCTTTATGTTGTTGTTTCTTTTTATGTTTATGTGAATAGTGTATGTTGTGGTGTATTTGTTGGTTGTTTGGGTATACTGCCATATGAATGGTGTAGGAGAAGGCTATGGGGAATTCATGTGGGGGGGGGGCATAAGGGAATGCCAGTGGCATCAAATTATTATGCAGGTATTTTGGGTTTGGGATCCACCATGGAAAAGAAATAGCTTACATTTCTTACTTTGTGGGGGGCATAAGGAGGGATTGTGGGGGGCATAAGGATATGTGTGGTGAATATTATTGGTGGTTTATTACAGGTGGATGCCCAATTCCCATTGGGAGGCATAAGTAGCTTTCCCCATAGTTCTTGCTCCTTTGGCTTGCATGATAAAGCCTGAGTTCGGTTTGAACTTTTTCAATGCAGTTGTAAACTACTGTTTTGTGTTGAACTGTGTTTTAATTTGAAATGTGCATGTTGAAAGAATACTGTGTATTTTTTGTGGAAGCCTATTGTTTGCATGAGTTAAATCACACCTATGGCATTGTGGTTGGGGCTCAGGGGCCAATGAAGAAGGATGGGTTTTCCTTTCATTGGATGTCTTGGTTGGGTGGAGGGCATTGCCTTTCCCCCAATTTTGTTGTGATCAAATTGGAAGAGAAGGGAATTTGCATGTTGTTGTTATGGAGCAGAGGAAAATATAGTTTCAACAGTATGTTGTGAAATATATTTTATTGTAACCTTTCCCACTTTGAAGTGGATAAAATTGTAATGTATTTTGTGAAGAGAAGATGTTTGTAATTGGTTATGACAGTTGTATATTCAAAATGTGAAAGATATTTATATTCTGTCCTGGTCATTTGAAAGAAGGAAATTGGAATTAGTTATCTGTATTCAAGGAATTGAAAAAAAATGTAAATATGTATTTCTTTTAAAATCAATAAAGGATTGTAAGAACTTTCCTCATTTGCATTATTGATTTAAATTGGAATATCAGATTGTGATTGAAATCCCTGTTTGAAAAAATGGAAAAGGAAGAAACAGGTATGAAGGAATTGTATTACTTTGTCTTTTTGAAAATATGTTAAAATTGGAAATCAGACTTTGCATTTTAGCTATTAAATGGTTGGATTAAAATCACTAAATGTATTGGACTAGAATAGAAATGAAGTTTCCAATATGGAAGATGAAATTTTTAAATAGATCCCTCAAGATTTGATCTCTTTTATAAATTTAAAACTGGTAAATAAATTATTTAAAATGCACAGTTTGAACCTGCAAATAAAAATCAACATTAAATCCTTAAAATTTAGCATGCTATGATATCAATAAACTCATCTTGACAATAAAAACTTAACAAAATCATTTAAAATATTTCAAAATCAGCCCAAACCTTTCACAGTCATTTTGCAGTATTTTTCTGTCAATTGTTAAAAAAAATTCAATCTGGAAATCAATTGAGCAAATTTACCTTCCTAAAACATCCTAAATCCTTCTTAGAAAAATCCCCCATGTTTGTTTGGCATGTTGAGTGAAGGAGGAGATCAAATTGAACCAAATTTATAAGTTAAAAATTACCAGTTTGCTTTTAAAAAGCCTACAGAACATTTTCTTATAATTAACCCCTTAAAATTTATTAAAATCTAAAATTTATGATTTATATACAAATAGGGCGTCGAGATATTTCTAGAAAGTCCTCGTTTTCCCAAAATTGAAATTTCTATCAAAATTTATGGGCCTCTGAAGTTTTCCTTCCCTGGGGGGAAAAATTTTGGAAAATTTTCCTTAGCAGGCCCACGACCCAAAATTTTCCATCTGAAAACTTAGAAAAAATTTTGCATTTTTTTAGGGAAAATTTTAAAGCTTTCCCCATCGGCCTACAGCCAATCAAAAGCTACCATGTGGCATGATGGAGGGGTGGATCCCTTGCAAACCTTATCACTTTTTTTGAAAATTTTGTTTTGAAATTTTTTTGAAAGAACCCTTGCGGTCCCGCACTCCTGCCCTCACCTTGGTGAAATCTCTCCATGGACACGTGGACCTGCATGTGCTTTTTATTGTTTTTTTCCTCCCTTTGGAAAAATTCCCCAACTACCTCCAGCACCCCACTTGTCCCTCTGTTTCTCCCCCACGTTGGTTTGTTGAGCGCCATGTGTCCCTGGTGGCATAGCGGAGGTGCAGGAGATATGTGGACTTTGCACCCATGTGGGTAAAATTTCAAAACACCTCCCTGTGACCCACCAACCCAAAAAAGTGCTTTTCACCCCCACTCGACATGTTTCCCTTTTGGGAAAATTTTCACCCCAAGGCCCGTTGGTCCATAACGGGAGTTTTACAAGGAGTTAGGAGGACTTCTTTATATTGTTGGAAAGGTGAGAAAATTTCCTATCCAATGGGAATGATTTAGGGAATTTTTGAATGCGTTAAGTAAAGGAGCAGCTACATGTTTACACAGGTAAATCACTCTCTGTATTATTATATTTATTGTCCCTCTGATCTTGTGCAATACATTAGGCTAATATATAGCCATCATAATAGAAAACCAGACCCTATAAAATAGGAACCCATACAAACAACTAACCCGTTAATAGTTTTACGGGTAGAACAAAACTCCATGAATAATATATTTTTGAAACAATATATTCTTTCAAACCTAATATTTATAATGTAAACATTAATAATTAATTAATTTCCTAACATTCCCCCCCTTAATGTTTACATGGTACAACATATCTCGTTCACTGATTGTAGCCTGCCACCTCTGTGTGCTCATGATCAACTTCGCAAATGTGCAGCATTGGGCTTGCACAAAACTCGAACATGTGCCAACGCACATTTCTTCCACTGATGGTTTTCACCGACTTCTACCAACAACCTTACCAAATTGGTTTTACAGGTGTACCAATAACCTTTCACACTTGGTTTTGCAGGATTACCAAAAACCTTTCACAATTGGTTTTGCAGGTGTACCAATAACCTTTCACACTTGGTTTTGCAAGATTACCAAAAACCTTACACAATTGGTTTTTACAGGTTTACCAAAAACCTTACACAATTGGTTTTTACAGGTTTACCAAAAAACCTTTACACAATTGATTTTTACAGGTTTACCAAAAACCTTACATCATGATTGCTACAATACTTTTGATCAATATTATACAATGTCACTACAAAAGGGAATCATGTAGGAAATATTGCTTTCAAAATTGAACAATAAAACATAATGGAAATGGAACAATGAGACCATGTTCCCCCCCTCATTGTGAACATTTCACTTATTCAACACACAACAGGAACTCTAAAATCATACTGCACACAACAAACTACAATTCAGAAATGAAAGAAAACTCACATACACACTGTCACCACAACTTCATGCGGCCCCGTCATTGGCAACTGACGAGAGGTCGCTGAATGACCTCCATCCTCCTGTGCCTCCGTCCTCCAGTCAAAAATCATCTAGAAGAGAAAATCTTCATCACTTTGATGTGCGGTATTTTCTTCCTCTTCATTTTCTCCTTCTTCATCAACAATCATGGCATTATCTTGTAGTTTCCCATCAAGTAAGTCTTGTGCTCTTTTTCTGCAATTGTTAGATATATGACCAGGTTGTTTACAATAGTAGCATGTAAATTGTTTCTTTGGTCCTTTAGAGGTTGAACCCTATTTGGGCATTTTCTTACCAAATGCTTTCTTGTTTCTGCCAAACATTGAAGTCTCCTCTGGTTCAACAACCATAATTCTTTTTTCTTCATCTAACAAAGAAAAAATAAGTTCTTCTAGACTTGGATTTATTTTGCTTAATGTAAAGACCATATTAGAATAACATGAAGGCATGCTATTAAGTAATAATGCTTTAGCATCATCATTAGGTACATCTAATTTTATGCCAGCAAGTTGATTACAGATAGATCGAAACTTACTGATATGCTCCACCATGCTCTCACCTTCTTCCATCTTGAGGCCGAACAATCTTTTCTTTAAGGATATCGCTGCACTTCCCATTTGTGATCCAAAAAATTTGTTCAATGTCACCTAGATTGTATGAGAGGACTTTTTAAAGTCTATATGATGTAGATAAGCATCTGATAGACCCAATCCGATGATTGTTGTAGCCTTTCGATCTCTGCTGTCCCATTTTATTGATTCATCTGCATTTGTCGGTTTTTTTTTCTTTTCCATCAACAATATCCCATAAGTCTTTGTTGATTAGGAATAATTGAGTCCGCACTTGCCAGGTATGAAAATATTTGCCTTCAAATTTTTCAATGTGACTCAACTTATTCATTTTCACACAATATAGACGTCGGATTCTATCGAAAATGCGTCTTTGAGGCAATTTTTTTTAATTTTTGGACTTTTAACTCTAACTCACAATGCATGTTTGACAAGATTCTTGACAAAACAACAAGGACTTCATAACATATGATGAATCAACTATGAAATATGACTCTTAGTTACCACTCGACTCGTGATTTTTGACTTGATTTTTAAAAAACAACAATTAACTCAACAAGACTACCTTTATAATTTTAAATACTCCAAAAAAAAAAAAACTTGATTTACAATAACATTACAAAGACAAAATTACTAGAACACAATGGGCCCTAAAATAATAAAAACTTTTTAATTACAAAAGGGACGGCTGGATGTAAGACCAAAATAGTGAAAGCATTCCTCTAGACGATGGTGATGTTGAACGAGGAAATAAAAAGAAAACTATATTGATAACAAAACTTGATCACAAAGATTTTTGGACATACAACATAAAATAACACAAACTTAATAAACTGTATTGGTTTGCTCCACCAATGAGTACAAATGCCACAAACCTGGCTTAATAAAGATCTCCAAATGGTGCAAACTTCGCCACTTCCAAGCCTCTGATTTGGGCGTTACGGCTACTGCTGACTTGGAAATAACTCATGAAATATGCATATGGCCGCACGTATTTTATTATGAATGTTTGATAAAGTAGATCACAGAGGGAAGGTCGCGGGCTGGGCGCTGTAAACTGAATAGATCATATGGATATGTGCCTTTATCTTTGACTAATAAATTTCATGAACAGATTTAACAAAATGCCTACAAAAATGGAAACAGATCAAATACCGAATTTTGTTGGGTGTTTTGAATGATCGATCTCCTTAGGATGTTCGTAGCTGAGTCTCCAAACAATGGAAAGTTGAGCCAAGTTTGAGTAGTATACTCCAATCACATGTAATTGAAAATTTGACGGACTGAAGAAAATCCAATCAGCCATTGACAATGGATGTAGGGGCGATCACGACCAAAGTTTGCTGAGCATTGTTGATGTACAGCTATGACAGATTCAATATAAATTCTAATTAGAGCATTATAACTTCATACATGCAGCCACAAAACCAACAACCCGTACAAGAATACAATGGCACGAAACACACTGGTGAAAGACTCTCATCTGGATTTTGCTCTGATACCAAATAAAGGAACAACTACATATTTGCACAGGTAAATCACTCTTTGTATTATTATATTTATCATCCCTCTGATCTTGTGCAATACATTAGGCTAATATATAGCCATCATAATAGAAAACCAGTACCCTATAAAATAGGAACCCATACAAACAACTAACCCGTTAATAGTTTTACGGGTACAACAAAACTCCATGAATAATATATTGTTGAAACAATATATTCTTTCAAACCTAATATTTATAATGTAAACATTAATAATTAATTAATTTCCTAACATTAAGTGTGAGGAAAATCAAGTTTAAACTCTAATCCTTTTAGAGAGTGGGTATAGTGTTAATTTACCCCTTGAACCTAACTGATACTTCTAACCCTAAAATTTGGACCTTGTGACCTATGATAATTGTTAATAAAATAAAAGTATGTTCTAGTAGATTAAACTTGTTCTAGAACTTGTTAGTGAAAACTTTTTTATTGTAACCTGGTTGTTGGTTCCTTTAAACAAAAAAAATTATTCCATAATTTTCCTAACTAATATTAGGTTGTTTCTTAGGTCTCAAGTGGGTTGTTTTAGTGGGCATCACATCTTTGGGAACTATAGAGATAAATTTACAGGAATTGTGCATCTAATTTCATTCTGAAGGAATAAATTTGAACGTTTAGGACTATAGGTAAAATATACATAATTGGTTGGCTCTCACCAAATGTAAAATATTTTTAAAAGGGGGTAGAAGGATTCATAGAACATTTTTTCTCCATGGAATTTTAACCACAAAATACACTCACACATCTTGATCTTCAGAAGCTTATTGGTAAACACACATTTTTCTTTGAGTACCCCAAAGGATTGCCTCCAAAAATAGATCATGATCATGTTATTCAATTAGTTCTAGGAAGCTAACCCCAACCATTAGGCTTTATAGATACTCCTATGTGCAAAAGATTGAGATTGAGAACATGGTATAATAAATATTAGAAGCAGGTATTATCCATCATAGTCAGAGTTCTTATTTGGATCCAATGGTGATGGTGCATAGGAAGGATGGAAGGTGAAACCTATGAAAATATTATAAATATCTTAACAATTACACTATCAAAGATAAACTTCTTATTTGTGCCATTGATGATTTTTTAGATGAGTTGTATGACACAATTTATTTTACAAAGCTAGATCTTAATTTCAGGTATCGCCAAATTAGAGTAAAGGAAGAGGATATTCACAAGACAACCTTCAAAACTCATCAATACCATTAAGAATTTATAGTGATTCCTTTTGGCCTTAATAATTTTCCATCCACCTTTTAGAGTTTGATCAATTCTTGTACTTCAATGATTCCTATGGAAGTTTTTCTTGGTTCTTTTTTATGACAACTTAATCTACATAAAATCATGGGAGGAACACTTACCTCATGTAAATATGGTCTTGGAAGCTTTGGAGAAACATCAACATGATGCAAAGCCTTCAAAGTGTTATTTTAGGGTAAAGGAAGTGGAATACTTAGGCCACAATGACTCTCATGAAGGTTTCAAGGTGTACCCTCACAATATCAAGGCCATGGTGGAATGGGAAGTTATGATAACCCTAAAGAATTTATGAGGTTTCTTAGGAATCATAGGGTAACATCATATATTTGTAAAGAAATATGACAATATAGTAGCACCACTCATAAAATTATTAAATAAATATTTCTTTCATTAAAATAAAGAAGCTTCCAAGGCATTTGAAAAACTGAAGGAAGTGATGTGTATCACTCCAATGTTAGCAACCCAATTTTTTTCCAAGACCTTTTTAGTAGGATGTGATGCTTTAGGAAAGGAAATAGGTGCATATTTTCATGTAAGAAGGACAACCCATATAATTTTAGAGTCATCAACTAAAAGGAAATAATTTTTTGAAGCACACATATGATAAGGAAATTATGGGAATCTTACATGTAGGTAAACAATGGAGACCATACTTGATGGGTAGACACTTCAAGGTAAAGAAAAATCATGATAGTTTCAAATATTTCTTGGAGAAACAAATATATTCTAAAGAACAACAAAAATGGGTTACAAATATTTTGGCTTATGAATTTGATATCATGTATAATAAAGGGAAAGAAAATGTGGTCATTGAAGCACTATTTTAGAGGGATGAGTCCACATAAGCATTGTTATGTGTCATCTCTATACTGAAGGAAGATTGGGTATATAAGGTAAGGGAAGAATGGTAACAATATGGAAAGACAAAAATTCTCTTTCATAATCTCTACAAGGACCCAAGCATTTCTGAAAATTTTATATGGAAGGGTGATACATTGTGGTATAATGACAAGTTATATTTGTGCAAGAACTCTACACTTAAACATGATGTTCTTTCAGAGCTTCATTCTTTTCCATTATGTGGTCATTATGGGTTCTTATAAACTTATCATAGAGTTAAACAAGATTTATTTTGGGAGGGGTTGAAAGGTGATGTTCAAAAATTTGTGGTAGAGTGTTTAGTGTGCTAATGGAAAAATGGCAAGACCATTAAGTCAACGGGTCTCTTACAACTTTTATCTATTCCTACTCATAAATGGGAAGATGTATCTATAAATTTCATCAAAGGATTACCAAAATAAGAAGGGAAAATAATAATCATGGTCATGATGGATATAATTAATAAGTATGCTCACGTTTATTCCCTATCTCATCCTTTTACAGCTAGTACGATTTCCATCTCTTTTATGGATATAGTTCAAAATCTCTAGGGGAAGCCAAAAATTATAGTAAGTGATCATGGCCTTAGATTTACTAGAAAATTTTGGATTGAACTATTCTCTTGTTTGGGTACCTAATTGGATTTGAGTTCATTTTATCATCCCTAATTGGATGGGAAAATTGAGGTGGCAAACAAATTTTTAGAGGGGAATCTTAGATGTTTTACTTCAAATAAACAAGAATGATGGGTGTAATGGTTTCCACTTGAAAAAATGGTGGTATGATAATTCATTTCATACCTAATCTAAAATGTCTCCATTTCTAGCACTATATGGGTACCATCCTCCATCACTCATCTCTAGCTTGAAGGTCAAACATAAAGTGAGAGAAATCAAATATCACAATCAACATTGGTACGAGGTAATCTCTAGCCTTAGAGAGAATTTGAAAATGGAACAAAATTGTATGAATCAATAGGTTGATTAGAACCATAGTGAGTGAAACTATGATTTTGTATGACTATAGCCATATAAGTAGTTGTATTTAAAACATAGAAGATAATAATCTTGCACCTAAATATTATGGTCATTACCAAGTTTTGCAGAAAATTGGTAGTGTGGCATACAAGATGGAGCTCCTTCAAGGAAATAAAATGCATCCAGTCTTCAATGTATCTTTCTTGAAGAATTTATTTGGGTAGAATGTTTCAACCCAATTATTGCTTCCTGATATATACAAGGAGAGAAGGATCATATTGGATCCTAAAGGGATCCTTAAGTCATGCACCAAAAGGTTAAGGACAAGATTCATTACCAAGTATCTTATCAAGTGGAAGAATATAGATATTGAAGATGTAACATGGGAAGATGAAGTATTTGTGCAGTAACATCTAGGGCTTTCCAACATTGGGTATAATTTTTCTTCTAAGGGTAAGGTCAAGTTATGCCATTAGTCTGATAGCTTATATTAGATATGCAGGGTCGACTTGTGCCTTGCATAATCCTTTTTCTTGTCATATGTCATTCATTTATGGTTTCATATTTTTAGTAGGTCAACCTAGGTGTTGTTAATAGTATAAGAAAGGTATAAATATGATGTAGTAAGGTGTAGTTAAGCATCATATTGAGCACTTAAGTCTTATTACATGGTTTGGAGGTTTCCCCCATTGAAGTGGCTAAGCTGTTATACTTTCATATTTTGATCATTCATCTCTGTCTTGGTGTTATTTGGTGTTTTATTTATGTTTATATTCATATCTATCCAAGTAATTTCATTATATTATAAATGATTCATGTCAAACATTCACACATTGTCATTAAGACACTTTATTCTACTTGGTCCATCACTTTTTATCTCTCTTTTGGGACATTTATATTTCTCGCTTGGGTTTATACGACCACTGCTTCCTATCTTAAATAATTTAGTAATTATTTGATATATATTGCTTGGGTTTATATATCCCACCTAGGTTTCTATGACAGTTGATTCCTATCTTAGATACATTGGTAATTATATATTATCTATCTCTTAGGTTTATCTCTACTTCTTGGGTTTCTATGACCATGGATTCCTACTTTGGATACTTTCGTCATCATTTTTTATCATCTCCCACTCTGGTTTATCTCTCATCACTTAGGTTGGCTATATAATTTGTCCTCATGCCATTAAATTTTACTCAATTAGCTACTTTATAATTTGTAAACATTTTGTCATGTTAAATGTCGAGCATGAAAAATTTAAAATTTTGGCCATGACAGCCAACCTCCACTTGAAATCCTCTTTCCCAGTCATTTTGAACCCTTCCTCTAGTCATCCTTTAAATTCATCTAGTCCCTTTGATTTAGTTTCATCCTCATTATAGATGAAAGTGATGTGCTGACATGGTTTTAAAGCGTGTTTCATGTGCAGGGAATTATATGTAAGTTGATTTATGAAGCTACTAAGCTGTAAGGTGGAATAATTTTTCATGAAAGCACCATAATGGATATTTTTAGTCATGTTGCAACAAAATAATATCCTTTAGAAGATAACTGCAAGGGATCAACATACTATATGGAGGTTGTGTAAGAGAGAAATTGAAGTGATCCATGTAAGGTTTCAAGGAGAACTATGGATTATATTTTATATGGGGGTCCATTCAAGTAATATTGGGTCACTGCAAGTGCTTGGAATGCGAGCTTTAATAGAGAAAGTGACATTTTTTTAAATATTAGAGGAGATTTTAGTGAGTAGTAAGATAAAAAAAATATTATATGTAAATACGTAGGAGTCCACTACATGGTCGATATATCGGTTTTGATCCTTTGCCCCACAAATTTCCATGATAATCAGGGTCACTGTCATTACCCCTTTGTGATAAAAGAGTGACTAGGCAAAAAATAAAACTTCAATAAGAATAATCTCTTGAAAATGGTTTTAATGAACTGATCGTAGTGTTTTGGAGTCAAAAACATATAAGGTTGAAGTCCTCTGAACTCCAATATTCTCTCCTGAGGGAGGAAAATTAACTTTTGTGTTCTATTTTTACATTAGAAAGGTGACATCAACATACTTTATAATCTTGAGAAAACTTTTTCACCTTTTATGTCCATTTTCCCTTGTCATTTGGTACAAAGGGATAATATGGACACAAAATTGTGCCCCCTATTGATGAGTTAGTTTGTGTCACTAAAAACCTAGCAACTTGTCTCCTAGGATTATTTCACAACTTAAAATCATGACCCCTTCACCCTTGGCACATTTTTTGAGGTTTTTTTTTTTCCCTTATAACTTCTTGTAAGGAGATAATGGGGATACAAAATTACACCCCCTTGTGGTTAAATAATTTTCATTACTTAAAATGATAACTTTGGTTGCTATGAAGGTTGTAACTTGTGTCCTAACCCACCAGACCCCCTCCTCATGTGAAACTTGACCCATGACACATTTTTTGAGGTATGATGTCCCTAGTCCCATATCCCAAAATCTAACGAAACACTGGGGATGCAAAAAAATTGTGCCCAATCTCATGTAGTTAGCTCCCAGTCATGTATAGTACCTCATCTCAGCTCCTAAAATCTTATTTTCAGCCCCTCCATCTCCCTCACATGCTCTCACATGGTGATACTTGTCACAATCTGATGAAAATTTAAACTTATTGTGCCAACTTTCCCCTCATATCCACTATCCATTTATTTTTATGGGTGCAACTCACCATCCAGCACGCAACTGACCCAGGTTAAACATGTGTGGTTAAACATGAGTTAAAGTGCTAAAGAAGAGATGAATTAAAACCCTAACACTAAGTCATTTTTAAAACTAGTCACCCCAAAAGAGAACCTCAACATGAAAATAGATGAAGTGTAACATGGAACTAAATTTAAACTTCATATTTTTCCTCCATGGAAACCATTAAAACCAACTCCAAGCTATATGTTTCCAAAATTTTATTTTTCTCGTTGTCTGTGATCCAATGGTCAAAAAACCTTGAAATTTGCCAAAATGCTCCATTTGGATAACACCTTTCAGATGAACTATCACTTTGGGAATGTCATGGCATGATTTATTTTATATGTTAGAAATAATTTTCCATCCAATGACTCCATTTTTTTCCTAGAATAGTTGAAAATGTCTTTACATTTTCCGGTGATCCAGTAAGCCAAATTGCCTGAAATTTTGAGTAGATGGTCCTCATAAAATAAAATTTCACTTGATCCACTTATTCCATGATGAATTGGATTATTTTTGGATATTTTTAGGAATGAATTTTATCTCATTATTCTTACCTCTTTGAATATATTTGTATTTTCCCAGTGATCCAACAAGCCAAATTTCATGAAATTTTGAGCAGATGATCCTCATAAAAACATATTTAATTTGAGCCATTTCTTTCATGATAAATTTGATTATTATAGAGATATGGAGGAACAAGTTTTCTCTCAGTATTCTTCCTTCTTGCATTAATTTTACACTTCCAAGTTGATCTGGATGAGAGAATTGTCTAAAATTTGGAGCAAAACACCCCATAATGAAGAGAAAAAATTTTGAGACCTTTTCTTTCATCTCATTCTAACATTCATAATATCAATTTATAAAAATATACATCTAGGGTAGGACCTACTAAAAATATTAAGTGTTGTATTTTTCAAATTATTCATATTCATCCATCTCACGCCCATTTCACAAGCTTTCGTCGTCATAAAGATCAAATACTTAGTTTTTGAGCCAATGATGGATGGATGGGTGGAGAAGATCATTGAAAAAAAGGAAAGTA
This sequence comes from Taxus chinensis, assembly GCA_019776745.2. Lineage (NCBI taxonomy): Eukaryota > Viridiplantae > Streptophyta > Pinopsida > Cupressales > Taxaceae > Taxus > Taxus chinensis. The sequence goes on from CM034150.1 coordinate 541,241,999, forward strand.
ATATCACTTGATATCCTCTCTCTATTCAATTTTTCTCTTACCAATGTTTCCAAGGTAAAGATGGAAACTATTGAGATTGAAAAAATAAAGAACCCATTGGGATAGTGTTCCCCCATTGATATCCGAGACGAGTTATCTTGATTGTCACTCCTTGGTGAGATCAAGATTTTATTGTAAGAGTAAGAAGGTTGAAATCATAGTGGATTAGTTCAAAAAATGTGTCAAGGGAAATTATTTCATCCTTGGAGCATTTCCACATAATTCATTGAGATCAAGCTCTTCATCATTACAGATTTCTTCATCTTCATATTGATAACTTCTCTCTTCTTCCTTCTCTCTCTACATTCTAATTCTTCATTGGGAATTTAATTTTTGGAATTTTATCTTATTCACTTACGTGACCTTTTTATTTTTCATTGTAAAATTTCCTTTTCATAAATAAGAAAATAACTTATTTCAAATCCTATGGTAATATGAAAGGTCACAAGTGGTAGGAGTATGAAAAGTCACTTAGGGGGGGAGAACAAGAGACAATTTGTAAGCTATATATCGAGATGACTTATCCTTTCCAAAGGTTTATTATCTTTTTTACAAGTAATAAGATATTTTATTTCCTTCGCTATGTTATTCTACTTCCTACTTTACAATTGTGCAAACTTTTGTAACATTTAAACAACAAAGAAATAACTTTATGTATTTGTAGACACCTAAAATCCACTTACGTAGTTTTAATACTTAAAGTACACTAACTATATTCTTTCCCATCATTTTTACAATTGACGACACTTTTTAAAATAATAAGCTCTTCTCCTCTCATTGGAACAATTAACAACACTTCACTAATTAACCATGATCTTCACTCTTTTTTTGTCAATTGATAACACTTAATCAATAAACACCCATTTTCTCGCTATTTCCACTAATTAATTACATTTCACTAATTAATTAACCTTCATATCACTTAGGATGTTGATTAACAACCTTTCATTAATTAATGTATGCTTTTACTTAGGTTAATTAATTATTATAAATTAATTACACTCACTACTCTAAATCAATAAATCACCGTTTATTGGATCAAATTCCTTTCTTACATCCCTCAAATCATATTAATTTTCCTCTAATTAGCTTCTATAATCTTACATCTATCTATTCATTAATCACACCTGATTAATTAAAACATCTCCCAACTCGCATGAGTGCTAATGGAAAATTAAACTCTTCTAAATCAAGGTTGCCTTTTCTAAAGCAACCTTATCCATTCCTAATCTTACTTTACCTTTATCCCACATGTACTAAGATGCAAAAATCTCTCAAATAGTAAGTTTATATAAAGAAACCTCCTCCTTCCCTTTCTTCTTACACCATGTTTTAAATGGTGAAAACTATAGGAATTTTGATCTTGAGAATTCTCCATTGTTGGAAATAGCTTCTCCATCTTGTATCCATTCACTCAAATTTTATTAGTATAGGAAGATCCAAAAATGGCCTTATAGCCATTTCTTGGTGAGATTCCATCCTAAATTCTTGAGGCAAACAAAAATGTACTTTTATTGATAAATGATCTAATTAGGTTCATGTTTTGATTAGTAATCTTAAAGAGTAGGAAATGGATTAGCATTTAGTTTGATTTATTCATGCATTGAAGAAGTTGGTTCCTATAATATCTTATCATGATGGTCCTTGTATGATTAAATTTGTTTTGAAGCTATTAGGTGTTAGTTTCAATTCACATAACATAGTTAGTTTTACATGAACACATGATGCAACATTGAAGCTTCCCACTTTTACCACATAATTAGATGTGCTCATAGCTCCTTTAGGTTCTTATGATGTTATAATAGGAGTGAACTGACTATCACAACACAAAGTAGATGTGAAATATTTTGAAAATCGATTAAAATTCTTGGATGACCAGTAGAAAACTACAACTATACAAGACATAAAAAAGAGATAGTGAAGTAAGGCATATTTTTGCAATGCTGCTAAAAAAGGCTAAGAACAAAGGATGCATTCTTTACATAATAAACTTATCAAATTTCAGTAAAAAAGGTAGTACTTGAAATACTATCTACTGCTATAAGAGTAAAATGATGTCTTTCTAGAGGATTTACCTGGACTTCCCTAGAGACGTGAATTTTATTTCACAATAGATATCAAGCCTGGAAAAGAAACTATTTCTAAGGCTCCTTACCGAATGACTACTATTGAATTAGTGGAACTTAAGGAAAAATTACATGATTTTCCATCCAAAGGATTGATTAGAGCATGTGTGTCTCCTTGCGGAGTTTCGATCATCTTTTTCAAAAATTAAGATGACATGTTAAGGTTATGTATTAACTACTGTATGCCTAACAAAGCCACAATTAAGAATAGCTATCATTTTCCAATGATAGATGATCTCATTGATTAGATGCTAGATGCATCAATATATTCCAATATTTATTTAAGATCAAGTTACCATAAATTAGGAATAAAAGATGAAGACATATAAAAAACTACCTTGAGGACAAGGTATGGTCATGATGAGTTCACGGTATTACCATTTGGACTCATCAATGCACCTGCTGCATTCATGAACTTAATGACTAATTTTTTTTCAAGAATACTTAGACAAGTTTGAACTAGTTTTCTTGGATGAAATCTTGATCTATTCCAAAAACATGGAAGAACAAATGAGTACTTGAGAATAGTGCTGAACATACTTAAAAAAAGGAAATTGTATTGAAAAATTTCAAAGTGTTCCTTCTATCAAAATGAGGTGCAATACCTTGGTCATATCATATATAAATAATGGATATCTATAGATCCATCTAAAATAAAGGCTATAATATAATGGCTATATCTAAAGAATGTTAATGAAGTTAGAAGCTTCATGGGGTTGGCTTGTTACTACAAAAAATTTGTAAAAGACTTATCTCAAGTTACTACTCACATAACTTCACTTCAAAAAAAAGTTAAGAAATTTGTGTGGTCTAATAAATGTGAGAATGCATTTAATTTTTTGAAAGATAAATTAACTACATCACCTATTTTGAAGGTTCCAGATCCCAATGGAAGATTCACCATGGTAATAGATTCCTCTGGTGAAGTTTTGGGTGGAATACTTCTATAAAATGATCTTGTGATTGCATACAATTAAAGGTACATGAGCTGAACTATGATCCTCATGATTTAGAGATTGTTGACATAGTATACACATTGGAATTTTGGAGGAATTACCTCTTAGGAAATCCTTTTGAACTAAAAATAGACCACTTGGGGCTGAAGTATATCTTCATGCAACACAACTTGAATGCAAGACAATGTCGACAACTTGAATTCTTATCACAATATGATTTTGATATAAGTTACATAAAAGGAAAATAGAATAGAGTGGTAGATGAATTAATTCATCAGAAGCATGTTTCCACGATTGTGACCCTTAGGCATCAATTCAAAGATGAGGTAAAGAAAAAAAGATAACCAATTCATAATTTTAACATGTTAAGGCCACATTAACAACACAACATATTTGATAAAAGGTATGAATGATTTAAATTTGACAATGAAGGAATCTTGAAATACAAAGGTAAAGTCTACGTACCTTTAGGAAATTACTTAAGGATAAGATTCATGAAGGAATTACATGATGATACTTACTAGAGACATCTAGGAGTGATAAATATGTTGGCTAATATAAAACAACAATACTTCTAGAAGGGAATGAAAAAAGATAAGGCAAACTACGTTTCTGATTTTCTTGAATGTCAACGTGTAAAATTAAAGCACAAGAATCATATTGGTCTACTGTATCCTTACACCATTACACATTATAAATGGAAAGTTATTAGCATGGATTTTGTACAAGGGATGCCAATGTTAAAAAATAAACATGACACAATTCTTTTTGTTGTTAATAAGTTAACAAAAGTAGCTCACTTCATACAGGGTAATCTGAAATATGATTCATCTGTGCTTGCAAAACAGGTTGTGCACACAAAATTTAGATCATATAGAGTTATAGAGTTAATAATTATTGATAGGGATCCAAGGATGACATATAAATTCTAGAAAACTTTAAATTCAGCCTTAGGAAAAAAATGAATTTCAGTTCAACATACCATCTGGAAATCGATGGTCAAACTGAATGAGTAAACCAAGTGATGGAAGATATGCTTAGGATGTATTACACGGATCAACAATACAAGTGGGAAGAATATATTCCATTGGTATAATTTTCCTATAACAACACTTTTCATTCATTGATAAAATTTCACCATTTGAAGCATTGTATAGGAGAAAATGCAGAACTCCTTGTTTCAATGTTTTCTTTATGGATTTGACGAAACAGATAAGGGTAGAAGGGCCAAGGAGGAATACCTATTGTGAGGGTCAGTTGGAGGTCATGCAAAAATTATGAATTCTTGATCCAATGCTGACTACAAGAGCTTCCTTTTAGCTAGGAGGAATTACCTGAAATATAAAACACGACCACAAAAGAGAGTTAAACAATAAATGTTAGTGGGCTGCCTAGCGTGTGCTAAATTCAGGAAGTGCGGTACTTCCTTGGTGGTAGTAAACCCAATTTTTAATACAAATTAATGTAAGAAATGTCATAAATAAATAATGTCCTATTGTATTTGATATGATTCAGGTATTTCATTCAAATAAAATAAGAAAATATAATATAACAGGATAGGTTATGATCAAATCTGGAAGTAGGGTAGGTAGTCAAAGTGATGGAGCAGGTCAAGGTTAGATTATAGGTATCTTGGGTTACTTAGATGTAGGTTATTAGGTTTCTATTATTGAAAAGATTACCAAATACAAAGACCAACATCGGTCAAGTATGAATGATGACAGTTTAGAGAGAACCAACGACGGTCATCGATAACTAGCGTCAGTATAGGTGGGATGATAGAAACTCAATGAAACTTGGTTTTGGGGTTTTTTTGAGATTAAATAGAGATGGTAAGGATAATGGTTAGGTTTGAGGAGGGATTGAGATTACTCAAATATATTCAGGAGTTAAGTATAGGTGATCAAATGATTGTGGGTTGTGGAATGTTTGGGTTCATAGGGAGGTAAGACTAGTGGGATAAAAATGTAAATAGAGGATGATAAACAAAAGAGAAGAAACTTTATAAACTAAATAAATATGGAATGATGTAGGTTATAAGCACACTTACTGGTGTTACAGGTTTGATGGTTGGTTGTTGATGATGGTTGATTGGTGAAATGGTGCTCGGTACTATGGTAGTGCTTCTCAGAATGCTACTATGAACACAAATACCTTTTGATGAGTCTTGGTGTTGGATATGGCTATCTGGGGGTCTGAAAGGGCTCTGGTTTTTTCCTGCATATAGATCTCCTTCATTCAAAAAATCGAGAATGTGGTCCACCTCTAAAACTAGGTTACCAAAATGAATATATGGTAATCGACCACGGTTTAAGGTGACCAATGTCAGTTTAGGGTTGACTGGCATCAGTTAAGGTGAGAAATCCTCGGTTTACTAAAAATGAGAGATCTTGGCCAAAATTTTGGCCAACTCTCTTTATTCTCGTGGATCAAAATAGAATGTTACGCTTAGATAAGTGGGAATGTGGTTAGAGGAAGAATAGGCATGTGATTTTAGGGTTAAAATAAGTCTTAGTTAATTAAGGTAGGTTGAACTAAGTCTAAGTTAGTTATGGCGAGTGAATGTTGAGTCATAGAAAAAGGGAAATATGCTAAGAATAGGTCCATGATGAGGTGTCTAGGTGAGCTGATTTGGGTGAGGTGTGCACTAATTTAATTAGGGTATTAAACTAATAAGTGAAGTGAGGATGAGTATTAATTTAATTATAAATAATTAAACTAATATTAATATGGGGTAAGAGGTCATGGTTAGGTGAATATGTTTAAGTTGGATATTCAAAAAGGGACCAAGGGGAGTGTGATCCAATATTGGTGTCTAAATTTTACTCCTTTTTTCACATAGCTTGTACTGGTAAGCGATGCTAATAAAAATAGAAAGTGGTTACCCCATGTGTGGGTGAAGGTGATCCCCCTCAAAGTAGTCATTGATGAGGTGGAATAAGGAATCAGTAAGTGGGTTGATAAATGTGTAGTTGGTGGAAGTGAAGGTAGGTGGAGAACAGTAGTGGTCAACTCGGGTAATAGGTAATAGGCCAGGGTCTAAAATAGGGTAAAGGGTGATGGCAATCAAACACACACACACACACACACACACACACACATAGATTACAACACAGTACCAGGTTAAAGAGCTTACAAATTCTACATTGTCCGAGGTCGATGGGTTTATCCAAACTAGGGTGAAGTGATTCAGGTATCCAAGGCATAGGATATGGTTTGGAAACACAATGTAGGTCAGGTGCAGGAACGTTTAGGTATGCTCCGGTACATAAAAGGTTTAGGTTGGGATAAACAACACGACAATCGGCAAGGTATGGTTTTTATGCTAAAACAACATAGGTAACAACATCACAAGGTATAACAAGTACATAAGGTCAATGGTCACACCAAGTAGGTCAGGTTCAGGAAAATAGGTCATGACATAGGTAAGGCCAAGGTGTAGGTGAAATAACAAATCCTAAGAGGAAACTAAGGAAATGTAGAGGTTGTTTGGGCCTATAGGTATGGCTTAATAGGTGACTAGAATGATAAAAGGTGTGTGAGCACTAATGGGTGTAGGAAAAAGGAAGCTTAGGAAGGGAAAATAGTTATAAGGGTTGACCAATGCTGGTTATAGGGTATCCAACGTCGGTTGACTATGGCACAAATATAGCTGACATCAGTCATGTCGGTGTGGGTTATAAAATAATTTTTTTGTATTTTATGGAATCATTGTTGTGTTGTGACTTTTGAGAAAACAACAAAGTCCTTTTCCCTTGTAGCACTTTTCTGAGAGAGAAGGGCAAGGCATTGTACTGGGATGAGGTGAATATTATGAGCATGGAGAGAAGCTAGGAGATGGGTCCATGAGAGTGGTGTGGTTAATCGTTATTGGTTAGAGGTGAGCGGTGGAGTGGGGTATGACAGAGGTAGGAGAGGGCTTGGGTGGGCCACCAGTATAGCAGCTAGACATACCACCACGTCAATGAAACCGAGATGAGGTAAGATTCTATCCCATTTGACGCTTGTTAGTTGAAATTGTTTGTAGAAATTGGTTTAGGTAGAAATGATTTTGGATAGGAATTAAATGTACACATGGGAGTAAAAATGATGAAATAGGGGATGGTAAGAAGTCCAATGTGGGTTAAATATGGGTAGGGGGATAGCTAGTGTATGTTTGGGTAGGATAAGGTAGGTTTATAGGTTATTATAGCAATTTTTTTTAAAAATGGGGGAGGTTTTTGCGGGTTTTGTCTGTGTGACAATATAGACCGACAAATTGGTCAAGGGTAGCTAATGTCGGTCAGCCATATCTGACATCATTCAAAATAGTAGGTGACCGATGTCGGTCATAAGGAAGTGATGCCGGTCACTAGTGATCGATGTCGGTTGGATTTTGAGGAAAAATGTATTAAGAGAGGGTTATGGTGGGAGTTAAAGAGAAAACGAGGGTAGTGAGGTATAAATGTAAATGTGTTGAGAATAGGTAGGGTAAAAGGTGTATATGATACAAGTTAAGGGGTGTGAAATTGGAATGGGGGAAAGGGGTAGGTTGTTAGGGTTGCGTGGAAATAAATAATAAGAATTTAGGGAATAGGTTAGTCAGGATAAGTGATATACTAGATATGGTCAAGATTTAATAATGGTGTGGTTTTTTGGGTGTAGGCTAGGGACTAGGTTGCGGATGAGAGACATAGTACCACCTTTGTTACTAGCATGGTATGAGGGAGCATGATGACTAGAGGAGTGGCTTGACATTATAGATGTTAGGCCTTGATTAGGGTCAGATGATACAGGCACATAGTTCAGGAGATCTGAGCTTGATGGTCACACTCATTGACATATGGGATTTAATCAACCAACACATTTCATCTGCCAATGAGTGAGATCACAATTCACCCTATAGAATGTGTGCATGATCTTATGGTTACCGATAGTGGGGACATAGGTTTATTCTATTTCTTTAGAGGTATCAGAGGAGCTGATGTTGACGTTGTTTGGAGAGGGGGTGAAAGAGATGAGGTTCCATAGCATGAGCCTGAGCTATGGAAATATGTATGCGGTCCATCCTGAGGAGATGAGGTTAGTGGTCTTGATCATGGAGGTAGTGTGCTATTTTGTGCTTGCCAGATGTGGAGGGTGGGATATTTCCTAGTGGGCACTGATGGGGGTTCTCCATGACATGATGGAGGATAGGACACTATTTTTCTTGGGCACCAACATACTTGGTGTAGTTATACAATGAGTTATGGGTTTAATAGATGGTTTTAGAGGTTTAGTTTGTGCTGCACCTTTCTTCTCCACTTGCTGGGCATATGAGAACATCATATGTGTGTCATCCAGTTGGTAGGCCCCAGCTAGATGCAATTCGATGTGGGCTTGGTTTGAGCTGGATATAGGCATTGGGTGCCTATTGTTGGAGAGTGCATAGGGCTGTCTAAGGTTACTCATGATGTGGCATATTATAGGTGGGTGCTGGAGGGGGTAATCTTGGAGTGGGCATCATTTAGAGGTCTGTATGTTAGCTTCCCTTCATACAGGAAGATGGCATGGTGGAGCTAGACGAGGTATAACTACTGAGCATGGATAGAGGGGCACCATTATAGTGAGAACGAGATGATGCCTATTGAGAGGGTTAGGTGCAGTAGTTTGGGCTATTCTAGGATGTGCCACCGCATTGTTTCCTCTAGTACAGGAGATATGACATGGAGAGGCCTATGCCTCTACCACATCCGACAGTGCCAACTGGGTAAGAGGAGAAGGTAGTGGACCAATTGATTAAAGACACTAGAGTTACAAATAGATATAAGCAGTGGTGGGTAGTATAGCTACGAGCAAGCACCGCCTAGGTTAGGGAAGCCAGAATTGGCTACCCTTACAGTTCAAAGGGATAATTTGTAGGGGAAAGTGTCCACTTTACAGGCCCAGGTCATAGTGTTACAGGGGAATAGCTGACATGGTATGAGGCATAGGTGGCCAAATTACAAGCATAGGTGGTGGATTTACAGGCTCCAAATTTCCAAGGGACAGGCACCCGCATAGGGTGGAGATAGAAGATGAGGGTACTAGGTGTCCTGCCTTGTAGGTTCATAGATAGCATGTTTATAGGTCCAGTTGGCCACTACACAGGAACAGATTGTGACCTAACAAGCCCAGGTCACAACACAAGAAGACACCTTAGGCTCTCGGGGCAGGGTCCCATGGGTACATAGAATAAGTGAGACAGGGTCCTATGGTACAAAGAGGAGGGTAGGGTTCACAGGTATAAGAGACAAGACCACCAATAGTAGGGAAAGAGTTCACAGGATGCCACGAGACCCATGACACCACCACAGAAAATGTCGATGGCCAGATTCAAGCACTCATTGGATGAGCCCTAGGTAGTATCAGGATCATTTGACTACTATCAGGATAGATGTACCTTCCTATGTGGATTACATGGTATAATAGGCCTTGAGTGAGAGGACTAGATCTCACACACATAGAATACAAAGAGTACAGGGGGCCAGCAAGCCCAGAGACAGGGTCAGGGAGAGGCTACAAGTCTTATAGAGGATCGAACCTAACTACAGGTTAGGAAGAGGTGAGGGATAGACACCATAGAGGGTGGAGAGATGGTGGCAGCATGTCAGGCTAAAGGAGAGGAGGATACAGATGAGACCGGCCTAGACATGTCAGGTGGGGTGATGATCAGTCACCATGTATATGTTTAGGGTATAAATTTTGTATATTTTTTATTTATACCGGTCTTCTTGTGTGCCAAGGATATCAAGGATGTATATAAGAGTGTTTTGAGATCTTTTGATTATTATACTAGCCTACATGTCAAAGATGTTGAGAGCTGTATATGAGGGATTTTGAGAGCACTACGTATTGATTTTGTCATCATGTGCACATATGTTTGGTACACATAGATTCTGATGATTTATATAGATGATAGTGATCAATGGTTATGGATGACGCACTTGTGTTGTAAAATTTCCATTGTTGTATGCATATGGGTGAAAACAAAGTGGATTAGGCATCATGGATTTAGGTTGGTTTAGGCATGATGGGGTCAAGTCAGGTTTAGGCATGATGGAATCATGTCAGTTCAGGAATGATGGAGTCAGGTTGGTTTAGGCGTGTTTGAAGTCAGGTCAGTTTAGGCATGATGGAATCAGGTCAGCTTAGGGATGATGGAGTTGAGGTCACGTTTAGGCATGATGGAGTTAGGTTGAGTTTAGGCATGATTGAGTCAGGTCAGGTTAGGCATGATTAAGTCAGGTCAGTTTAAGCATGGTTGAGTCTTGTTTGTAATTTTTATTTAGTGTCCAAGGTGATTGGGAACATGGGAAATAAATGATGAGTTATATGTATGTTATGGTGTAGATTTCTCAAAATCTTTGATATTATGAGAAATATGAAATGATTGATTGGATGTTTTTATGGTGTGATAAAATGGTAGATATGTATGTTTGTAGTAAATTTACAAGATGTTGTTAGAAAATGGAAACTAATTATTGTAGAATGTTAATAGAAAATATGTGGGGAAAATGGGGTTAGGGTAAAGAGTGGTCGAGCTGACCTCCAAGGGCCCCATGCCCTTGGAATGCTACCTACATAGCCCCAGTGAAAAGGGGTCTTAGGCCGATGTAGTTCTCTTATAAGCTAGGGAAGAATATGATGAGGTAGAGGAACGAGGTTGGTAGGTTTTAGGCGTGATTGAGTCTAGGTCATGTAGGCATGTTTGAGTCTTAGGTCAATAGGCATGGTTAAGTCTTAGGTCATAGTTGGAAATATTTTAAATTTTAGGTCAGTCGATGGTCATGGTCATATATAGGATAATCAATAAGTAATGAAGAAGGTGAATGGTAAGAGGTGGTAAGAGAGCCACTTAATTGATAAGAACCCTAATGATTCTACCATATCCAAGATAAGCTTATGAACATAAGACCCTAAAGGAATTTCATAATGGACTATTCTAAGGGTGATGAAAGTCACATGATCACAAAATGTTGCATAGTTACAGTTGAAGTCCCTTTGACTAGAGAGAATAATTAGGGTGAGACAAGGAAATGAGGGTGAAAGTGAGGTGGTTTCGCGTAACTTAGTGTATGACAACCTGTTTACTTGGCAAGAAACCCATGATAAAAAAATAGGCAAGTCCACGACAAAAATTTATCATTTTCTTCATTTTTTTAAATTTTTGATAGACTAATCAATGCGAGGAAGTCTATATGGGATGATTATATTATCTCCTTGAGGTCTTCATGAAGTCTGGTCAATGCGGGAAGCTTCCGAACATTTAATTGTATTTTTTCAATTAATTTATATATGCTTTCCTTCGAGGGATCAGTCTATTTATAACAACGTGGTAGAAATAAGAGATGTACCTTTTTGAGGGAGTCATCTGTTTGCTATAAGTTTGACTCAAGGAGTTGAATCCCATTTTGTTTTTGGACGTTTGTAAGTCATGGAAAAGACTATAGAGGAAGATTAGGTTCTTGTTTAGAATAGACAAAACCATAGTGCACATAGAGGTTAACTATGAAAGAGATGGTTTCAAGTGGCGAATGACCATGGGATTCCATCTTTTAAAAATACTGAAAAGTATCCATGATAATCATACTATGAGTAGATCCATGAGTACTCATATTGAAGATAAGGTTGAAAGGTGATGGGTAATCACATGATTCTTGTTTAGTTGTTGATCCTCAAAATGGGTAACATGGAAGGTGAATGACGCTTAAGGGAATGAGGCGGTCAATAGACAGAAGGTGATATAGGAATTGATGTCAACAATAAAATTGGTCAAAGATGCAAGGAATTAAGGGGATTAGGTTTGAGTTTTACCTTCGAGTGAAGACAAATGATCAGCACCTGATCTATATGAATGAGTAACGATATAGGGTCCAAGCCAATTCAGGAGAAATTTTTCCCTATTTACTTTTCTCTTCTTTGGTTACATGTTGATTTTCCTTCAGGATGAGGTCATCGACCTGGAAGGTTCATTCATGGATACATGTTTTTTGTAGGCATGCTTGATACATTTTTGGTAGATTTGGAGATGATCAAGCACATTGAGACGACGTTCATCTAACAACTCAAGTTATGCACTAAACGGTCCTAGTGAAAAATCATCTTCATTGAGCATGTATTGTAGTGAGATGCATGGAGAGATGGAATATGGAATTCAAGAGGTAAGGACAACCTCAGTACCATAGAGTAGAGATAGAAGGTGTAGCAGTAATTGAATGTGTGAATACTAGTGTGGTAGGCCCATAAGGCGAAAGAGAATGTGTGTATGCCAATCCTTCCCAGTATCGTCAACTCCTTTCATGATAATTTTGTTCAAGGTTATATTGGTTGATTCTGCTTGGCCATTTGTTTGTGGGTAATAAGGTGACGAGAAACTAAGTTGAATGTCAAAAGAATTGCATAAATTTCATAGGGTTTTGTTTTTTAATTACTTTCCGTTATCAATGATGAGATGACGAGGGACACCAAAGCGACAAATGATGTGATGGTTGATGAATTCACATATTTTCTTAGATTTTTTAGAAATGAGGGGAATATATTCTACCCATTTAGTGTAGTATTCAGTAGTGGTTATAATCCATTGATGGCATTGTGAAGAATGAGGATTGATATCTTTGACAAGATCCAAACCTCATTGAGAGAAAGGCCAAAGGTCTCGTGTGACCTGTAAGGCATGACTAGGTGTGTGATGAAGATTAGCATGTTGTTGGAATTTCACAAAAAAATTGACATAGTCACAACATTCGCAGTTTAGGGTTGGCCAGTAATAGCCAAGGTGAAGAATGTGTTTAGCGATAGCTAAACCACTAAAGTGACCTCCACAAATTCCATCATGAACTTCCTCGATGGTGTAGGGAATTTCAGAACTTGTAAGGCATCATAAGAGAATATCGTTAAAGCCACACTTATAAAGGAGACCATCCATGATGACATAATGAGAGACACTTTGAAGAAAGGCACGTTGTCGTAGAATAGAAAGGGAAAGGTAGTCTGCAAACTTCTTATACCAAAGGTCATGTCGGTCAGGTGCAATGGTTCCAACGGAATGGACCTCATGAGGTAAATAAGAGGGTGATTGTAACCTTTGTATTGTGACAAAGATTTTGGATTCAGTAGGCGAAGAAGGTATCTGCAAAGCCAAACATGCCATGATATCCAAAAATTTATTGGTAGAACATGGGGTGGTTTGAAGTTTGTAACAGTCAAAGGTAGTCAAAAGTATGTCCACATGATGTTTGTACTATTCAAGTATTTCATTACGACACTGGTATATACCATTGACTTGGTTTACAACCAACTGGAAATCACCAAATATATTGATTAACTTAACATCTAAGGCATAAGCAACCTAGAGACCCAATTCAAGTGCTTCGTATTTGGTGATATTGTTTATAAAATCAAAATCCAGTTTGAAAGATAAAGGCATGGGTTCACTACCAAGAGGAATCAGGATAACACCAACACCACCCCCACACTAAAACCTGGAACCATTAAAGAATAGGGTTATTTGGTAAGTGGTATCATTGAAGGAGAGGGTAGTTATGGATTCATTTGGAAAATTGAAGTTAGAGGGTTGATTTCAAGAGATGGGTGCATCTGTGAGCTAGTTAGCGATGGTTTGGCCTTAAATGGATTTTTGATGAATGAATTCAAGGTCAAGGTATTTGAGAAGCATGAGCCAATGCGTAATGCACTAGTGTTAGTAGGGTTTTGTGTACATGTAATGTAAGGGGTTATTATTGGTGATGACAAAGGATTTGTGGTTGAGAAGGTAATGATGAAGCTTGGTGGTGAGAAAAAGTAAGGCTAAGCAGATTTTTTTGGCATGGGTGTATCTAGTTTCATAGTCTAAAATGGTACAAATTATGTAATAAACCACTTACTCTCTTTGTTTCTCATCATGATGAGAAAACATGGCACACATGGAATGATCAGTAGTAGAAATATACAGGTTAAATGGATGGTCATCCTTAGGAGGAATGAGCACTAATGGTTGGAGAAGGTATTGTTTTAAGGATCCAAAGGATTTGTAGCATTCATCATCCCATTTGAATGAGACATCCTTTTTGAGCAGATGATGAAATGGTTAATAGCATTTGGAAAGTTGTTAGATGAAATGATGAATAGATTGCAAGTTACCTTACAAAATTCAAAGTTGACAGAGATTAGTAAGCAGAGGAATTTTGAGAATAGCCTTTACTTTAGCAGGATTGACTTCTATGCCACACAAAGAAATGATGAAACCAAAGAATTTTATTGAAATTACCACAAAAACACACTTCTTAGGTTGAAGGTGAACACAATACTTGATGAGGTGGTCAAAGATGACCTTAAGGACTGTCAGGTGTTTAGACCGATGTTTGGATTTGGTAAGAAGGTCATCCAAAAAATGTGACGCATGATGTTATGGAAGATATAATTCATGGCTTGCTAATATGTAGCACTAGTGTTTTTAAGGCTAAAAGGTATGAATCAATAGTAGAAGGTCCCCTAAGCAGTGATGAAGGCAGTTTTTGTGTTGATATTCTGGAGCGAGTAATATTTGATTATAACCCAAAAAACCATCCATGAGTGATAGCATATCATGGATGGCAATGAGATCAACCAGCTGGTCAATGCTTGGTAGAGGGAAATCATCTTTGAGGAAAACTAAGTTGAGGGCATGGAAATCCATGAGAATGTGGAGTCCCTTTGTCCCTTTTGTGACAGGAAAAATATTAGAAATCCACTGGGGATAGTCAATGGGTAGGATGAAGGAAACTAGGATAAGGTGTTGAAGTTCTTCTTTGACAAGAAGAGCAATGCAAGGATGCATTTTCCATAGCTTTTGTTTTATGGGCTTGGCATTAGGAATGGTTACAATATTGTGCAACATAATGTTTGGGTTGATACCGGGCATATCAGCATAGGACCTGGTAAAAGTGTTGCTATGGTCATGTAGGAAAGAAGTAAAAGCTTCCTATTCAACAACATCTAAAGATTGGCTTATCTTTAGAATGTGCGGGTCGTCGTGAGTATTAATTTTGATTTCGATAGTTTTTTTTTTCAACATGGTTTACATCTTAGAAGGTAACGACCAATGAATATAAGAATATTCCACACCAAGGTAGGTGAGGATAGACTCATCATCATGACATTTAACGATGTTAATAGGAGGTGTATCGTCATCGATCATGTTAGGATATAAGAAGGGAAGAGAAGAGGGAGCCTCGCCATAACATTGATAAATCAGAGGTCCTAGGGAAATCATGTTTATGATTTTTTTTTAGAAGGAATAGATTTGGGATCTATGGACTACGTGGGTGAAGGTGGTGACATTGGTGAATGGGATGGAGAAGGTTTTTCTTCCTCAATGAGGTCAACACAGGCCTTCTTGGAAGGTGGTGTGGCAAAGCCAATGCCACTATGGTTGTTGTGCTTACAGGTGGTACAAGAAATGACAGTATGGCGTCCTTGTTCATAAAAACCAAAGCCAAAGCCTTTCCATACTCAACAATGAAGGAAAGTGTGGGTGAAGCAATGGTTAGTAAGGCATTAGAGGTTAGATGAAAATGGTGGTGTTTGGGATGGAGGTTTGGGTGAATAGGTGGTAGTGTCAATTCCCCCATATGTTAGGTTAGTGAAAAGGTGGGGAGGAACATAAGGGAAAACCTCACCTATGCAGTAGTCATAATGAGGGTGCTAGCGTAGATTTCCATACTCTTGTGGAGTGAGGAATGTATCAATATTGTATAGGCGGTACTCCCCCAGAGGGAGACATTGAAAAAACATTCTAAGGGATCAGTAATATGGTGGATGGGCTTGTGGGTGAAGGAGAAGTGGGGGTATTGGCAGATTCCTTGAGTGGTATAAGTACATCATTACATCGGTACAACATGTTACAAGTTTTGAATGGCGACGGGTCAGCTGGGATGGTATAGTTATGTCTTTCATGTTCAACTTTTACACAGTGGTGTAAATTTGAAGGGACACAACCCATGCTCTGAATCCAGGGTCTTCCAAGTAATAGGTTATACTGGAACTCTCCCTCTAAGACATAGAATAGTTCTGGGATAGTGCGAGGGTCTACGCGAACATGAAGGATAATGGTGCCAAGGCTGGAGGTGACATCATCATTAAAGGAGTACAAAATAACTAGGTTATTATGCATACAGTTATAAGGGATACACATTTGATTGTACGTGTGTGAGGAGATGATGTTAATGTTAGCACCACCATCGATCATGACATGTCGTACATGTATGTTAATGATATAGACATAAATGAAAAGGGAGGAATCAAGGTCATCTGACTGGAGTGGTACAATCTCCTCATAAGAGAATCTGAGGGTAGTGACTTAAGGAGTGGGCATGGGGGTAGAAGAGGGAGATGATTTGGTAAGAGAGGCCACATGGTGAGGGGTGATAATGGATCCCACTAGTGTGGGGTCATTGGGTAAAACTTCAATGGATTACAAAACCTCTATAAGGGCTTGTCTATGAGATTCAGAAGTTTAAACAAGATCGTACAAAGACATATTTAGAGGGGACTAATGTAATTGTTTTATCATTATGCGATGGGTGACCTCGTCAGAGATAGGGTATGTAGTTCCTTGAATGGTGATTTTGGGCATGGGTGTAGATGGTATATTGGGCATAGGGTTGGTTACTGGGCTAGTTGCTTTTTCTTTACCTTTTTCTTTCTGAGCATAGGTGGAAATGGAACCATGTTAATCACAGGGGAGGTGGATGGAGAGGGGTGTGTCATGAAAGGTGTAATGACATGAGGGAAAAAATCCTAGTGGTGGATAAGAGCCTTGTGAAATGAGTAGGGAACACTGGAATTTAGGTGGAGGTTTGGGTAATTATTTTGTACAGACCATGTTGATCTCGAACTTTGGAGGTGGAAAAAAGGGTTGTTGGGGTGGAGATGTGGGTCACTTAATGGGTAAAGGACGATGATTTGTGGTGATAGGTGAAGGTGGAACATGGTCCTCATATAAAAGGTCATCATCATCAAAATTTTGTTCAAGAGGAAAAAGTTGAAGAAGAACGGTCTTTAGAGCCTTACAATTTTCTACATCATGTCCTGACACACGATGATAGGCACAAATATTAGTTTCATCAAACCCTTTTGGTTTGGGTTTGAGTGGATCATAAGATTAGAGTGGTGGTAATGTGATAACGGAAGTCTCTAAGAGATTGGTTAAAATTTTGGCGTAGGACCCTGCTAATGGATCACAATGGGAAGTGAGTGTGGGTTTGGGTAAAGGTGAGGATTATCATGAGGGAAAAGGCTTTATAGGAGGGGGAATGGGTTAGCTCACTAGTTTGGTAGGTGTTATCATCTTAGGATTTGATGGCATCTGTTTAGGTAAAGGCCTGGTAGAAGAGCTAGCACTGGGAGATTTTTCTAGTTTGACTACCTTATTGAAGGGTAGTGGGTTTTTTATCCTTAGGTTGTAACTTCTTGGGTAAAGGTGACACGGGGGTACGTGATGGAGAAGGGAAAGCAGATGGTGGAAGAGGACGTGTTACCCACAACAACAATTGAGTTGCGGTGAAAGTGGTTGGTAGAGGTTGGGTGGACGGTATGGGTTTAAGTCGTATAAGAAAGGTTGGGGTTATAGTAACAGGTGGAGGCATAGGTAGTAAGAAGTGCATGGATGAAGGTGATGGTGTTTGGTTTTTGGGTAAATGAGGTGTAACGAAGGCTTGTGATGTAGTAGTAGGTTATTTAGATTTTGAATGGACTTAGGTAGGACAATGTTTGATCAGGGTTGATGGATGGGGCCCTAGGATGGACGGAAGGGGGGAAGGTGATAAAGGTGTGGTAGGTGAGACCGGTGTATGAGGCATAGAGGATTGGGTTTTAATTTTAGGTAGAGGGATAATGTTGGTGTAGGCTTGGGAAGATGTGATAAGTCCAATTTGACAGGTGGGTGAGTAAGGCTTGATGTCGTCATGACACTTAAAGTAGTGATGGGTCTAGATATGGGTGAGGAGATAGGTGTGGGTAGGTTTTTAGGTTTGGGAATGATTTTTGTTGTGGGTAGAGGTTTGGATGTAGGTATAGATGATGAAGAAGAAGCTATTTCAATAGGCATGGTCAATGTCGATCTGGTTGCTAAAAATACCTTTGGGTAGATCGTGAAAGTATCCTCAGGAAACATTCACATTTGGGTTAAAAAAGGGGAGCCGAAGACGTCCCCACAGCATGGAATTATCAACATAATCCAAATGATCGAACATATGTGAAAATGGGACTGCTGAAGAAGAAGATGGAGTTGATTTGGTGGAAATCCATGTAAAATATGTCTGTGAGACAGGGAATTGGCTAGCCTCGAACTCTGTAGGTAACAGAGTTGAGATCATGTCAATGGTGTCCTGGGATGCTGGGGGAGAACTACCCCCAATAGGTAGTGAAATTTCTAAAAGATCTCCCGTGGGTAGGAGAGATGGTAAATGGGGTAAGGTTGAATTATCCCTTAGTGGAGGAGAAGGTGATGATGATTCTCCTATGGATGGGAGAATTAAAAGTGTTGACTATTCAGTGGGTTGTGAGGTAGACGGTGAAATGGAATCATTAGAAAGTGTGGGTTCCTTTTTGAGTGAAGGGGGAGATGAAGGGGGACTCCTCTATGGGTGAAGGAGTAGAAGAGGTATGCTCTTCTGTGGGTAGAGGGGCTCGTGCAAGAATTTCCTCAATAGAAAAAATAGGTGGGATTTGAGGGACGAATGGTATGATATCAAAAACCACGTGGACTTCACAGAATTTTTTGTCACTAGATGAAGGTTCACTATTTTGATTAGATGATGGTTTATGGTTAGGGAATGGATTTTTAAAGATGTGCAAATTTTGATTTGTTGGCGCATTTGGGTTGTCCACGACAAGGTGTCCATTATCTATCATCTCTTGGACAATGTTCTTAAAATTTATGTAGTTACCATCACTATGGACTTTAAGGTGATGGTAATTGTAGTAGTTGTGTTGTTTATACCATGCAGGCATAGGATGAACAAGATCAAAACATGTATAAGGTTTTATGGGAGGAATTGTAATGGCTCTAGCTTTAAGAAGATTTTCCAAGACTGAAGAATATGGCTCTCCAATTGAAGTGTACTTCCACTACTCCCATTGGAGTTGAAAGGCCTGGATAGGGGAAAGATTGGAAGAAAGTTGGGCTTGATTAGAAGGATGAGATGGACCCACCTTGAGGACTAATGCGTTGGTAGATTCTTTGGATTTTGAATAGTTATTTTAAGGTTTTGAAGATGAAGAAGAGTTGTTTGATTTGAACAGGGTGTTCTTGTTTCATAATTGGATTTTCTTTTCTTCAATGGTGTGAATTTCCATCTTTCATGCCATGGTGAATGCTTCATCGAAGGTTTGGAAGGTTTGTACCTATAGAGTTGGTGAGATGTGTCTAGTATAAGCTCTATTGAACAACTCAATAAGTTCAGTTTGAGGTAGCTAGAACGTTAATTGGTTAATAAGACTTCGCCAGTGGGCAAAAAAATTTGTAATAGATTCATCTTCATACTATCGAGTTGAATAGAGATTGGTCATGGTGAATTTATTGATAACATTGATTGAAAAATGGTCTAAGAAAACTTGGGCTACTTAATTAAAGGAATAAATGGAATGTCTAGGTAGTCCACTATACCAATCCAATGTTGGTCCTATCAAGGACATTGGGAAGGTTTGTAGGAGAAAAGCATCATCATGGGAGATTAGGAAGCACCCATGTTTGAACAACCACAAGTTTTGCTATGGGTATTCTTTACTGTTGAGTGATTGAATTTATGGATTTCCCAATGCATAGGGTAAGGACGAATGGGAATAGATGGATGGATAGGCTCGTTATAGATTTCATCATAAGTTAAAGAATTATGATAGGAAAAAATAGATGCTTCTAAGGTTTGCATATTTTCCATCATCATCTTAATGAGGTCATTTGTAGGTTGTGAAGAATGGGTGCTCCCTACAGAAAAAGGGGGTTAATGTTGAATGTATGAGGTGGGTGGTATGTTAGTGTATGGTGGTGTTGAGTATGAAAACTACACAGGAGGAATAGATGTAGGTGGAACATATCCAAAATAAGTGATAGATGAGGTCGGGGGTTGTTGGTAGTATGTGTAAGTGGGTAGGGTAGTCGTAACAACTCTAGTGGTGATTGGGGTAAGGACTGTGGAATAGAAAGGATGAGGTTATGGAAAAGGTGTAAGTTTCCAAAACCAGAGGCGGTTGTGATGCAATAGGTATATATGAGGTAGTGGGTGTAGATGGGGTTATACTTAAGGTGGATGTTAGAGGAATAACTGGCATCGCAGGTGTGATAGATGACATAGATGCTGTAGTTATAGTGGATGTGGGACCTATTTGAGACACCACAGGTGCTAAAGTAGATGACGGTAGAGCCGAGCTAGTGCTAGCTGATGAAGAGGTGGGGGTAAAAGTAGGAGGGATAGATACGGGCATGTCATATACTAACTAAGCTGAGGAATCCCAGGTAGAAGAATGATCAAGGTAGTACTGGAGGGAAATGAGATTCTAGTCAAGAAGTCTTGTGAACTCCTCGTTTCCAATATTAATGGTGATAGGATGAGTTGGATCCATGGGTGATAAAATAGAAGGGGGTGAAGGGCTAGGTGGAAGTGGCTAAAAGCTGACATGAAGCAAAAGAGTGTTGGCTTGACTATGAGTCAACACCTTCTGAGTTAGCGTAAACTAGATGAACTGTACTCTATAAGTGACACAAAGAATAACATGGATGGAAAATAATTTATTATGAGAGGTGAATTGGTAGGTTCTTTGATTAAATATTAAAACAAAGGGAGTGACGCTAGTCAGACCAACCAATGTCGGTTACTGGGTGACTGATGGCAGTTACAGTAAACAATGCTGATTACTATGGGAAAGCAAGAATTTGAGCAAGTGAGACAGAAATTGAGGAAATTCAACTGTGGAAGCTATATTTAGTCAATAATATCAGCATGTAAAGGATATGGTGATGTCCAGAGATTTTAAATAGAGAAGAAGATGCGATGAGTGCTCTTTGGGTAAACTGACCAAAAGCACAGGAAATCAACACCGGTCATATAAACTGATGACGGTTAGATGTAAACAAATGATGGTCTCATGACCGATGCCAGTTACTATGAAATCTATAGAATTAATAAAATTTTATTTTTGTGAGTTAAAGTTGAATTAGAAACTAACCTAGAAGTATGAATATGGTAAAAAATGAGTCCTGACACACTCAGAAATAGTCAGAATACACCAACTATGATTATAGAGTGTGAAAGGAAAGAAAAATGGAGAATACGACCTCACACCTCAAAACACAAGTCAAGAACAAAGATAAGAAAAACACGTAATCCTAAAAGTGAATTTAGTGTGTTTAGCTTATGCTATTTAAATTATGACTTGTGAATTTAGAACAAAGTTTTTGGTTAGGAAGGCTTCCTACGAAGAAGGAAATTATAAAGGTGAGGTTTCAGGTTATGTTTTAGTGGGGGCGGGCCTTTCTCTGATGGGTAACTAGATAGAGATAACCAGCTGGGTTCCCACTGTCAATCCTTTGATCATGTGATCATTGACAGTCTCATTTGGGTAAGATGTTTTTTAACAATATGTGTAAATTCCAATTTGTGTAGTTTGGCAAAGAGAGAGAAGAGAAAATGTTCTTTCTATGATTCAGTTGTGTCAACCATTAGCTGAGCATGACTTCCAGCATATAGGTTACCCTCAGTTTTAATGTGATATATAATGCAACAAATCAGAATGCCATGCAAGTGTTTTAAACCCAAATCAAAATGTGATATTTGATGTAGTAAGTGATGAACAGGAAGAGGGATGCTCTTTCAATAATGCAATGCTAATGAAAGAAAGACATATTATTTTTAAAGCACTAAAAACATGATTGCGTTTAGACACTAGAAATAAGGGGAAGATTCTAGAGAAGAAAATTAATTTGGAAGCTTTTCAAAAGGGAAACAAACACAAAAATTTCACCTAGGAATGAATAAAATGCAAAATAATCCCTGGTGGGTCTCACCAAGCGTGTTAAAATGTTTCACCATTTTCTTTATGGATTTGAAAAAATAGATAAGGGTAGAAGGGCAAGGAGAAATAGCTGTTGTGATGCTTGGTTGGAGGTCGTATGCACGTTCTGACTTCTTGATTCAACACTGACTATGAGAACTTCCTTTTGGCTAGTAGGAACTACCTGAAATATAAAACAAGACCACAAAAGAGAGTTAAACAATATATGTCAGTGGGTTGCCTAGTGTGTGCTAGATCCAAGAAGTGTGGTATTTCCTTGGTGGCAGTAAACCCACTATTTAATACAACTTAATGTAATAAATTTCATAAATAAATAATTTTCTACTGTAGTTGATATGATTTAGGTATTTCATCCAAATACAACAAGAAAATATAATATAACAATCTAGGTTATGATCATATCTAGAAGTAGGGTAGGTAGTCAAGGTGTTGGAATAGGTCAGGGTCATATTCTGGGTAGCTTGGGTTACTTGGATGTAGGTTATTAGGTTTTTGTTATTGGAAGGATTACCAAATATAGAGACTGACGTCACTCAAGTATGACCAATGAAGGTCTAGAGAGAACCGACAATGGTCAAGGATAACTGACATCGATATAGGTGGGATGATAGAAAATCAATGAAACTTGGTTTTGGGGGTTTGTTTGAGATTAAACGGAGATAATAAGGAGAATGGTTAGGTCTGAGTAGGGGTTGGGAGTACTCAGAGATTTTCAGGAGTCAAGTATAGGTGATCAAATGATTATGGGTTGTGGAATGGTTGGGTTCACAGGGAGGTAAGGTAGGTGGGATAAAAATGTAAATAGAGTCTGATAAACAGAAGTGAAGAAACTTTGTAAACTGAATAAAGTTGGAATGATACAGGTTATAAGCACAATTACCGGTGTTTCAATTTTGATGGATGGATTTTGATGATGGTTGATTGGTGAAATGGTGCTTGGTTCCATGATCGTGCTTCCCAAAATGCTACCGTGTATGCAAATACCTTCGTATCAGTCTTGGTTCTGGCTATGGCTGTCTGGGGGTACGAAAGGGCTCTTTTTATTTATTGCATGTACATATCCTTCATTACAATATTCAAGAATGTGGTCCACCTCTGAAACAAGGTTACCAAAATGAATATATGGTAACCAAACATGGTTTAGGGAGACCGGCATTGGTTTAGGGTTGACCAACGTTAGTTAAGGTGGGAAATCCTAGGTTTACTAAAAATGATAGATCTTGGCCAAAATGTTGGAAAACTCTCTTTATTCTCACGGATCAAAACAAAATGTTGCGTTTAGATAAGCGGGAATATGGTTAGAAGAAGAATAGACATGTGATTTTAGGGTTGAACTAAGTCTTAGTTAATTAAGGTAGGTAGGAATAAATTTTAGTTAGTTATTGTGAGTGAATGTTGAGTCATAGAAAAAGGGAAATATGCTAAGAATAGATCCATGATGAGGTTTCTAGGTGAGATGGTTTGGGTGAGGTGTGCACTAATTTAATTAGGGTAATTAAACTAATAAATGAAGTGAGGATGAGTATTACTTTAATTATAAATAATTAAATTAACATTAATGTGGGGTAAGAGGGTTATGCTTAGGTGAATATGTTTAAGTTGGCTTTTCAAAAAGGGACCAAGGGGAGTGTGACCCAATTTTGTTCTCTACACTCCCATTAATTGGTATACCATAAAAGATAGAGTGTTAATGGGCCCTGAAATGTTAACAGAAATGGAAAAGAAAGTGAAGTTCATTCGTGAGTTATTAAAAGAAGTTTATGATTAGCATAAGAGCTATGTAGATTTGAAATGAATAAAAAAAAATTGAGATTGAAGATAAATTTTTCTTAAGGGTTGAGTCCAAAAATATTTGTATAACATTTGACAAGTCTGCCAAGCTGTCACTAATAAATGTTAGACCATTTTAAGTTATAGAAATCATAAGTTTGGTTGTATATCATTTGGTGTTACCTCTCGCATTGTCCAAGATGCATGATGTTTTTCATGTTTCCTTTCTTAAGAAGTATGTTTAAGATGTAACATATGCACTTAATTAAAAATCTTTATAGGTTTAGGATTTAGGAATCGTAGTGGTTGAACCTATCATAGTGCTAGAAACTCACAGGTTGCACCCGAGGAATAGAGAAATCACGTAATCCAAGGTCCAATGGGACCAATATTAAGAAGAAAGTGTAACCTGGGACAATCTAGAGAAAATAAAAACTACGTTTCCTTATTTGTTTCAATAAAAAACTGATATTTGAAAATTTATTATGATATAATTGATATTATTTTATATTCTTGATGATTTGGAGGCTGTTACAGCCAATAAATTTAATCATGGATAAACTAAAATCTAGAAAATTTTCAAGTTTTGGATGAAAATGATTGACTGTTTTCCCTAGCTGTATGATATAAATCTGTGTTTGGATTATTTTGTCTTCTATTAATGAGTAAAATCATTGGGATGATGATTCATTAAGGGGGGAAGTATGTCATATCCCACAACTTTATTCTGGTTGTTGGAAGGATAAGTTGTAATATTAAAAGTGGTTTACGAAGGAAAGGGGAAAGGTGTTGCTACTTAGCTGAGTTTACAGCTATACACACGTATGTATACCCTGAAAAGGATATACATACACATATTCATAAGCCCAATAGTCTAGAAAAACTTGTCTGTAAGAATTCATGGAGTACTTTAAATATATAACTTATTTTTGTTATGTTAGGTTGCATAGATTTACTTATATTGATGTGTGTGATGGTTTTGTTACATTGGTATGCTATTATGTTGATGTACCTATTTATGTGACTCTATTTTATCTTACTTTTTGGAAGTAATGATTTGTTAATATGGTAATCCTATGCATGATTGTATTATTATTATTTCAGTATTGAGAAACAAATTTGATTGTTAATGATACTAACCTTATTATTATGACGGTCATAGACCATAAAACATTAAGATGATCTTCAACATGAAACATGTAAAGTTTGATATTGTCAAGGTAATTGTTATGAGGTTGACTTAATGATATTTTGTTTGTAATGTAAATATGTTGCTTATAAAACTTGGAATATATTAAATTATTGCAAAGAAAAAATATATTGGTTTTATTGGTCTTTGATTATATACTTGGCATATTTTAAATTTTTTTTAAATGGTTTAGACCATAGATCATATAAGTTTATTTGAAGGTTGATTGACCACACCATGCATTGGATCGAAACTTGTATTGTTTGATTATCATCTTCGACGAAATGTTATCACCTCCCCATGCAAACTTTGATAAGGAATTATTTATTAAATGATTGTGTGGTTATGTTTTTAAGGCCATTGATCATGTCAAAGTATTATCAGGATTATACTTAAGTATTATGGTCTAAGACCATGGTAATTGACATTTTAATTATTTTAATATAACATGGTCATCGACCAAACTCCTTTGACATTGGTTTATTATAGTGGTCAAAGATTAAAAATTGACTGGCCTTATATTGTTATAGTCCTCGACAATACTCAATGGCATTTGATTGATTAATAATTAAACTGGTCATTGATCGACCCATACAAAAGGTTTAATTTTTTTTATTTATCTTAGACCGCTTGTTTAAAACTCCACTAAGCTATTTTGGAGGGAAGTTGGTGATGGAAGTGGTAAGTGGTCTAGCCATTACGTGGCACCTGAAAAACTTAAATATCATTTAATATTTATTGATAAACTTGAGAATATTTCAGGGGAAGATATATCGCACGCGTGAGTTTCATTATTCTTATTTTGTGCTAGTGTTGGTATTAGCTCTTTCTTTGGCCATTCGAAACTCCATTTTTAGACCAAACTGTGCATGAGAGTTTTAGGCTATTCTTGTTGAGATTTTTAAGAGAAATAGTAATGGCAGACCCAACTATATATAATTTTGTTTCAGTTATTTTTTTTGAGTTGATATTTGCATTGAACTTAGATGTGTTTGGTCAATATTCTAGGTTCCTTCATTTGATTTTGAAGTAGGGTTTTAAAAGGAAAATAGTGAAGAATTTTGTAGAATTTATATCCATATCAGGCATGGATTTCATTCTGTTTTTCTTTTTATTTCCCTTTGAATGGTTAAACAACTTCTGGGTTGAATATTAAAAGGATTTTTTTGAATTTTCATTCCCATTGGGATTGAAATTATCAAGTTTAACTAGATAAGTTAGAATCCTTACCTAGGTGCTTCAAATAAGCAACAATGGAGGTTATTTCCTTGTGAGTTTTAAATTTTGAATGGATTTCTGTAATGATTGATTTTTAAAGAATTTGCTTGTAAAAATGTTATGAGTTAATGAGTGGGTTAACTTGGTTCTCTTGGATAATACCATATACGTAAATTATATATTGTGGATGTGCACTATTCTTTGTTGATTCATCTGGTTTTTTCTATATAGACTGTTACCGACCTGCATAGTCAGGATTTTATCCTTTATTTCAAGGATTTCACCGTGAATGAAATTAAAACTATGTATGGATTTATATTTGATGATTTCAAAGTTTTTATGTCATACTTGAGTATTTGAATCTTGTTAGTTCCTTATGAAATCAATATTTGTGGGTTTGGTTTGTAGTTGCAAGTTTTAAATGCGTGTATTCATTCCAATGAGTTCATTTTTGCAATCATTAAAGCAATATTTCAATGCTTGTATATTGGTCATAGTTGGGATTATAATATATTGGGTCCATTTTTATCCCTGTTACAGAGATAATCATGAATTTGAGTTATTTACTAGGGCCCAAAAATTGTGGCCTCTCAATGGAAACTTTGTTCAAAATTTTAAGATTTGTGAATGCTTTATTTTTAGGATGTGGTCTTGTTTATCTTCTTAATTTATTGATGGATGCTGGAGTAAGTTAAAATGATGGTAAAATCAAGATATTTTAATCATCTAGTTTCCTTGTCAAAAATTGTGCTTATCCATATATACATTTTAGGAAAGATCAATGTTGAGATAGTTTTTGTTTGCTACAAATAAGATAAAATATTTGGTAATTTATAATTGTGTACTAAACTCTTGAATATGCTAGAAATTAAAAGGATAAATGTTTTTGTAGCTAACTGTGAAATTAATTATTCCTTTTTAGTAATAATGACAATGTTGAAGGATGAATTTGTATCATTTCCTTATTTTGTGTTAAGTTGGATACTGGAAAACCAATGTTCTAGGAAGAACTTGCTTACCCTTTTCAAAAATATTTGGTGAAAAAGAATCTTAATGAATGTTGAATGTGGTTGAGTGCAAATTGAATTATAAGGGAGTCTTATGATTATAAAGGCTATTGCGGATGTTGATTTGTCAAAGGTTTAAAATGAGGGAAACTCTATAGAAGCATAAAGATCTTATTAGATGTTTGCAAGTTGTTTTGTTGGAACCTTGTACACATTATTAGATTACCTCATTACAGCTCATATAATTATTTGATTTGATACTAGTTTTATTTAAATTATATTTTAAATAAAACTGTAGATGTCCAATTATTTCATAATGAAACAAATCGAAAGAGATTTGTTAATCCATGCCAATTTGATGAACCAATCATGCATATTATCTTATTTTATCCTACATATTTGAGGATGGAATAATTATTACGAAGTTCTAACTGGATTGATTGTAAACATGTTCATCATGCGAGGATTTTTTTTATATGATTTCAAATATTAATTTGTTGAACATCCAAATTATGGATTATTGTATTAATTGAAAAGGGAAACATGATTTCACATATTTTCATGAGGCAATTGGCCTAATTGTATTAATAAAAATGATTGTAATACTTTATAAAATAAGGATTTATCCTTAATGATTTCAATAAATTCATTTATTACTCCTAAATATCTTATGATATGTAAAGGTACAATATGAAATTAAGATACTTCATATGATAGCAACTAGTAAGTTACTATAGACCTTTTCATTAAATGTATGACTTGACTTAGTCACTAAATGATAAAATCTACCTTGTATTAAGATAAATATATTATGAAAGCATGGAATCTAAGTCCCACCTATCAACTTGATTAAAATCTATTTGTACCATCTTATGATGGCTACGGGAAGGGTGATAATTATTTAATGATGAAATTCATTAAGTAATCATTATCTTTCCCATAGGTGTCCTAAGCTCGAAATGATAACATACTCTCAAGACAAGAGGTGATACCTATATTCTAGGCCAACTTAATACATGAAATTAATCATTTGTTTAATGAGATTGTGTAATGATGACTGTGTGTTGATGGGACAAGTTTCTTTTGAATTATGAACAGTCACAAACTAAGCATGCAAAATATAGCTTGAAAACTTTAGCCTAAGTAATGTACTATATAAATAAACTTTCAGTTCATCATTTTCTTATCTAATAGTGTGAGATGCCATTTGAAACTTAGTTAACTAATTTTTAGGTAGACACTTTGGAACTACATTAGTTCTCAATCCTAAATGAATAGGTTAATGAACTACATACAATTTATGCACACATAGATAGAGTGATGATAAAAGGGATCAGGTAGATCTAATTGACCTTAATAACTGCACATTGTTATATTTTTATCATATGGATTGTAAACTATATTTCATGGTGGATTATAATTGGTACTAGTAAAAATCATTAAAGGCATTTAATGGGTTTGTTTTAAAAGAAAAAAATCCCTTAATTTGGAGTAATTATAACATGGGTGTTACAAATGTCCAATCTTCACTGATTGGATGATCGATGATGATTGGGACAATTTCTATATTTGTAAATCATTTATGACTACTAATCGGTGTTGATTGCTTTATTTGTTGGAAAAAATGATTAATTAATGAGATTTTTATTTGTTTTGTAGGTGAGAGATACTATATACCTCTGGGATAGGATCCCAAACATGTTAGAGGACATTAAAGGTGATATGAAAGATACAAAGTGGGGTCATTTGACATCAACTAGTTTGGGGGGTTTCCGCTACTACCAACAAATTTTGTGAGATACTTTGTTGATGGTGGATTTGTTGGATGGATGGCACCAGAGTATGGGGACATTCTAGTTCCACATTGGAGAGATGAAAATCACACTAGAGGATGTGTATCATATTCTGAGACTACTGATTTAGGGGGAGAGGATAATACCTATTACACAGGAGGTCCGTTTGGATACTATAAGGAAAATGTATGGAGATGATGTGATAGATATCAAATATACAATAGGGGATTTCACATTGAGAGTTGTTATGATGTGGAGGTGCCATGGAACCAGTTGATGTAGATGGTGATGTTGGCCATTTCCATTTATGCACTACCAAATTTAGGTTTCTATGGAAACTAGAGGGTGTCATAGCTGGGATCATAGAGCATCATACAATATATGCATGGGGGTGTACCTTATTGGAATAGGTATACTATGAGCTATGGAGTTTTGTTACTGAGAGGAGGTTTGGTTTAGATGTGGGCTTTCTGCTTCACTATTGGGCATATGAGCATATTATTATAGTGAGGCCACTAGCTTTACTAAGGAGGGTAGGGGAACTAGTAGAGTATGTAGTGGGTTTCATGAGATGGAGATTTGATTAGATTCAAGATGATGGAGTAGAGCATGATGAGGCCTATTATGTGCAACACCAAAATGGGTTATCTATAGATGATGTTGTCTAGAGGACATATGTTAGATTTCCTACATGGATAGGTATTGATGTAAATTTAGATAGAGTGAGACGAGTGTGGTGGATTCAGGGGTAGAGAGTAGACATGAATGAGGATGTACAATTGTCTAGAGTGCCCAGGTAATTTTGGTTACCACAACAAATACCTAGTGAGTCAATTTTCTATCGGTGAAATGACTCCGAGAGGGACCTATCGAAACCAGTGGCATATGAGGCATGACAGGTGGCAAAGGAGGGGGAGTTTGAGGGTGTGGATGTTGATGATGGTGGGGTTGTAGAGGGGTTTAGTGAGTGTTGGATGCAGTAGTGGGTGGTTCGAGAAGACATAGTGGGGTGGAGGTGGAGATGTGGGGAGGTAGAGGAGGAGGATGATTAGGATTTGGTGAGACTACAGGAATCATTTGACGTACTATGGATGGGGAGGGACCTATTGATAGGAGAGTGGAACACCACTCACTGGGAAAGGGATACTATATTAAAAGAGAAAGATCAAGAACACTTAGAGTGTGATACTTTTTAGTAGTAGAGGGATAGATATCACTAGTAGTGGGAGGCATTATGGGTAAAGAATTGGGATAAATGCACAACTTCATAGGCCTCGATGAGTAAAGCACAAGGAATAGGGCCAGGTGTAGGGCATGTTGTAGTACCTACAAAAAGAGTGTCAACAATTGATGGAGGTCAGATGAGACCTCCATGTTTTGTAAATATAGAGAAATATCTTGCCTTGGGATATGAGATGTGATATAATGAGTGAATTGTGACAGAGCACCTACTAGATGCACCTCACTATGTGAAGTATAGAGTGAGTGAGAATAGGTCATCTTGGTAAGCACTATTAGTGTTGCATATCCTTAGAGAGATCTGAGGCATGATGGAGGACCAAAGGGAGACCAAGGTGGTGGCAAAAATAGACTATCTGATTTTCAATTTACTACATAGTTGGTGGATTTTGTATATGACTCAGATATATAGAGCCCTTTTGAGGCATTTTTTATAAAATTTCTATGATATATATATGATTATGATTTTTATCTTCATGTGATGTTGATTGAGTTATATGAGATTTTTATGTGATTTTGAGATTTTTATATAGATTAATGTATTGATATGATGTTATATTGTGATGTGATTTAAATATAGCGATCTAATGTACTTCAACATGGTCAAGAGTAAATGTAAGATATTTTATTTTGAAATAGATTTTGATGTATATATATATATATATAATTTGATGGTAAATTTAATATGTATGGCAATGAATTTGAGGCCTTGTAATATATGTTAACATATAACTAATAGTAAATCACATGTAGGATCATGGATATATGGAATGATCTTATATACCTTTTTTCAACATGGGAAGGGCTCATGCATAGTTTGTATGGGGGAAATAGGTTCTCCTTTGATGGCTTACATGCTTGTGCCCTAACTGTATTTTTATTATGTAAACTGATCAATGTGGGAAGTTTACTTTTTGATGGGAAATCAGATCAATGTGGGAAGCCTTCCTAGTATTCTTTTGATTATTTTGACCTTTGATGTGAAGGATGATTGATGTGGGAAGCCTTTTATAGCCATTACAAAGTAACCATCCTTCAAAGAAGTGGTTTACAATTTTTGTTGATTTTAGATTTTAGATGTCCATATTTTGATGATTTTTTTATTAACAGTTATCCTTAGAGGTATCAGTCTATATGCATCCATACGTATATTTTTGACTTTTCTTAAGCTTAGGGTGGGCATAGTAAACCATTTGGGGAGGGGAAAAGATGTGTGTACAAACTACACATGTGTACCTCTAGTATGTTTTTAGTTGGTAGATGAAGGGAAAATGAAAGTAATGATTATAGGGTTCCTAATTATGAGGAGGAACTTGTCCATGTGAAAAATGCAATGAGAAGAGCTGTGGTACTCATTTTTAAGGCTTTAAATATAAGATATTGATGGGAGACCACATAATTCTATAACATTATGATAGTGGATGATGGATTGGTGATGGAATGAGATATTTGATGTAACTAATGTCATGAAAGTAGTTGTATTAACAATAAAAAGCCACAAATGTAGAGTATTTAGGGGTTTCTTTTCAATTTTACCATCAACGGAGGCTAAATGATAAGCTCTAGACCTATATTTCTACGTGATAATATATGGACCAATCCAATTTGGATAAAACTTCCCACGTTGACTCCTTTCCAGAGTAGTGACATTTTGATTCTCTTTTAGGAAAAAATAACCAATATTGAAGTCACATTCTTTGAAATGTTTGTTGTATGATATTTTGATGTATTTTTGATATACATGATGATGTTTAAGGTCTGTTTAGGTGGTGTTCATCTAACAATTCAAGTTGTGTTAAGTGCTTCTGATGATAATCCTCGTCAGAGATGAAATATCTAAGGGACATGGGGAAGGATAAAATTTAGACTTAGAGAGGGAGGATAAGATCAGATCCATAGAATAAAGACAATGAGTAGCACTTGTAGGGGTATTGATGCTAGTTCAATAGGCCCAAAGGGAAAATGAAATTTGGAGATGCTAATTCTTTCCATCTTGATCAATGTTTTTCACAAGGATTTTGTTGAATGTTTTGTTATGGGATTCTTCTTGACCATTTTCTTATAGATAATAGGGAGATGAAAATCTGAGATTGATGTTAAAGGCATCACAAAGTTTTTGAATATTATTGTTTTTGAAAGATTTACCTTTATCTGTGATAATTTTGTGAGGAATGGCAAAGTGATAGAAAATGTGATATTAGATGAAGTCAACAATATTATCATATTTAATGGAGATGAGGGGAATATATCCCACACATTTTGTTAAGTATTTGGTAGCAGTGATGATAAAATGAATTCATTGTGATGAACGAGGTTTGATGAGGCAAATTAGGTCAAGTCTTCATTGTGAAAAAGGTCATCTATCCTGAGCAGCTGGTAGGGCCTGACTTGGGATGTGAGTGAGGCTAGATTGTTGTTGAAATTTGATGCATTTCTTAACATATTTACAACACTATTGATTAAGGGTAGGTTAATAATAGCCCATCCATAGGACACGTTTAGCAGCAGCCAAACCGGTGAAGTGTCCACCACATATGTCGTCATGGACTTCTTGGATAGCTTTGGTGGATTCATGAGACTTGAGTAATTAGAGTAGTAGGCCATCAAACCCACATTTATAAATGACATTGCCTAGAATGACATAGCTATTAGCGTATTGCAGAAAATACCTTTTAATGTTCTTAGATAGATTAAAGGGGATTTTAGACTAAGAAAGATAGTCATAGAATTGAGTGTACTAAATATTTGATTGATTGTTTTAAAAAAGATTAACATAAGGGATTTCATTTTTATGAGATGGTTGATTGAGTTTATGCACAAAAAAAATAACTTGGAATCTTTAGTTGATAAGGGGATGAGTAATGCAAGAGAGGCCATGGTATGTGTTGGGACCCTAATATGGCTTCCAAATCTTAAAGGCATGTAGGTGCGCATGACTGGAGGAAGCGTGCAAGTGAAGGCACATAAGGAATAATTCAAAAAGGGTTCTTAGAGAACCAAGGATGCACACCCATGAAGCACAATTCGGGACTCAACCATTTTTGTCCTCTTCGGCAGGACACATAAAGAATGTGTTCCATTTGGATAAGATTCCAGCCTAGTAACAGGGTGTCCTGGAAGGAATATACCTTGTGATAGGAAGATCTAAAAAGATAATCATGACATGGAGAGGCATGCACCTGGGGTGACCCACACCTTGACACTTGGGGCCAGATCTGAGGTTGTAGAGGAGTTTGTTAGAGCCTAAATGCCTATTTATATGCGTGCCCTTGGAAAAGAATAGAGACACAAATGAGGTAGCGGAGCTCTATAGAATTATCGTGAGAACTATGGGATAAAATGGGTAGTTGATTGTAGGAAGAATGCAATAAGGGAATGGGGAATGAAAATTTTAGCTTGTGAGCATGCGTGTATGGATCCAGATATGGCACATGACTATGGT
Organism: Taxus chinensis; assembly: GCA_019776745.2. Taxonomy (NCBI): domain Eukaryota; kingdom Viridiplantae; phylum Streptophyta; class Pinopsida; order Cupressales; family Taxaceae; genus Taxus; species Taxus chinensis. Next base: position 541,275,825 of record CM034150.1, read on the forward strand.
CTGCCTCTCTGTGATGCTTTGTAGTAAGACTATGAATGAATATGATAAGGTTACCACTATGTTTATATTAAGATATCCTTTTGTATTATATGCATGTTTCTAATATGATTTTGATCTTGTATAAACATGAACCTTACTTGAATGTTGAGTATATTTGTGGATTTACAACTTCTTAGTTCTATTAATTATGTTGCATGCTTTGCTTTTGTTATGACTGAAGGGGTATAGAAGTCGTTTTGAGCTCTATAGATTTCTCATTTCTTTTAAGTCACTAAGTCTAGATCATGAAGTATGCCTTCCACTGAACTCACATAAAAGAGAGACTTGGCTCCCTTTCGTGCACCTCGGGTGAGCACCCATCACCCACTGGGTGATAGGCCAGCATGCATGAGGTTCCCTTGTTCTTGATGGGTGCAAAAATGACTACATCTTGGTTCCGTTTCCGAGACATATTTTGAAGTTGTAGTGGAACATGGCATACATCATGGTCTATGTGAGAAGTGATAAAAAAGAACTTAACCTTAGAAGGTGTTGAAGATTGGTTTAAAATCATGAAAGATGAATTCACTCAGAGATTCAATACGCGAAGATGGGTGGAAGACACTCTTTATCATGAGTTGTATGAAACATTCTTATGTTGTTTCCCAGTAGAGTTATTCAAATGGCTCTCAGCTTATACATCTAGATTGGGGTGGTGTTATAAGTCACACCCTTGGACCCAAGATACATATCAGAACTTGCAAGATGCTGATTTAATGTGGACCCATGCTATAGATCATTGGTGGAAGGGAGTATTGACTAGATACACTCTGGAATATGTAATTTCCATGTATTTCTTGTCCAGAAGTTGTTGAGTTTGAGTTCTTGTAGGAGCCCAGAGGATCATTTCTGCATGTTATCCCCCTTGCAATCAAAATATTGATGGTAGCCATGGGTTTAGAGGCATTTCCTATGGCCAGCTAAACCACCCTGAGCACTTGGCGAGGAAACCAAGTTGGGGAAATATGGCTGATATAAAAACTGAAAAGGAAAGGGAGGAGAGATGGTTCAAGTATAATGAAGCACGTGAAAGGGAGATCGATAGATAGTGTGAGATTACAAGTGGGTTATGGAGCTAGACATGGTGGAAAGGAGTTGAGGTTCATGTAGAGGATGTGGAACCCGAATAGTCTGTGATACCCCATCTTGGTATGCACAGGAGAGAAAACCTTGCAGCTTCTGATGAGAGTCTATCACGTAGAGAAAGAAGATTCGTTGGTGTGCATCTGAACCCACCTAGCAACTGAACCTTGGCACTTGGTTTGTTTAAATGAGGGAAAAGTACAATTGATCCATTTGATATTAGTAGAAGCAACCGATCGGTGCCCAGAAGGTACAACTTCTCGTGTAGGACTTCTATGGCTTCACACACTATTCCAGTATTTGGTGGAATGTTTGGAAAAGGCACATATATAGCTGGTTTTGGGAGAGCGTTAGGAAGTGGTGGAGGAAATATGACTGGAAGTGGAATTAGTTCAAAAACTGTCAACGTGCAATTTATTGGAAAGACGGGAGCGTTTGGCACGAGAAACACAAGCCCTATACCTAACATAGGAGGATCTAGAGGTGGAAGTGGTGGAGTTGGTGGCTCAGGATCTAGTGGGTCTGGTGGAGGAGGAAACACTGGAGGAAACCAAGGGATTGGATTGGGAGGACAAGGGCCTCAGCCACCTCCTCAAGTATTTTTTGAGATGTATCTACACTTACCAGATTATAATGGGATAGAATATGCCACAGAGCATGTGCATAAGTGCGAGCTGCTATCGTGCGCGAAGGGGATCACGACCCAAGATCGAAAGGCCAGTCAATTTTCCACAACCTTGTAAAGATGCACACATAGTTGGTATAGAAATTATGACCCTTATTAGATTTTTGTGGATTATACCACGCTAAACAATGCATTCTTGGTGGAATTCCACATACCTGAGTTTGAATAGAAGAGAATCAACTCTCTCAAAGAAATCCAACAGGGAATTGCAGAGAGCGTGAGGCAATATGATGTGCACTTTAAAACTATATTATCTAAACTATCTTATTATATCCAACCTTCACAACATGCTCAGTGGTTTATCATAGGGTTGATCACACCCTTTAGAAGGGCTTTGTCTCATAAAACATTCACAGACCCATGCGAAGTGTTAGAAGCTGCTTTGCACACTGAGGCGGTTAGTAGTGTTGACACTAGTGTTAGCCCATTTCTGGAGGCTCAGATTACTGCCATGGCTAAGTAATTGGAGAAATTATCTGCCAACATAGTTCCATAGACTCGCGATGGGATGTGGTGCACAGATTGTAATGTAGAAGGGCACACAAAGGATAATTGCAGGATATGTACTCGAAAGGTGGTACACGTCATAGTGATCAACTACGAAATAGGTCACGAGGACCATGATGTAAGTAAGTGGCCCCTACTATAGCACGCAATCCATAAAAATGTATCTTGTTATTATAAGATATGTAACCTCAACCACACATGACACCAAGGATTGTAGATTGATTGACCAGATTCATGAGGTAATTGATCTTGGTGTGTGCCAGACTGGCATTGCTAGTAGTTCCAAAGGAGATGAACATTGGTATGAAGAGTGTGGAAATGGAGGTGCGCATAGAAGAGGGTTTCACATAGGATTTTGTGGTCATGGTAACCGCAGATGAAGAAGTGAGTTCCCACGTGGAACATGCTTTAATTATGGAGCCATAGACAATTATAAGTGCAAATTTCCAGATCCTCTACAATTCTCCTAGTGTGGAAAAAAACATAAGTACGAGGAGTTCCCAGAGTTATACAAACATATGAGTTAGCAATACCGGAAGGATAAGAGTGTTGCCATGGTGAGTATTAAGAAGGCTGATACATAATGGCTCCTGCGAGTGATACATGAATCAAAACTAGAGCCTGTTATGGTAACAATAAGGGTAGAGTCCGTGCACACAAGGGAAGTTCCTAGGTAGAGACCTCTGGTTTCAAGGGAAGAAGTAGTACATGGGAAGTATCCAAACCTGACTCACCAGAAAGAAGTCTACTAGGAAACCATAGATGTAATTTAGAGTTTACAAGGGGAGATCTAATGCTTAAAAGAGAAAAATAGAAAAGATGAGCAAAGAAGGCCAGTATAAGCACAAAAGGATGACTTGGACGAGGTTAAGGAGGTGTGTAAACTGCTGAGGTAGGAGAATATTATTCCCTTGCTAGGAGCATGGTTGAGAGAAAAGGTTCCACATGCCAGGGAAGAACACAAAAGTTAGATCTTGCATGTAAACCCCCCACCTCATAGCCTTGATTATGACAAAGAGATCACCTTGAACCCAGTAGTGGATGGATGGTTTTCTTAGAAACATCCTAATTGAAATAGGTGTGGAGGTGAATGTCCTCACCCTGGATGCCTGACATCAAATGGGAAGACCTGCATTACAACCATCTTCAAATGTGTTGTATATGGCAAATTAGACAAAGGCAATTCCCATATGTGTCTTGAAGGATGTGACCATTACCATTCAGGGGACTAAGTTCACTGGGGATTTTGAAGTCTTGGCACTTTCCAAGGTAGATAATTTCCTAGCATTACTTGGGTGCCCGTGGTGCTATAAGAATAATGTAGATCTCCGGTTTAACAAGGGGTATATAAGCTTTGAAAACAAGGAAGAGAGGGTGATTATACTACTTGCTAATGGAAATTCCACACCCTACACTGAACCCCTTGGAGAGGAAGTCTTGGACAGAATATACATGTGCTCTATAAGAGATCCAGAGACCATCCACCCTACAGAAGGAGTCATCCAGTTTGATGATGCTCAATCTGTTAGTGATACTACCAGTATAACATGTGATAATTGGGCACATGGGAATTATGAAAATGATTGGGTGACATCTAAAAGGATCAGTGACCAAGGTAACAATGGCGCGTACAGTTCGGCACCTGGGAGGAAAGGCAATAACCAAGTATTTTAGGGATGCATACCCTAAGGTCTTTTAAAGAGAAATGGAGGCTAAATAGAGGGAGGATGAGTGGAGAGCTATGTTGGGTTATGTTTTGATAGGCACAACAGCAAGGTGGTGGGCTGCGCATAGTGAAAACTTGTTGGAGTGACGTGAAGTTAGAATTGCGCTCACTATCTGATTCTCAAAGAGTAACATACCCACCGACTATCAAGGATTATAATGGCAATGGACCCGCCTCTTCCCACATCCAGGCATGTGAGAGGGTCTGGGGAGAAGACGCAGAAGCTTTACCACCCTCTCCTTTGGGTGCACAAGCTTTATTCAACACTATAAGGTTACGCATGTGCTTGGTACATCCATTCTGAAACTTGCCGCCAAACGGGAAATTGGCAGGAATTAGCGGCTGACCTAGTTCACACATTCAAGTACCAAAGTACCATGCAACTAGTTGATGAGGCATTTCAGACTATCAAGCTGCCTCACTCTGGGGGATTGCACCATGGTAGAAGATAGGTTAGTAAACTTACTTGGTAGACCTAGCTTGGAAGTGTGGTTCGAAGAGGAGGAACTAGAAGACATACAATTCGAGCATGCGTGTGTGCTGAAAAGGAGAAAGGAAAGATGGTATACCTTATTGATGGAGAGGAGATGGAGAGCCTGAATGTAGACCATTCGGTTGGGATGTGTGAGGTAGTTGATAGTGCGGATGCATGTGCACATGTGTATCATGAACCACTCAAAACCAAGAAATTTAACATCGGCTCAAAGAAGGAGCCCAAGGAAGCTATCATTGGGGACTATTGGTCGGACAAGGAAGTATCAAAGATCATCGATCTCTTACATGTTAATTTGAGTATTTTATTCCCACGTGGATACCATGAGTTGAAAGGCGTCCACCATTCATTGGGGGAAATGAGGATAAATTTGAAAAATGGTGTGCACCTGGTCAGGAAGAGGCCTTACAGGATGAATCCCAACATGCGCATAAGGGTTAAAGAAGAGCTAGACAAGATGATAGCATCCGGTATCATTGAGGCTATGGAGGAATTAGAATGGATAAGTCTAATGGTGATCAACATAAAGAAGGATGGGTGGATTAGGATATGTGTGGATTACAGGGAATTGAACATTGTTTGTATCATAGATCCTTTTCCCACCCCCTTCACTAAAGAGATTTTGGAAGGAGTTGCTGGGCGCGAGGTTCTATTCCTTTACGGATGGATTCTCAGGATATCACCAAGTAAGGATTGCCAAGGAAGACCAAGAAAAGACAACTTTCACCACCGAGTGGGGAAGCTTTGCATACGCATAGTCATGCCCTTTGGATTGAGGAATGTGTCCACTGTATTTTTGCGCATAGTGGTACAAGCATTTAAGGACTTCATCCACAAGTTCCTTCAAGTATATTTGGATGATTGGATAGTGTATGGATTGGTCAGGGACCATTGTGATAACTTGAGATTGATGTTTGAAAGATGTCGACAGTTGAGGATTTCCCTCAACATCAAGAAATGTATCTTTGTAACTCCTTTTGGAATGTTGTTGGGGCATATCATATGTAAAGAGGGCTTACTGGTGGATCCCACGAAAGTTGCAGTTATTGTGGGATTAGGGGAGCCCACCAGCCAAAGTGTCATTACTGGGGATTTCTTAGACACACTGGGTACTATAGAAAGTTCATTAAGGGATACGCCAAGATCACCATGCCTTTGGAGATATTTCTTAGACATAAGAGTGCCTTTCAGTGGGGAGAGGCGCAGTAGAGGGCATTTGACACTCTAAAAGAAAGGCTTATCACCACACCTATTCTATGATTCCCATCATGGGATAAACCTTTCCATGTCCACATGGATGCCTCTGGTACAACAATGGGAGCCGTTCTTGCTCAACCAGGAGAGGGGATTGTTGATCATGCCTTGTGTTTTGTAAGTAGAAAGTTGACACCAGCAGAACATAATTATACAACAACTGAGCACGAGGCATTGTCAATGATCTATGCTCTCCACAAATTTAGACAATATCTACTAGCGACTCCCTTCATATTCTACACTGACCATATGGCCTTGAAGTATCTAGTAAAAAAGTAGTGTTGCAAGGGCGCATATGCTCGTTGGGTACTTTTATTTCAGGAATTTGAATTCAAAGTGGTGGTAAAACTAGGAAAGAACAATTATGGGTCAGATCATTTATCAAGGATTGATTCGGGAGAGGATGCACAAAGTATCAAGGAAACCATGCCAGATGCACAACTATTCAGATTGTGGCGTGTGCCCTCAGAATTAGAAGACATTGTTATTTTTCTCAAGGAAGGTGTGGCGCCCGAAGGGATGAATTCTCTAGAAAGGAAAAGGTTAGCCATACATGGTGCATCGCCCTTCATGTTGATCAATGGGGATCTACTATAAAATGGGCCGTGATGAGGTTTTACATCTGGTGTGTTTTAGAACACGAACGCATAGCTATAATAGAAGAAGCCCCATGGTGGGATTTCTAGAGGACACTATGCAGGGAATGTAACAACCACCATCAATGATCCTAGTTGCTAGACTATGGTGGGAGATGATTCACTAGGATTGCATCATAGTTTTTCAAGGCCTGTGACCACTGCCAATGCCTTGGAAAACCTAAATAGAAGAAGGGATGAGATGCCATTATGCCCCATCCCCAGTGCACTAAACATTTTGAAAAATGGGCAATAGATTTTGTCAGACAAATCTCACCAGCTACGTTAAGGACTAACTCATGGTATATCATTACATGTACTGATTATTTGACAAGGTGGGCAGAGGTATGCACCCACTAAGGATTGCACCGCATAGCCACGATCTACTATATTTTTGTGGCAGAATACATTATTAGCAGGTATGGGTGCCCATTAAGTTTAACAAGTGATAGGGGCACTCACTTCTTAAATGAAACCGTTAGGATTCTATTGGTAGAATTCATAGTAGCCCATCACAAGGCTACCCATTTATCACCCTCATGGACAAATGGGACTGGAGAGGCATTCAACAAAATCCTTTGTCACACATTGAAAACTAAGATACGTGATTTGGGTAGGCAGGATTGGGATGACAAGGTGTCAGTAGTTCTTTGGGCATACAGAATGGGGTATAAAATTTTTTTCAAGGCCACACCATTTTGGCTCAGTGTTTGGCAAAAGGAAGCATATTTTCCCGGTGGAATCCGTGCTACCATCTCTTGGGATAGTGCGACATGTAGTCCAGGGTTGAGACAACAGGAGCAAGTGTTGAGTAGTGCATGTTTTTTATGATTTTTTGACTTTGGAGGAAAAATGCTCAAAGTAGCAAGATTTGAGCCAGATCTCCACGTGAATCACAAGTGAAACGTATGCAGAGATGAAATGGCAGGGGTGGAAGCTTGTAGGAATTTGACAGTCTGGGGTTAACTTCAAATGGTAAAAAGGAATATGTTATCCAAAATTTCACCCCCAGGGTAATTTTGATAACATGCATCAGAAGATTCAAATCCCAAGCAAATTGATTGATTCAGAGCAAACATCATGTTTCTGAGGTTCCCTCAGATATTTTTCTAACTCTCCAGTCCAGGTTGAAAGGAGCAAGCTCTGAGAAAACATGGAAAATAGTTGCAGAAAGCAAGTAGGCTGATCCAGGAAAAATCGTGAAAATTGGCTAAGTCCTGCTCAAGGGAGCAACTGGGACATTTGGGACGTCATTGTTTTGTTTTGCACCTTGGGCACCAGTAACCTTATTACTTTTTGACTTATGAATGCACAGAGGACCGTGCATCATTTTAGTGTGGGGTGAGGTGATAAACAAAGGCATGGAGTTACTGTTATCCAAAATTCACCCCCCAGGGTTAATTTGATAACATGCATCAGAATTCTCAAGTCCCAGGTAGATAATTGATTTAGAGCAAACATCATGTTTCTGGGGTTCCCTCAGATTTTTTCTAACTCCCCTGACCAAAGAAGGAAAGAGCAAGCTCTAAGAAAATGCAAAAAAAGTTGTAGAAGACATGCTCAGGCCAGAAAAAATCATGAAAAATCAGCTAAGTCCTAGTCCCTGGGACAGTCGGGACATTTGGGACATCAAGGCGTAAATCGGCCGAAAAGCCTACAGGTGGCCCAAATAGCAAAGGGACAAGTGGGACAAGAGTGTGTGAAGGATGCGAACCGGCTGAATCAGGCGAACTAGAGGATTTTGTCCCAAGAAGCACTGGAACATCCCGGAAAAATGGACGCGGTGGACGCGAAGGAGTCGAAAGGGCTGAGAACCAACCAAATCATGACATGTGTCACAAGGGAAAAAGTCAAAGGGCAAGTTTTGAAGGGTCGGCCCGAACCAATGGGATAGTGCCACGTGTCCCAGCTAGGGCCCATAAGGAAATTTCAAAGGAAAGCCCACGGAAAGGTGGAGGAGAGAGAATTATTCAGTGAATCAGAGCCTGCCACGTGTCTTCTAGGTGGCGAAGCGCGGGAAAATATTTCAAAATCCGTTTTGGTCTGTTCCGTGCCCTAAATCTTCAGATCGTCATATCTTTTGATACAAAGCTCGGATTTGCACGTTCTTTATATCAACGGAAATCTGTTGAAATTCTCTACATGATTTTGGGATCAATCTTCCATTTTGGTGTAGTCTGGAGAGAGAAAGTTAAGAAACGGCTCTGACGCATGGTAATGCCAGAAGTGACGCTTCAACAACCACCTTTAATGCAGCAGACAGCCCACCATTTTGCCAGGATCCACCGCTTCTACCATAATGAGATGATTTAAAATGCGACCTAGAAGTGGTTGTGGTAGTTTCAAATTTCCTCTCTTCCCTCTCTCTTTCTTCCTATATATTGTACAGAGGGGCTTCTTTCAAAAGGGGGATATAACAAGTTGTTCATCTGTTCAGCTCTACCCTCCCTTCTTTTCTTCTCTAGGGTTGAAAATGGAGTTCGAACCTCCTCCCTTGCTCTGTAATGGCGTTTTTTGCCTTTTACTATTGAAATGATGTTCTATACAAACTTCTAGTGCAACAAAACGTGTTTTGTGATGCATCTGTCCATCCTTGCTCGTTTTTGCTTGTTTCTCTTCTTTCCTCTCTTCATTACAGGTATTTGTGCATGTTTGAATGTTCATTGTAGGTTTGGAGCTGTGTTCATGGAGTTTTTGGACATTTTCTGTGTGAAATCTATCCTTGGGCCTGTGATGCATCTGTCCATCCTTCCCATTGCTCACCTCTCTTTGTCCCATGGCATTTTTGATAGATTTCCAACATTATCCTTCTCTGGTGTATCACCGTTTTAGTGTAGGCTTTTGTTATTTTCCTTTCTCTCTCTCTCTCTCTCTGTCTCCTTGGCATTGTTAGATTAGGATTAGATTAGCTTGCCTGCGCTAGAATAGCTTATGGCAGGTAGTTTAGGAGTAGGAACTAGCCTTCTCTGGAGATTCCTCTCTCAGTTTCACAAGTCCCACGCTTGGAGAGAGGTTTCCATGTTGTGCAATCACACTGGATGCCTGAGTGATCAACCTAGAAGCCTGATCTGCATCCAGGGGTGCTGTGATTTTGCACTAATAGTTTTGGCACGCCGGGTGGGACCTTCGAGGTCTTCCACTTCATCTTTTGTAGGTTGATGTGTTGCTGTGAACATTTCAGCCTTTGGAGGCACTTGCAAACACATCTGGTGACTCCATCTGGTCAACAACCCATCTCTAAAGTTGCAGACCTTCCTTTCCATTCATTTTCATTCTTTTTCTATCCATTCTTCCTTCCATCTCTTCCATCATTCTCTCATTCTATGAAGTTGTGCAATCATGACTTCATTTCCATCATGGAATTCACATCAACAACAGCAGTATATTCCACCTCCAACATGTTTTACAAATCCTCCAAATCAACATTTTAGCAGATTCAAGATCAGTATGCATACCCATATGAGCAGTAGTGCCAAAGTCATTTTGGCTATGGAGCCTTCCAAGAGCAAGAGTATGCATACAATGAAGACCATCAGATGCAAGATGCTGGTCTGTTGGAGAAGATCCAAAAGATGGAGGTAAACATAGTGCAGTCCAGGGCTCAGGCATAGATGAAAGCATTTGGAATCAGTTGCAGAGCACCTTATCCATGGGTGGGACCTTTTCCAAGGCATTACAACCCTCAGGAGAAGATTGACTTCATGATTGCAATGCTGCCTTTGCTTGCAAAGTGGATCGAAGAAATAGAGGTGTATGAGAGGAGTATTCAACAACCTTGTCAACGGGTAAGCACACCTTCTCATGCCTTTTCTTTTCCTCTTTCCCAATCTGTTTCATCTCAGCAGTTTCAACCTTTAAAATCTCCATCTGCTGTCCCAAATGTCGATCCCATGTCTCCACCTCTCAGTCTTCCACCACACCTCAATTCTTCTTTCCTTTTTCTTTCCAAACAGTCATCCTCTCCACAAGAGCTAAATGAAATACCTCCCACTCCAAAGAAACAAGAGGTTTCACCTCCTCCACCACCACAAAAAAATGTCAAATCAGCTGAGTTACAACCCATCCCTCCTCTTGCATTCCCAAATCCATGTTGGGAGGATGAAAATCAGAATGCCAGTCAAGGAAAACAACAGCAAAAAGAGAAGCCAAACAAAGATGAAGAAATTCAAAGTCTGAAGAGTTGGGCTCTTAGATTTGGGATGACAAAGATCCCCTTGATGGTTAAACCTATAGAAGAGGCTAGGGTTGGAGAACAGGTGGTGGTTAGGACTGATTTTGTTGCAGCAGAAGAAGAAGATCTTGCAGTCACAACTTGTCCTCTAGAGCAGCAGATTGAAGAGTTTGACTTGACAAACTTCATGCTGGAGGAAGAGTTCAATCAAGAGCAAGATTGTCTTCAAACATTGGAGGAAGGAGAAGCTGCTCCAAATCCAAAAGAAGAGGAGCACATTCCAGCTGTGGGGGAGAAAATTACAGATCCAAGAGCTCTGAGCACAAAGCAGGCTACAAGAGAACCTTCAGTTCTTCTTTCTACTTCACCTCTCTCAAGTTCCAGTGCTGAAGAGGAGTTTGACCTCTCAAACTCAATGTTGAAGGGAGAAAGAAACCATGGTGGTCAAGTTACAGATCAAGAAGACACCATGGCGGAAGTTGAATATTTGCAGCAGGACAGCAATAAGGTAGTTTATCTGTCAGATTTGGAGAACCGTTTTGATGGAGAAGAGCCAGTTGAGTTTCCACCTTTCTCTCTTTCATCATCCACACTCCAAACACTTGAGTCTGATGTCATGAAGGAGGGCATTCATTTACAACAGCCAGCATCTTATAATAGCTCTTTGGAATCAAGATTGGAAGATTTTAATCTTTCACGTTCTTCATTGGAGGAAGAGAGAGGACAGAGGAATTTCACCATTTCTTCCACACCATCCATTCAAGAAGGTCTACAAGAAGACTCCATTCTTGGGGTTGAAAATCACAGCAATGGGCATACTCAAAGGACCATACCTTGCCCAATCAGGTATTTGGCTTCATTGGAGCCAAAGGAGAAGTCACAACCAGTCATGCTTTCTTCTGAGCATGAGGGTGAGCTACAAAGTACCAAGGTCTAGCTGCCATACCTCTTCAATCCAAATGCAGAGCAACTAAAAGAGGTATTGGATTTGTTTTCAGCTGATACTTTGATGATTTGGATAGAAGACCAGCTTCTTGTTGATTTTCCATCCATCCAAACAGCCATGATCAGTGCCAAATCAATTACATGGCTGCCACTTTTGAGAAAGGGAAGCTATTTCTCACAACCAATTGCAAGGTTTGTTTAGCTTGCTTTTGCTTCCAGTTAGAGTAGAGTGGGTAGGTTTTCTTTCAGTAGAAGAAGTGCTTGTGCACACTCTGCATGTTCCATTTGGGACATGTATGATTTTCAGTTTTGTACATAGTTTTGGTGTTGTTGGTTCTGCTCTTGCACAGTTCGTTTCAGTGGCATCTTGGTGAGAACACTCTAGGTTCAATGGGTTTCAAGTGGCTCAGAGGGAAGTTTTCAAAGTTCAGATCAGTTGCAGGTTACAACTCAGGACTCCATGCCCAATGGATGCTTCAAGCAACTGGTAACTTCATCTAGCAGGCAGATGACCCCGCTGAGTCGCCAAATTGTTATCCAAAATTCACCCCCCAGGGTTAATTTGATAACATGCATTAGAATTCTCAAGTCCCAGGTAGATAATTGATTCAGAGCAAACATCATGTTTCTGGGGTTCCCTCAGATTTTTTCTAACTCCCCTGACCAAAGAAGGAAAGAGCAAGCTCTAATAAAATGTGAAAAAAGTTGTAGAAGACAGGCTCAGGCCAGAAAAAATCACGAAAAATTGGCTAAGTCCTAGTCCCCAGGACAGTCGGGACATTTGGGACATCAAGGCGTGGATCGGCTGAAAAGCCTACAGGCGGCCCAAACAGCAAAGGGACAAGTGGGACAAGAGTGCGCGAAGGAGGCGAACCGGCCGAATCGGGCGAACTGGAGGATTTTGTCCCAAGAAGCACTGGGACATCTGGGACAAATGGACGAGGTGGACGCGAAGGAGCCGAAAGGGCTGAGAACCAACCAAATCATGACACATGTCACAAGGGAAAAAGTCAAAGGGCAAGTTTTGAAGGGTCGGCCCGAACCAATGGGATAGTGCCACGTGTCCTAGCTAGGGCCCACAAGGAAATTTTAAAGGAAAGCCCACGGAAAGGTGGAGGAGAGAGAATTATTCAGTGAATCAGACCCTGCCACGTGTCATCCAGGTGGCGAAGTGTGGGAAAATATTTCAACATCCGTTTTGGTCTGTTCCGTGCCCTAAATCTTCAGATCGTCATATCTTTTGATCTAGAGCTTGGATTTGCACATTCTTTATATCAACGGAAAGCTGTTGAAATTCTCTACATGATTCTGGGATCAATATTCCATTTTGGTGTATTCTGGAGAGAGAAAGTTAAGAAATGGCTCTGACGCATGGTAATGCCAGAAGTGACGCTTCAACAACCAGCTTTAATGCAGCAGACAACCCGCCATTTTGCCAGGATCCACCGCTTCTACCATAATGAGATGATTTAAAATGTGACCTAGAAGTGGTTGTGGTAGTTTCGAATTTCCTCTCTTCCCTCTCTCTTTCTTCCTATATATTGTACAGAGGGGCTTCTTTCAAAAGGGGGATATAACAAGTTGTTCATCTGTTCGGCTCTGCCCTCCCTTCTTTTCTTCTCTAGGGTTAAAAATGGAGTTTGAACCTCCTCCCTTGCTCTGTAATGGCATTTTTTGCCTTTTACTATTGAAATGATGTTCTGTGCAAACTTCTGGTGTAATAAAATATGTTTTGTGATGCATCTGTCCATCCTTGCTCATTTTTGCTTGTTTCTCTTCTTGCCTCTCTTCATTGCAGGTATTTGTGCATGTTTGAATGTTCATTGCAGGTTTGGAGCTGTGTTCATGGAGTTTTGGGACATTTTTTGTGTGAAATTTATCCTTGGGCCTGTGATGCATCTGTCCATCCTTCCCATTGCTCACCTCTCTTTGTCCCATGGCAGTTTTGATAGATGTCCAACATTCTCCTTCTCTGGTGTATCACCATTTTAGTGTAGGCTTTTGTTCTTTTCCTTTCTCTCTCTCTCTCTCTGTCTCCTTGGCATTGTTAGATTAGGATTAGATTAGCTTGCCTGCACTGGAATAGCTTGTGGTAGGTAGTTTAGGAGCAGGAACCAGCCTTCTCTGGAGATCCCTCTCTCAGTTTCACAAGTCCCACGCTTGGAGAGAGGCTTCCATGTTGTGCAATCACACTGGATGCCTGAGTGATCAACCTAGAAACCTGATCTGCATCCAGGGGTGCTGTGATTTTGCACTAACAGTTACTTTGTAGGAGGTTTGGGTTGGTAGACCGTTTGAATTGGCTCGGTTAAAAAGATGCATTAGGAGAAAAGAAGGTAGATAGGTGGCAAGATAAGGTTACATTGGAAATCCATGTACAAAGGAGAAAAGCATAAAAACATGAGGTAGGCGAAAGTAATAATCATGAGGATGGAAGAAGTGCCTTTGGCACTGGTAACATGTGCGCAAGAGTCTTCTATCAAGATGGATTGTTTGCGTTCCATAAGGGTGGAAAAATTTTCACGCAAGGATTGGGTGTGGGTGGAAACGTTTTCGTGCAAGGATTGGGTGCGTAAGGAGAAGCGCTGAAGTCAGGTTTTGTTTAAAAACACTGCATTAAACATTATCGTATGGTGGTAGGTAGCCTAGCCTTAAATGTGTAAAAGTAGAAAAACCTATAAATACAAGAGTGGGAATCTCATTATTTCACTTTGTGAAAACAAGAAGAGTGATTTTTTTCATGAGTTAGGGTTTTGAGAACTGGCCCGTGTAAAGGAAAATCCCAAAAATTTATGTGCAATTGGTTTGTTAGATCTAAAAACCAGAGTAGAAGTGATTCATGGGTGTGACGAACATTATGAAGGAGCATCGTGATTCAAGGAGGAAAATCAAAGATTAGGGTTTGTGTTCTAAGGCACAGGGCATGTGAGAAAACTTTCAAACAAATTCACAAGTTAAGTTGGAATGAAAGAAAAGGGTGCAATGATGGCCACAAAACTAGTAGGTAAACCTGTAGAACAATCCAAGAAGGGAAAGGGTAAAGGAAAAGGGAATAAGAAATAAGAGGAAATACCCTTGGATATGAATGAAGAATGGTATTCGGAGATGCAATACCTAGATGGGGTTTTGCTAAGGCAAGATTGGGAGTCCCACATAAGATAGATGACCATAATTGACTACAATCACCGGTCAAGCATAATCATGATGGAAATGGTGTTAGAGCTGGTGCACCCCATAAATAAGTGAACACCTGACGGGTTGCCAATCTACAATGATGTGGTCAAGGTGAAAATGGAGAAGGCAGGGCTTCTCTAACTTTATGAGTTGTTGTATTTTAGGAAGCCTAAGCGGTTGTACCAATGGTTAATGACGCGCGTACACAAATACTTCTTCTTCTTCATAGGGTGCAAAATGTGCATAAATCCCCAACTAATTTCACACTTCACAGGCCTAAACTATGTAGGGGACATGCTCATAGATGACCTCCAGGATGAGGAGGCAATTAAAGAAACCATAGCATCCTAGGAATTAAATAAGGGATCAAGGTATTACGACATCTTGGATATTAGCGATCCGGTGATGAAGATGGCCACACACCTTGTCTCCAAGCTGAATGGACAAGAAAGGTGGACCCAGGTGAGCAATCCCTGACTAAATATCTGTAAGAAGGTTGCATAAGGAACCGTATACAACATCTCCCAGTACATATTAGATGAAATCATAAGCAGTGCGGAGAACGGAGGAAAAATCCTTTTTGGGAACATTCTGTTGAAAATTGTGTTCTCAGAAATTGGGGTGTCGGATGCATCTAATAAATTCATGTGGGAGTACCCTGTTGAAGACCCTTCACCCACAGAGAGGTTTCAGAAATACACATGTGAATATATGATAGGGGTGCACAAGGCACACTTATAAATATGTTATAAGCACCTTAGGAACGTATTCGAGGTTGAATGGCAGATCCCTAAACAACTCTCCATGGAAATTGAAGGAGAAGCAGAGTTCATGTTCTACCAACACTTATGCATTGGTAGGTTCATTTTGGTAGATGGTGGTTGGAGTCCATGGTGCAAAATCCCATTCTCGTTTACCACCCAATTTTTCCAAGCAGGGGTAAACAGATATAAGGAATCGAAGAAACTAAACCTGGAGTTGTCCACCCTTGACAGAGAGCACAAGGAGATGAGAAAGAAGCTGGTATACCTAGAGAAGCGTGCATATGTTGAAAGGTACATGTCACAAGATGTGTATATTGTAAGGTCATTGACCTTACCTATTGCTAGGAGCAATGCTGCTAGGATCTACCTGCGCATGAGGCCAAAATTTGAAAAGGGTACATACATGGAGAATGAGATATCCATCCTAGATGACTCTATTGGAAAGAATAATCCTACACCAAAGTGTAAAGAGAGAGAAGAGACAAAGGAACAGAGGGAGGTGGAGAGGCAGGATGTAGTTACCGCAGGGACAAGTACCTATGTCTGGAAGAAGAAAAGAATGGTGGTCAGGGAGAAGACCCCAAAACCTACAAACCCACTATCCTGTGAGGAGCCCTCAGATGAAGAGAAGACCACATCCCTGACCCCAAAATTTTCAGCAGAAGAATAAAAGGGGGTGGAAGAACAAGAGTTTGAAGATACAGATGACCCAAATGCCTATATAGGTGAGAAGGATGATGATGAAGAGGGAGAGTTGGAGGTGGATCAGGAGCCAATTGACATCTATGATTTAGGGGAAGAAGGAGCAGAAGATACACATGATGCTTTCATCTTTGTAAGGAGGAAGGGCACCCAAGGGGAGGAAGGTGTGCGGAGTGAGGAAAAGAGAGAAGGGGCAAGTACTAATGGGCCAGATATGCCCAAGCTCACTCAAGAGGAGGTGAATGAGAAAACAACAAGGGAGGTAGAGAAGATAATTAATACCTTGGTTAAAGAGGAGTTGGAGTGCTGTACGGAGCTCATGCTTGGTGAGTTCAAAGAAGAGTAGAGGGAGAAGAGTGTGGGTAGCATAAAAGGACCACCTCTTTCAGTAACTATTCCAAGGGCGTGCGTATGGGAAGTAAACGCATGGAAGGGGGAAGAATAACAATGGGATATGTTGATGACCCCAACAAAGTTTTACGCACACGTTTCCATAGTACCGTGCCCACTAAGGAGTTTACCACCATGGATTCCTTTGATCCTGAGGGTGGATACCCACGCACGAGGAAGATGATATCATGGGTGTTTGAATCCCACCTCGATGAGCCTGAGTTTGAGGTTAACCAAGGAGTGGTACTAGCATTGTTTGAGGGAAAGGGGGAAAACCCCATTGTAAACATGCAACAACTATTAAATGAGCAAGTGTGTAACACGCTCAACAAGGTCTCCATGGAAATTGAGGCTAGGCTCTTTTGTAAAAATGATAGGGTTAAAGTCTTGGAGGACCTATTGGAGAAGAGGAAGGAATAAATAGTGAAGCTAACAAAGGACCTTAACCTTGAGAAACTAATCAGCGCTCAATTACGGAGGGAGCTTCAAGAGGAAAAGGCTAGGGTACGTGTAGTTTCCTAGAAGGTGGAGCTCATCTCACAAGTGATTATCACAAAGCACCCAGACCTTAACTCTCCCATGTAAAAGTATAGATCCTCCCTGGAGTGTCTAGAGGACTTGACTTAGATCCTCACCATGGAAAGGCATCCTTTGGCCTTGGAGTTAGTAGAGGAGGTAGCTGCGTGCTTGGAGAAGGAAGACAAGTTGAAGGTCTTCATGCTCGTGGCTGAATACAATAAGGTGCTTGCTAAGGTAAAAGTAGCTGTTAAAAATTGTGGGGGGTCACCTACAACCATTGAATGGATCAAGACAAGGTGACAGGTATGCTGCTTGCCAGTAATGAGGCCGAGTTGAATAACTTCAGGGAAAAGAATAAGGGCAATAGAGCCAAGCGAGAAAATATCCTAGCCGAAGTGGAAAAGAAGTCTGAAGCTATTGAGAACTAGTTAGTCTCAATCAAAACCTGGCTAAAAGAGCTCTATAAGTTCATTACGAGGAAGATGGATGCCCTGGAGGATCATGCCAAGGAATTAGAGACTGTGGTGGAGACCTTTAACACAAAAGGGGAAGGGTTAACCTTCGACGAGGTGAGCACCTTTGTTGGCAACATCTACACTAGAGCGTAGGATGAAGTCAGTGTTTGGAATACACTGGAGACTGGACCTGTGGGCAAAATTTTCCCCTTCTTCTTCTTTAGGTAGTTTTCCCTCTATTATTTCTCTCCCCCATTCTTTATTCTTTCCCTCCATTCTTTTCTAAGGAAAGGCCTTACATTTTTGTACTACATTCTTTGAAAAGGTTCCCAAGGGCGAAGAACAGGTGAAGTGGTGGGGTAATGTTAGGACCGTAATATAGCTTCCAAATCTTAAAGGCATGTAGGCATGCATGATAAGAGGAAGTGCACAAGTGAAGGCACGTAAGGTAGAATTCAAAAAGGGTTCTTGGAGAACCAAGGATGCGTGCCCGTGAAGCACAATTTGGGACTTATCCATTTTTGGCCTTTTTGGTAGGACACATGAAGAACGTGTGTTCCATTTGGATAAGGTTTCCAACCTAGCAATAGGGTGTCCTTGAAGGAATATACCTTGTGATAGGAAGATTTAAAAAGCTAATCATGACATGGAGAGGTATGCACCTGGGGCGACCCACACCTTGACACTTGGGGCTAGCTTTGAGGTTGCAGAGGAGTTTGTTAGAGCCCAGATGCCTATTTATATGCGTGCCCTTGGAAAAGAAAAGAGACACAAGTGAGGTAGTGGAGCTTTGTAGAATTATTGTGAGAACTATGGGATAAAATGGGTAGATGATTGTAGGAAGAATGTAATGAGGGAATGGGGAATGAAAATTTTAGCTTGTGAGCATATGTGTATGGATCTAGATATGGCACATGACTATGGTCTGCCTCTCTATGATGTTTTTTCGTAAGACTATGAATGACTATGATAAGGTTACCACTACGTTTATATTAAGATCTCCTTTTGTATTATCTGCATGTTTCTACTCTACTTTTAATCTTGTCTAATCATGAACCTTACTTGAATGTTGAGTATATTTGTGGATTTACAACTTCTTAGTTCTATTAATTCTATTGCGTGCTTTGCTTTTGTTACGACTGAAGGGGTATAAAAGTCGACCTGAGCTCTATAGCTTTCTCATTTTTTTTAAATCACTAAGTCCAGATCATGAAGTATGCCTTCCACTGAACTTACATAAAATAGAGACTCGGCTCCCTCTCGTGTGCCTCAGGTGAGTGCCCAGCACCCACTGGGTGATAGGTTGGTGTGCATGAGGTTCCCTTGTTCTTGGTGGGTGTAAAAATGACTACAGTATGTGTGAATTTTTTGGATGAATGTGGAACTGTTTGGACTATATACCGGTTAAAGGATTCTAGGAGGAGTTTAATGATTTTTTTTGTATTTTTGTAAAATTTCATTTTTACATTGATAGGTTCCTTTGATTTGATTGATGATAAGCTGGGAATATCCATAAATGTCAAGGATTTGAACACCAAACATGATAGCAGTTTGGAGACCCATAATGAGGGATTCATACCCAACCATGTGTTGTTGGTGCACTCAAAATTTAATTTGAAAGATAGAGGAATAAAATTCCCCCAAGGAGGTATGATGATGATAACAAAACCTCCCCCCTACTAAAACTTAGAACCATCAAAGAAGAGTTTCATTTTGAGGGGAGTGTCTTCTTGATCGATAGTGTTGATAGACTCGTTAGGAAATTATTCATTAGGTGGTTGATTATTAGGGAGGGGAGATTCTTTGAGTTGGTCAACAATAGCTTGCCCCTTGATATATTTATACAACATGAATTATAAGTAAAATTTAGTCATAAGCATGAGTCATCAGGTGATGTAATCACTATGATATGTTTGGAATGCATAGTTTTGAGATGATTGAAGTTTGCGATGACATAAGTCTTATGATTAAGGAGACATCGACAAAGCTTAGAAGTTGCGAAGTATAAGGCACAACATAACCTCTCCTCTTAAGTGTAACAAGTTTAATATTTGTGAAGAGTGTGGTTTATGTAATAGATAACTTGATCTCTACCCTGATCATATCGATGTGTCTCCATCACGTGGAGGTGTGAGCATGGGTGGTGATAGGATATATTGTTTGAGCTATTCACAAGATTTTCTATAGTTTTCATCCCACTTAAAATGGAAATCCTTTCGCTTGATATGATGAAAAGGATGAAAACAGTCTTAAAGATGAGAGATAAAGTGACATATTGATTGTAGTCTACCTTAGATACTACAAAGTTGTTTGATGCTAGAAGGAGGAGGCATCTTGATGATGGATTTGATTTTGGTAGGTTCTACTTCAATGCCCATGATATATGTAACATTACCATTTTAAGACTTCAGAAACAAGGGAATTTTTTTTTGAACCATAATGTTCTCTATTCTAAATAAAACATCATTTAGAACACACATTTCATGTCAATCAATCTCATAACAGATAACCATATGTAGCTATAATGACTCGTTATACTACCGATATCTCATTTATGACTTGGTTACCAACTGATCTCTCATGTTAACTTAAAGTATATAATAATTTATGTCTACTACGTATACTTGGTTCTCCTACCCTATTTTGGGTACTAAGTGATCTGTTTAATGAACCTTTCTAAATATTTGTTACCAATATTCATCTGACATCCCGTTGATTTAAACTAGCTGACATAGGACAATACATCTAGTAGCTTGCGATACTTTTGCCAAATATTTTCAACATACTATTCATGTTACTTATTCCTAGATGGCATACTCATCATTTTGGAATACGTCCTTCACCTCACTCTTCTATTATCTAGAATGGTCTTTATTGACTACCGTCAGTCCATTTGCCCAAGGTTTTACCCTAGCCCACATTAGCAACATAATTTACTATAGAAAGATGCTCATAATGACTTAGGGTATATGGGCATACTTGGTTGACCTAAGTCAATGGATGTGCCAAGGTACCCTGAGTCATTGAAAGCTACTACCTATCCTAAACAAGCTACTAACTTGACCTAGAGAGAAACTAAGTTCAAGTCTAATGTGTGTAGATCTAGATGAATAAATATGGAAGGGTGTTGCCACATGCTAACTGCAACACTATATTCTCGAGAAGTCCCATGACTTCTCGAGGGTATAATTCTACAATTGGCATGTGCCAACATCTATTAGAACTGATTCATCAAGATGTACATACCCCCTTTAGTGGCCATTAATCATAATTAAATTGGATTAATATTTAGATTACAACAACCATGCCTAACCCTAATTCTATCATTCCTTAAGTTCCTTACCCATAACTAGCCTGATTAGATATGAAGAACTTCATTAATTCAAGTTTGCATTGTTCATTAATGTGGCATAATAAGTAGTTATCCCAAAAAAAGGACAACAAACATCATATGTTTAATTTCTTAATGCAACCTAGCTGTCCAAATCAGGAGTGTCATCCACCTAGATTCAGCTAGTATTTACTTTATAAATGAAGTTATAAAGATTAAAGATCATAACCACTATTCATTTTATCTTTCGTTCTTTGGGAGAGGAAGAGTCTTCCTCTACATGGTTAGATGTTAGGTTTAACATAACCTTCTTATCATTGTTACTCATATAGTTTAATTGCATGTCCCAAGCATATTTCATTATAAAAATATAGTTGTGTATTTAGAGAACAAAATCTTTTGTAATTTAACAAGTTCATTATAATAAGGGAGAGTATACTATCTCCTTAATCCAACTCATTATCTGATAACGAAAATAGTATACAAATAGATATAAAGAATACCACCAAGATATCACTATTATTTCCGGTATACAAGTACAAAATATTTCACACCAAAAATTAGAGTCTAACACAAAACCTTTCAATTCATGATTTTAAATATACATTTACAAGACTATGCAATTTGGACATTTTGCATGTCAATCATAATTAAGATCTCAAAAGAACATCACTTTTCTTTTCCAATATAACTCAAGAATGATTCAAAATCCTTTACATAAGATCCAAAATTAAATAAGCCAATGCATCATAAAATTTCTTGCCTTCTTTTATCACTTACGATTTCTATCTGCAAAAATTGCTACCGCGGTTTGTTCAATGAACTGACCATGATAAGCACTAAGTATTAAAGTGAAGTGCATTCCACTAATTGTTTCATTAAAACAACTCTGCTTTAATGAAATAATTAATATATCATACAAATAATCATAAGTAATAACATCAATAAAAGAAGTACAATTAAAGAGTCTAAATTCACTTTAAGAAAGAACTTAATATAATCCACGACATATGAATTATATCACAAGATTTAATTGATCCTATCAATTACTTTAAAACAATCAATAGGTCTTGTCATCCAATTTTTTCATAGATCTATAAGAATAGAATTACTCATTTATCTTTTCTAAGTAGCAAAATAAGTTAATTTCAGCCTAGCTCATATTAGGATGATTCATCCTACAACTTAAGCAAAGAAGAAGAATCAATACATACTACTCTTTACACACTTCATCATCTGAAAGATGGAAACAGGTTTAGAACTCACCTAATTGATTCAGTTCAAGGATATCAATATAAGGATTCCCTAAATAAGAGACAACATCTAAACAAGAATCCCAAATCCATTCAAGAAGAATAGGAAAACAAAATAGTCTAACTGAAAGTCTTACTAAATTCTGCATGTTAGAAGATATAATTCAATAATTTGAAACAAGACTTTCCAAAAATCCAAGCTAGAATCAAACAGAATAAATCTCTTATCCAATCTATCCAAGAAGGGTTCATAATAAATTAGAGTGCAAAAAGAGACAACCTTCTAATATCAATTCAAATGGAGTGTCACTCAATCAAGCAAAACAGTAAGTCCAAGTATGTTATTATTTTCTTTCCAACATACCGATTTAGTTAATTTCCTTCCAATTCATAACAATAAATGACTTATACAAAGTAGAACAAACAATCCACAAGAAGTTTCCATCTCAGAAAAAGTATCTCAAATAGAAAAGGACCCAATCCATAATTTATTTCATTTATACTATGAAATGAACTCTCATTTCTACTTCAAACTTAGAATTCCTTAACTAGGTCCCAAAAGAGAACACGGAACTGAATGCACAGTTAAAGAAAGCACACTTTAAATTTTCCATTACAAATCTTACATACAGGTTTACCTATTTCCATTCATCAACACAAGTTCAAATGAAGTACACAGTACAGTCCTTAAAACAATATACTATCCCCAAGAGATCACATTCTTTTATCTTTTTAAAACCCAAAGATTCGTTCAATGAACCCAAAAAGGAATAGAAATCCACAAACAGTGTAAGATATACAAGGCTCAATACAACTCATGAACTCAAAAGACTAAAATCCCATTACAAAGCTTCAACAACTTAATGCAACAGAGTAAGTAGTTCATGATCCAAATAAGAACAATAACACAAAACTATCTAAACAAAGATAATATATATCCTTTCATACAAATAAGAGTGCACTAGGGTACTCAATCCATCTCTTTAATAAAACCCAAAAATCAATTAAAAAGAACTGAAGAGAGTAATAGAGTCCAATAACATTTAAGTCAAGAGATGTCCCATTCTTACCTCCAACGATACTAAAACAGAATCACAACAAGGACTCCCGAGTTCCATTTAAAAAGATTATGACAAGGAAGGTAATTGTTTCAGACATCTATTACAAGAAGGAGAATGAATACTGCATTTCCATAAACCCTCTAAAACTGTTATGAATGTTCCAAACGAACTAAAAAATTCAACCAAACCCACAAGAAGATATAGTTCCAGTCCATTAATCCTATGAACAAAACAGTCAAGCTTCAACAAGACGTAGGTTCTCTTCGGGAAGAGAAGGAAAGATATACTTCACATTAACTCACCCTATCCAGTTCAAAGAAGGCGGTATAGTCTCCAAAACAGAAGTGCCATAATCATTCCAATAAGAAGCTATAAGGAAAAGATATAAAAGAGATTACCAGGTCTACTTCTAAAAAAACAAATATCTCAAGACCCTTTTGAACAGACAGTCCTTAAATGAGATTAAAGCTTTACAAATCCTTAATACCACAAAACTCTAGCTCAGAATACATTTATAAAATCAAACATGTATATTCCAACACAAGTTCAAACACACATGAATGGAATACCAGTACAGTGTTGAACATGAGATTTGAAAAAAAAATTAGAACTTCATAAGGCTCTAATAATGACTCAGACAAACATGAAGTTCAAATATGATCCTATAACGAAACAAGAAGCCCTAAATACAAGCTCAGAACAAAACACCCATGCTCTAATACGAGTTCAAGCATTTCAAATCTTTAAAATAAGAATACAACTTCTAGCTCATAGTACATGTACAGAAGAAAAATCATCAATTCGACTATAAGTTTGAATCACGCAAGTACTGAAAATGAGTATAGTGTCAATCACAGAGCTTCAACAAAAGTTCAGAACAATACAAGCTCCAGTACTAGCTCAAACGAAACATGACTAAACATAATAGTTAAGAACAAAAAATAAGGCAACGAGTACCTGTTCAATCAACACCAGTCTTGTAAAAAAGTTTCAGAATGAAATATAGAGCTCCCAATATAAGTTTCACATGCATGCCACCATTAAACTAACAAAGAGAAAGTTTCCCAAAAACTATCATTTCCAGCAATAGATTGGCATTCTAATAACCACATAGATTCATAAAAACATGAAATTAAATAACCAGAGAAATTAAAAAAAAAAATTATCTCATGAGAGAAGAGTTTTTTTAATGATTCATTTAGAAGAAAGCAAGAAATCTTAATGGGTAGAGCCTATCATTCATGATTGTGCCTCTACCAATTCGAAGGAGACTTCCAGCCAAGCTTCCAACTCTTTTTCTTCTCCACGACATATCAAAAACCAAACAATTTTTCTTCCAATGCCTCATATACATTCCCTTGATCGAAAATATACTAGAGAAACCAAAAATAGCCAAGAAGAATAAGAATTTGAACTGCTGGTTCAAAGAACCAGATAGCTCCTTGCAGAGAAAAATTCACAAGGCATACAAAACCAAACAAACTCTCACAAACCTTCCTCCCTTGTTTCCAAGATGGTTTACACACAAAAACTAAGATTCATTAATGCCATAACTCCCAATTCTCCCGCTTATCTCTCCTTGTCATTGCCTCCCAAAATTGGCGAATACCAATTCCAAATCAACATGCAAATTCATACTTAGTGAAGCCTCCACGTAAGCCCCACTAAAGTTAACTAGCCCTTGCCAAAACTGGAAGTACCACATTTTATTAATACCTAATCAAATCAAATAAAATCCATTGGAACCATCACCTTAGTGCCATGTGACCCATAGGTTCCTTTTAAATAGTTTAGGCTAGATTTCCCAAGACTTAGGTTAGTCTAGCAATAAATCATCTTAGGTCTTAAAACATTGCCTTAGGTAATACCCACATTAGGTTAAATAATATTTACTTCCATATAGTATTAGGCTTTAGGTTAATATAGCCTAATATCACCTTCATAAACTTTCTCCCTTATACATTTAGCACTAGAGCTTAGGTTAGAGTATAACCTCTAATTAAGTAGACGTAGCTAGGAAGTAGGTTCTCTTACGTAGTTTAAGATACCGTTAGGTTTATCCATAAGTTTTTAGGATCTTGATCACCTTCATAGTCATAATTAGACTATATTTTGATTACGCTAATAATTTCCTATAGAGATCAATCCCAAAGACCCAAGCACAAACGTATAACTACATGAAGGCACTTTCACACAAGACCATAGAATTTGCAAAATATAAAAGTTTTGTCTGCTATGCTCTCAAACTATTGAATGTCAATTTTTCCATTCAATCTATTAAGAAGATTTAAAAAATTCCTTGGATCACTGAAATTGATCCAAGGATGAGTCGGATAAAAGAGATAAGTTTGCAACTCTCAAAACCATATTGTAACTTATCTATAAGAAGTGAAAGTGGATTCTTGCAAGTCATATCATTTCATTCTAAATATTCCTAGAGTAGAAATAATTTATCCCTAACAAGCATGATTTTCAACAATTAAGGGAACACACCTCATTCAAGAAAATCACATGCCAATGCTTGTAATGCAAAGAGAAATATAACAGTTTGTCCAAGGTGTTACAACATATATGATAAATGTTAAAAAAATTTTAGTGAGAACACTAAATACACATTTTGTAGGGTTAATGCGGAGAAATTATTAAATAAGGCAGTTAGAGATGACATCAAAGAAAATGAAATGGTCCCCCTGACACTTGGATTTACCCGAGATATCATCAACGCAATATTAGTGCCATGTGACCCATAGGTTCCTTTTAAATAGTTTAGGCTAGATTTCCCAAGACTTAGGTTAGTCTAGCAATAAATCACCTTAGGTCTTAAAACATTGCCTTAGCTAATACCCACATTAGGTTAAATAATATTTACTTCCATATAGTATTAGGCTTTAGGTTAATATAGCCTAATATCACCTTCATAAACTTTCTCCCTTATACATTTAGCACTAGAGCTTAGGTTAGAGTATAACCTCTAATTAAGTAGACGTAGCTAGGAAGTAGGTTATCTTACCTAGTTTAAGATACCGTTAGTTTTATCCATAAGTTTTTAGGATCTTGATCACCTTCATAGTCATAATCAGACTATATTTTGATTACGCTAATAATTTCCTACAGAGATCAATCCCAAAGACCCAAGCACAAACATATAACTACATGAAGGCACTTTCACACAAGACCATAGAATTTGCAAAATATAAAAGTTTTGTCTGCTATGCCTCTCAAACTATTGAATGTCAATTTTTCCATTCAATCTATTAAGAAGATTTAAAAAATTCCTTGGATCACTGAAATTGATCCAAGGATGAGTCGGATAAAAGAGATAAGTTTGCAACTCTCAAAACCATATTGTAACTTATCTATAAGAAGTGAAAGTGGATTCTTGTAAGTCATATCATTTCATTCTAAAGATTCCTAGAGTAGAAATAATTTATCCCTAACAAGCATGATTTTCAACAATTAAGGGAACACACCTCATTCAAGAAAATCACATGCCAATGCTTGTAATGCAAAGAGAAATATAACAGTTTGTCCAAGGTGTTACAACATATATGATAAATGTTAAAAAAAATTTAGTGAGAACACTAAATACACATTTTGTAGGGTTAATGCAGAGAAATTATTGAATAAGGCAGTTAGAGATGACATCAAAGAAAATGAAATGGTCCCCCTGACACTTGGATTTACCCGAGATATCATCAATGCAATATTCTACATTTTTATGGATGATATCATGGAAGATATAAGTCATGATGTGTTAATAAGTGGTCCCTACGTTCTTGAGTATGAAGGGAATGCCTCAGTAACAAAAGGTACCCTAAGGGGTAATGAAAGATGTATTACATTGGTCATCTGGTGTGATGAGGATCTAATTACACCCATAAAATCCATCCATAAGAGAAAGCATATCATGGCTTGCCTTGAGGTCACGAAGATGATTGGTGTTAGGGAGAGGGAAGTCATCTTTAGGACAAGTGAGATTGAGATCTTGAAATTCTATGCAATTACGTAACTTTCTAGAGGATTTGGTTACATGTATGATATTGGATACCCACTATGGGTAAGATGAAATTAACAGAGAGAATACATTGTAACTCTTATTTTATGAGAAGAGCTACATGAGGGTGTATCCTACGTAGGCTTGAAAATTTTTGCATTAGGAATTGTGACAATGTTGTGGAAAAATATTTTAGGGTCTATACCTAGCATCTCTCTATATGACCACACAAAGGCCTAAATATGCTAAGAAAGAAATGTGGTGAAGTCATTTAATTCTTTCGAATCTAAAGACTAGCCAACTTTAACTATGTGTTGGTCTTGCCAAGTCCCTATGTTAACATCAATAGTGGATTCATTAAGGAGTGTAGATGTGTCAAGTGGTAGAGTTTTTTGAAGATAATGGTACTCTATCCCCACATAGGATAGGATGGATTCATTGTTGTGGTATTGAAGAATGTCAATGGTAGGGGAGTATTCCTATACCAATTTGGGTAATACTATCGAAATGGTATTAGTGTCATCACTAGTATGATAAGTTAGTGGTCCTAAGGTGATCATATTGATTAATAAAAAGTTAGGAGGAATGGATATGGTGTCATTTGTGTCCATAGAATTGTCAGGTGAAGATAGAGAGTATATCTCTATTTTTGTTAAATATTTGGGTGTGATGATTACAGAAGTGTTCGAGGAAGGCTTGTTGAAGCCTAGTCTAAATTTATCTTGAGGATTTATTGAGACTGATCAAAGGCCAAGTCATGTATACCTTGTTCATAATGTACCAAACCAAAACCTTTCCATACACAGTGATAAAGATAAACTTGTGTAAATGATTGATTGTATAAGAATGAGAATTTGGATGTGAAGGGTTTAACATGATATTGATCATCGTTGTGTGAGGAAGGATAATAAATCCCTCCATAAATGAGGTTAGTTTTGAGATGGGAAGGGATAAAGCAAATAATATATCTAAAAATTGGTTCATACATAGGTTATTTGTCGGGTCTCTCATACATTTTAGGTGTAAGTAACAAGTTGAGGGCTAGAAGGTGGTACTCCCCCAATGAGAGACATTGCATAACATATTCGAAGGATTTATCATCTGGTAGCTTAGATGTGGGGATGTAAGAGCTTGTTGAATATTAGTCTCAAGATGTAGAATTTTGTAAAGGAAACACCACATCATTAGGCCTATAAGTCATGTGACATGCTTTGAAAGGATTTGGGTTGATGAGAACATTGAAGGTTTTACCTTCATGCTCATGCTTTATGCAATGATGTAATGTTGATGGGATATAATGCATAACGCGTATCTAATTTTGTCTCAACAACATGTTATATTGGAAATATCCTTATAAAATATAGAAGATCTCATGAAGGATTTTAATGCCTACTTTAATGGGTAAAATGATTGTGCCTAGTGTAGGGAAAACAATGTTGTTGAAGGTGCGTAACATGACAGGTGACTGGGTGATAATGGTGTTAGGTAACTAAATTTGTTTGAAAGTATGAGATGATATGATGTTGATATTGGCATCATTTTCAATCATAACTCTCTCAATGAGTGTATTTTTTATTTGAGTGGTGACAAAGAGTGAAAGGTCATGGTTTTTTACGCTACAGGGATGATATTTTAGAATCATCAAATGTGATATTGGTGGATATTTTAAGAGTTCTAACAAGGTTGGGGAATGATTGAGGGTCATATGATGGTACTAAGATATATTAGAGAGCCTCTATCATTACTTTTTAGTTATGTGGAGAAGTTTGAACAAGCTCATAGAGAGACATATTCACAGGAGTTTGGTGGAGTGTTTAACGATAGTGTTTTGTAAGGACGTGGTAGATTGGCTGCATGGAGTGGTGAATATAGACACCTTGGACTTGGAAAATAACAGGTTAGGTGATTAAGGCGGGGAAAGAAAGATATATACTTTGGGCCCATTTTGGTTTAAGGCCTTGGAGTCCTGTGCATGAACACTTATGGTTATATGAATGACATATATTTGATGGTGTAGGGTTTTACTGGAGGAAGACCTAATCTTATTGGATGTGGAGGTGGTGTTGGGTGATGGTTCAAAAGGAATGAATTTAAAGGTCTATCAAATTGGTTTTATTTGATATGGATGGTTTGGATATGTGGGGAGAAGTCCTATGCTATCAAGGCTTCAAATTGTAGCACGAAGGGCTTTACAGTTTGTTATTGCCAAAAGTTTACTACCCCCATTGTTTTCAAAATAACCACAAATAATCATATTACTTATTGTTTTCTATCACATTCATAATGATTCTGATAGGGGCCACTAGGTATTTAATGCATTATTTTAATTGTTTGACATTAAGTGGTTTCGTGGAATTCTTTAAAATTGTCAGCCATCATCATAAAATTTGATATATATTTGTCATCTATTTATCAATATGGAAAGTGAATGGTTAACATGGAGATCAAATTTTGTTCGTAATATAACTATTTGTATTTTAAGCTTGTATTTTGATATTTTTGAATTTTCTATTTTGGAAATGATCAATGGAAATAAAAATGGTTAAAATTGATATTTTTGGGATTGACTGATGGATTGTCTTTGTTGTATGTGTAACATTCCCCAAATTAGTACATTAGAACAAGTAAATTTTTTTTTTTGATAAATGCTTCCTAGTTCTAAATACATAATTTAGAACTCACAAATCAAAACAACTATTCTTATAACAGATAACAATATGCAGCTATAATGACTCGGTGCACCACTGATCTATTCATTCCATGACTCGGTGATCTACTGATCTATTCATGTGTTTCACAGAGTTGGCATTTTTACTAACTCTTCACTCTTGCAGTTCTCTTCCCTAATCTAGGATTTTAGAATGCTCTGTCCAAGGAACCTATCTGAATAATCGTTACCATTATTCATCGGCATCTTGTCCCTTAGATTGGGTGACATAGGACAACGCAATCAGCAGCTTGCAATGCTTTGGCCAAAGTTTTGAAACATATTATTCATGTCTCATATTCCTTGACGACATACTCGTCAATCTGGAATACGTCCTCCACCCTACTCCGATGTTATATAGAATGTCCCATACTGATTTCTGTCAACAATCTCTCCCCCAAGTCATTCACTCAGGAATGGATTAATAACATGACAACGTTATAAGGATTCTCTTGAGGACTAGGGATACGCTGACATACTGGATAAACCCTAGTTAACCCAGTGTGTCAATGTACCCCAAATATCCAAGGGAAGCCTCATAACATGACCATGTTCCTAACCATATCCTGAGTAAAACTTGTTTGAGTTTAAGGTGTAAATCTTAACGATCAATGCAAAGGGTGTCACCATAAGCCACCTGCATTGTTGTATCCTCAAGAAGATCCTAATCTTCTCGAGGGTACAACCCTGCATTCGACATGTGCCATCATCCTACAAAACCACCTCGAAAATATATACTTATCCTAAGGTATTACATACATTGAGTTGAAATTATACTTTAAGACTCTCCTTTCCTATTAGTCTTATCCCAACTCCTAGGCTCCTCATCATTGAGTTACCTTACTTAATTCAGATCCATTTCATAGAGAGAAATTAATAAGTTTTGAGATCTCGTTAAGAGATCTTTTATTCACCATAATCTTAATCAACAAAAATGGGCAGTAGCCCTAAGTCTCCTCTTAAGGATGCTAAATATACCTTTTTAGGTTTATATCGGTTTTCCAAAACTGTATTATATCATACTTATTTGTATTAAGATATAGTGATTTAGATTCATTATGTACATTGCCTTGGCTTAGATCAAGGTTAGAGAGTAATAGATTACTCTTCCCGTTCAGCTACTTATTAAGGTGTATTTGAACCTTAACTTCTAGGAAGACAGTGGTCTAATTTCCAAATTAGCCTGATATGAAATATAACAGATCTACTAATCATTCACAAGTATTTAGTCACAAAATCTTTACAAGGCCTACTTAGAGAATCCTAATATCTCCAAGGTATACAATAATAATAAAAATGCACTTCTAAACAATCGAACCAAAGAGGATCAATCCTTCAAAATACAAATACAACCATATAGTATCAAATCCCTCATTTCATTTAATTCTAAGCCAAATAATTACAATCTATGCATTCAGCATATTTGATACAATACTCAACAACATAAGATCAACTTTCTCATATAATACAATTAGAGAAGTCAAATTGGAATTCATCATAAAACCAAATTAAATAATCTGAGCCTCATATCAGATCTGCGTGCCTTTACCACTTATGACAACCATCTGCAACAATTGCCAACACGGGTCAGTTCTGTGAACTGAGCATGATAAGCACTAATTCTTAAAACAATTGCATTCTACCAATTGCTCTCATTAAACAACCTGTTTAAATGAAATCATTTAATCAAATCCTACAACATGAATCAGGCTAATTATCTTTCTATAACTCTACATGACTATAATGCATGACTCATATTATAGCTAGCAATTAAACCTGAATATTTTCAGATGACTCATCATAAATATTAGAGACTAAGAAGAACAAAATGAATCCAAAACATCCATCCATCCGAATCCCAAGGACAGCAATAATCCTACAAATTATTCCATTCAAAAATGAATATCCTATCAATTCGTA
The DNA here is from genome assembly GCA_019776745.2 of Taxus chinensis. NCBI lineage: Eukaryota > Viridiplantae > Streptophyta > Pinopsida > Cupressales > Taxaceae > Taxus > Taxus chinensis. Next base: position 541,307,633 of record CM034150.1, read on the forward strand.
TATCCAACAGGTATGTTTTTAACATTTCATTAAAAGTAGATTATAACTTTCATCAAGTTCATCCAACGAGATTCTTTTAAAAAATTACAATATTTCAATGGTATTGGAAAATACACCATCTTTACTACAATACACTTTTACCAGTTTCTCCCTACAGTTTAACAGTCTTTTCATCTTAAGCTCGTACCGTAGAGTTCACATAAGGAATATAAAAGAAGAAAGCACTCAATGTTTCTAGACAAGGAAAGAATATCATATTATTCCTATAGTTAAATATATCAACATATACTTTACAGATGAGGAGAAAGAAACAAAGACATTCAGATTTCCATTCCAATCATGATCAAGACTGTACCGAATTTTCAAGAATAATGCAATTACATTATACGCATGCGACTAAGTCAGTAGAGATAACAAGAAGAAACTACAATTTCATTAAAATTCAAATATAAGAATCATCTATAGCTTATTAAGTAATACAAGAAATCTCGTGATAAAGCAGTAATAAATATTTCAACCACAATAGGCTCAACAAAACTTTCCATATCATTTATCAAACATGAAAATTCCCAACACCATCACCCGGTATGGCACAGCTAGGAACTCTTTATCTCAGTCAAGCACGAGACTAGATAACACTAAAAAAATAGAAGACGTAACCCTGTGCAAACACAGCGACATTCCCACTGAGTCGAACACTCAGCAACATTCAACTGAATCGAAACACATACATACACAACAACATTCAACTGAATCCAAACCCTACTAAAATACATCAAGGACTTATATCAAAAGCCGAATTCAAGGAAGATAACCAGAGCAAGGACTTCACAGAAGTCAACTCCCTATCTTAATTTCATCCAAGTTCCATCCAAATTCGAGCTAATACGAAATTACAGCAGGTTCTCAAACAGAGTCTGGTTTGTAATGAAACCCAGCATACGTTTCCACAGAACCGAACTGAATAATACAACAACATTAAGAAGATTCGAATCAATAAGCATGCAGAGCGAAGTCTTATATCAGAAATTGTGTCACATGCAACACTTTAAGGACATCAACAGGAGTCGCATTCACATGATAATACAGCAAGGACTCCAACAGAGTCGTTTCTAACAATTTCTCAAAACTAGGCTTCGATAGAAGACAAATCATACAAAAAAACATTTCAAGGACTCCAATAGAGTCGTTTCCCACAAGTGTTAACAACAAGGCTTCGACAGAAGTTGATAGCATACAAAAAGACATTTCAAAGACTCCAACAGAGTCGTTTTCCACAAGTGTTAACAATAAGGCTTCGACAGAAGTCGATAGCATACAAAAAGACATTTCAAAGACTCTAACAGAGTCATTTCCCACAAGTGTTAATAGCAAGGCTTCGACAGAATTCGATAACATACAAAAATACATTTCAAAGACTCCAACAGAGTCATTCCCAAATATTATCCATGCTAGCATTTCAATGGAATCTAACCAAAAAGCAAAACACAGCAAGATATTCCAACATAACTAATCCCAAATGTACACTCAGCAAGGATTCATAGGAGTAATTGAACCAGCATGAAAACACAGCAAGATATTTCACACATTGCTACCATTAAAACCATTTTAACCAAAAATCATCTAAACAGAGTTGTTCTAATGAAATCATTTGAAGGAAAGCAAGACTTTTAAAAGTTAGGACCTATCATGCTTGATAGTGTCGCGTAAAAATCCGAAGAAGACCTCTGAATGTGCTCGTGCCTTCTCTTCTTCTTCCATGATAGATTAAACAACAATAAATTCTTACCTTCATGCCTTACAAACTTTCCCTGATAGAGAAAAGAGTTAGATATTCTCATGGTTGCCATGCAACACAGAGTAGACTGGTTTGAAGAACCAATCATCAAGCAGAGAGAAAAACGGAACGCATGGAAAACCAAAATACCAACAAATTTTCCATTTGCATGCCTTCCCAAGCAATCCACACTCGGGAACCAAAGTTCATCAATGACATTAACTCCAAGATTCCCGCCTATTCTCCGTGTTGGTGATTCCCAAATGAAAGCAAACAACCATTTCCAAATTTGACGATGCTGCCACGTTAGGTCACAATAGCCGTTAGCAACCTCCACCAAATCCCAAGTCCTTCATCCTTATCCACCTCATTTAATGCCATGGAAACCACCGCCCATGACTCACGCCCCTTCATAGGTCCCCCTCCATCCATCCATTAGTTAAGATAGGTTAGAACATAGGTTAGATCATAAGGTAAGACATTAGTCTTACTTCCATAGTGCTAGGTGTAGTTAACCTTAGGAGTATTACGCTTATAGATTAGGGTTAGTTTAGATTATAAATCAATCAACCAATAGGTTATAGTTTAGGTTAAGGTTATTAACCTTAACAAATTCAGTCAAGGTATCATAAGTAGGACCGATCAGTTTTAGAACCAAACAGGGTATATCATTCCCGTATTGGATTCTATCCAGTATCGCTACTTAAGATTTTAGTAACCACTAGAATTTCTTACCTGGCTTAAGGTCTAGGCCTTCTTGATATTACAATATCGGAAACCAAATTCATTTTACGCGATCAGCCTGAGTTAAACTCAGGAATTGCTTATTCAACTCATTCAGACCTTGCATCTTCGAAAGGTCAATAATTTTTTTTCTTTTTGTTCATCCTGAACAAACTTAAAACATCTCTTGGATCAATGCAACTGATCCAATGCTAAGTCATAAAGATGGATAAATCCACAATTCCTCCCGAAATCAAATTGAACTCATGTGCTAAAATGAAAGAAATAAAAGAGTCCAAGCATATCCTGACTCAGTCAAAGATCTTCAAGAGCAAAGAAGATACAATCCATATCAAGCATGACTTCACAATCAAAGGAACACATCCTCATACAGAAGAAATCATATATCAACACTTTCATGCTCAGGAGGAAGTAACAATAGTTCAGGGTATTACATGCTTCCCTCCTAAAAGATTCATCATCCTGATGATTACATATTTTGATTTACCTTCATGTCAACCAATTTATTAGTTCACAATACAATTAGACTATTTCCAACTTGAATAGTTTCAAAAATCAATGTCACGATACATTTTATTCAACCTGAATATTATTTGCCTCAATCTGGCTTTCATAAAGACATGAAAAGATAAGTTCATAAAAAAAAATGTTTTGTCAACAGATTTCATTTTGTTCAAAAAGAAAGGGAAAAGCAATTTTCATCTCTTACAGATTTTCCCAAGTTGCACTTTCTTCATTAAACTGGTCCCACTGGACCTTACATTGTTGTATTTCACAATTTCTCAAATGCAATTGGTGAGTTTCCATCACTCGTGTGGGTTTAACCATGATTATTCCTGGGTCTTGGACCTGCAAGGAATTCCAATTTAAAACATGTGACAAATCTGAAATGTATTTCTTAAGCAAAGAAATATGGAAAACATCATGCATGCGAGATAAAGCAGGTGGTAATGCTAATCGATAAGCTACAGGATTGATTATTTCGACAATTTCGAAAGGTCCCACGTAACGAGGTGACAACTTGTCATCCTTGCCAAAAGTTATAGAACTCTTTCTGGGTTTAACACAAAGAAAAACCTTCTCACCAAGTTCAAACCTTCGATCAACCCGCTTAAGGTCAGCATAGCTCTTTTGCCTATCTGCTGCTTCCTTTAATCGTTCACGAATCAACCTTACTAGTTGTTCTATTTCAATGAGGATTTCTGGCTCAATAACCACTCTATCCTCAATACTATCCCAGCTAACAGGGGTTCTGCACTTTCTTCCATAAAGTGCTTCAAAAGGTGCCATTTTAAGAGATGAGTGATAAGTGTTGTTGTATGCGAATTCAACTAATGGAAGATACTCTTCCCATTTATACTGCTGATCCATGCAATACATTCGCAACATATCTTCCAACACTTGATTTACTCTCTCAGTTTGTCCATCCATTTCTGGATGATATGCAGAACTGAATTTTAGTTTCGTTCCAAGAGCTGTATTTAGTGTTTGCCAAAATCTTGATGTCATTCTAGGATCCCTATCAGATATAATCAATTCTGGTACACCATGTAACCTGAAAATTTCGTGCACGAATCTTTTGGCCAACACTGGTGAATCATCCTTTAGATTTCCAGCGATGAAATGAGCTACCTTAGTTTATCTACAACTACCAGGATAATATCATGTTTATTTCTGGACATAGGTAACCCTTGTACAAAGTCCATGCTTATTACTTGCCATTTGTACTGCGGTATGCTATGGGGATATAATAGTCCAGCAGGGTGCATGTGTTCTGCCTTAACCCGCTGACATTCTAGACAATGCGTCACAAAATCAATAACATCCTTTTTCATACCTTTCCAAAAGTATTTCTGTTTTAAATCAACAAGCATTTTTGTGATACCCGAGTGTCCAGAGAAAGGTGAATTATGAAATTCAACTAACAACTTCTTTCTCAAATCATTTAGAAAAGGTACGTATACCCTGTTTTCATAATGTAAGATTCCTTCCTTATCAAAATGAAAACCTTTATACCTTTCATCATTAGGTTCTGCTGCAAGCACTACTTTTACTTGTTGAAAGTATATATCAGATTCTGAGGCACTTTTTACCTCATCCTTAAACTGAGTTCTTAATGTTATAAGAGCAGAAATGTGCTTCCTACGACTCAGAGCATCTGCTACTCTATTCTCTTTCCATTTAATGTAGCTAATATAAAAATCATATTGGGATAAAAACTCTAACCACCTTCTCTGTCTGGCATTTAGATTAGGCTGAGTGAAAATATATTTCAGTCTTAAGTGATCAGTTTTCAACTCAAAAGGTTTCCCAAGTAAATAGTGTCTCCAGACTTGAAGCACATGAACAATGGCAGCAAGCTCCAAATCATGAGGGGCATAATTCAGCTCATGTAACTTAAGTTTTCTACTTTCATATGCTATGACTTGATCATTCTGTAACAAAACACCACCAAGGCCTTCCCCAGAAGCATCCGTTACAACAGTAAAGCTCCCATTAGGGTCTGGTACAGCTAATATAGGTGCTGAAGTCAACTGGCTTTTCAAACCTTTGAAAGCAGTTTCACACTTATCATTCCAAATAAATTTCTTATCCTTATTCTGCAATGAAGTTATTGGTGAAACCACTTTATAAAAATCCTTAACAAATTTTCTATAATAACCAGCAAGACCCATGAAGATTCTTACTTCGTGCACATTCTTTGGTGCAGGCCACTCAGTTATTGCCACTATTTTTGAAGGATCCACAGCAATTCCTTCCTTGCTAATGACATGACCCAAATAGTGAACTTCTGTATCAAAGAAAGAACATTTGGATAACTTACCATATAACTTTCTTTTTCTCAAAATTTCCAAAACTATCTTCAAATGCTCATTATGCTCATCAACACTTTTAGAATAAATGAGAATATCATCCAAGAATACAAGTACAAACTTGTCCAAATATTCTTGAAAGATATTATTCATTAAGTTCATAAAAGTTGCGGGTGCATTAGTTAATCCAAAGGGTAGAACCGTGAATTCATAATGTCCGTACCTGGTTCAGAAAGCTGTTTTATGAATATCTTATTCTCTAATCCTTAATTGATGATAACCAGATCGAAGATCTATCTTGGAATAAACCACTGCCCCACGCATCTGATCAAATAGATTGAAAATCCTTAGAAGTGGGTATCTGTTCTTGATTGTTGCCTTGTTTAACATCTGATAGTCAATACACAGCCTAAGTGTTCCATCCTTTTTTTTTACAAATATTACTGGCGCTCCCCAAGGTGAAACACTTGGTCTAATCAAACCCTTAGATAAAAGTTCTTGCAATTGTGCCTTAAGCTTGACTAACTCTGTAGTAGTCATCTGATAAGGTGCCTTGGAAATAGGTTCCGTTCCTGGTTTGATTTCAATAGTGAAATCAAATTCCCTTTTGGGTGGTAAACCTGGTAATTCCTCCAGAAAAACATCCTTGAAACTTTGCAACAAAGGGAATCGTTTCATGGAATCACCATCTTCTTCTGAGAATTCAGATATCTTTACTGCATATAAGGTACATCCTTTGTTTTTAGCCTTTTTAAGTTGGATAGCTGACAGCTTCCTAACTAAAATTTCCCGTTTCACTTCTTGTATCTCTGTTGTTTTTAGACGATCATCTAAACATCTTATTTTCTTTTCAAAGCAGTCTACTTTTGCTTTATGGTCAGCTAACCAATTAACACTGATGACAATTTCATAGGATCCCAAAGGTACAACATAGAGGTCAACTTCAGTGGAAAAGTTAGGTAAGTCAAGGACTGCCCCAAAAAGACACATACTCACTGTATGAACAGAGTTATTACCATACTGTGCAGTCCAAGATTTATCCATTTTTCCAGCTTTTCTCTTAATTTTAGAAGTAAGTTTACTAGAAATAAAACATTCAGTAGCTCCGGTATAAAAAATAATAGTGATAGGTATGCCAAATAACTTACCCGAAACTTCTATTGGTGTCACTTGCTTTTCAGCTTTCCTGTCTGCTACTGCAGCATGTATCTTATGCTACTGATTACGATCGTCCTTCGTCAAAGGGCACTGATTAGCATAGTGGTCTTTGCCACAATTGTAGCAGCCTTCTACAGGTCCTTTTTTAGGCTCAAAATTACTTTCAGCCTTAAATTTATCACGTTGTCCTCCATAGGGTTTCTGCCCATTGTTATAATTTTTGGCAAAACTATCCCTTACATTTCTAGCAGGCTTATTCACTACTGTTTTCTTACTATTATCCCCTAGAAACTTACTTCTGTTTCCAAACTTTTTCCATGGCCCCTTTTTGGGTGCAAGTGAAGTTGAAGAAGGATTTACAATCTTCTTCCGCACTTCTTCTTTATGAGCAGAAATAGCCTTTAATTTTTGTTCTTGCCTTATGGCCTTTTCAACAACTCCTTCCATAGTGGTTGGGCTGTGAACATCGACCTCTCCTCCTATCATGGGATTTAGCCCCATGATAAATTTTTGTATTCTGAACTTCTCATTAGTTTTATATTGCTGTACGTACTTGAGGAGTTTCGTAAACCAATCCCAGTATTCAGTTACCGTTAGCTTCCCTTGAGCTAAGTTCTGGAATTCTATCATTTTCTGATCATAGAAAAGTTGTGGCAGCCAACGTTGCCTAAAATAGCCCTTAAATTGATCCCAAGTGATATTGGTCTCATCAATATTTAGCTCAGCTTTACGGCTATCCCACCACGAAGATGCTTCGTGGGAAAGTTGATAGGCTCCCCAAATAGCTTTGGTTTCCTCTGAGAAGTTTCTTATTGCAAAGTACTTCTCCATTTCGCTGAGCCAATTCTCAGCTCCATCTCCTAATGTGGTGCCATCATATTTAGGTGGGCTTATCCTTTTTATGTCATTAGTGAGTTCCGCTGCCAACCTGGCCTTTTTGTTTTCTAGTTGGACAGGTACATTTCTAGCGTTATTATCAACACCCATATCGGGGTTGTCCTCAGGAGGTTGCTGATTGTTATTACCAGCTTCATCATCCTCCTCATTTCCCATTACTTGCTACTCAAGTACAGCCAGATGATCTCTTGTGTCCAATAGGGCAGCAAGGATCTCATCAAGTTTTTGGGTTGTTACCACCCCTTCTTTAGGTGGAGCATTATTCACAACATTCCCCCTTATTCTAACCATTTTCTGTTACAAGAAAATTCAAGTTTTTATCAGATTATGGACACAATAGGTCCAAGAGCTGTAACCTTCAGCTCTGATACCAAGATGTAACATTCCCCAAATTAGTACATTAGAACAAGTAATTTTTTTTTGATAAATGCTTCCTAGTTCTAAATACATAATTTAGAACTCACAAATCAAAACAACCATTCTTATAATAGATAACCATATGCAGCTGTAATGACTTGGTGCACCACCGATCTATTCATTCCATGACTTGGTGATCTACCGATCTATTCATGTGTTTCACAGAGTTGGCATTTTTACTAACTCTTCACTCTTGCGGTTCTCTTCCCTAATCTGGGATTTCAGAATGCTCTGTCCAAGGAACCTATCTGAATAATCATTACCATTATTCATCGGCATCTCGTCCCTTAGACTAGGTGACATAGGACAACGCAATCAGCAGCTTGCGATACTTTGGCCAAAGTTTTGAAACATACTGTTCATGTCTCATATTCCTTGATGGCATACTCATCAATCTGGAATACGTCCTCCACCCTACTCCGATGTTATATAGAATGTCCCATACTGACTCCTGTAAACCATCCCTCCCCCAAGTCATTCACTCAGGAATGGATTAATAACATGACAATGTTATAAGGATGCTCTTGAGGACTAGGGATAAGATGACATACTGGATAAACCCTAGTTAACCTAGTGTGTCAATGTACCCCAAATCTCCAAGGGCAGCCTCATAACATGACCATGTTCCTAACCAGATCCTGAGTAAAACTTGTTCGAGTTTAAGGTGTAAATATTAACGATCAATGCAAAGGGTGTTGTCATAAGCCACTTGCATTGTTGTATCCTCGAGAAAATCCTAATATTATTAAGGGTACAACCCTGCAGTTGACATGTGTCGTCATCCTACAAAACCACCTCGGAAAGATCTACTTATCCTAAGGTGTTACATACGTTGAGTTGAAATTATACTTTAAGATTCTCCTTTCTGATTAGTCTTATCCCAACTCCTAGGCTCCTCATCATTGAGTTGCCTTACTTAATTAAGATCCATTTCACAGAGAGAAATTAATAATATTTGAGATCTCGTCAAGAGATCTTTTATTCACCATAATCTTAATCAACGAAAATGGGCAGTAGCCCTAAGTCTCCTCTTAAGGATGCTAAATATACCCTTTTAGGTTTATATCAGTTTTCCAAAAATGTATTATATCATACTTATTTGTATTAAGATATAGTGATTTAGATTCATTATGTACGTTGCCTTAGCTTAGATCAAGGTTAGAGAGTAATAGATTACTCTTCCCATTCAGCTACCTATTAAGGTGTATTTGAACCTTAACTTCTAGGAAGACAGTGGTCTAATTTCCAAATTAGCCTGATATGAAATATAACAGATCTACTAAGCATTCACAAGTATTTAGTCACAAAATCTTTACAAGGCCTACTTAGAAAATCCTAATATCTCCAAGGTATACAATAATAATAAAAATGCACTTCTAAACAATCGAACCAAAGAGGATCAATCCTTCAAAATACAAATACAGCCATATAGTATCAAATCCCTCATTTCATTTAATTCTAAGCCAAATAAATACAATCTATGCATTCAGCATATTTGATACAATACTCAACAGCATAAGATCAACTTTCTCAAATAATACAATTAGAGAAGTCAAATTGGAATTCATCATAAAACCAAATTCAATAATCTGAGCCTCACATCAGATCTACGTGCCTTTACCACTTATGACAACCATCTGCAACAATTGCCAACACGGGTCAGTTCTGTGAACTGAGCATGATAAGTACTAATTCTTAAAACAATTGCATTCTACCAATTGCTCTCATTAAATAACCTGTTTAAATGAAATCATTTCATCAAATCCTACAACATGAATCAGGCTAATTATCTTTCTATAACTCTACATGACTATAACACATGACTCATATTATAGCTACCAATAAAACCTGAATATTTTCAGATGACTCATCATAAATATTAGAGACTAAGAAGAACAAAATGACTCCAAAACATCCATCCATCTGAATCCCAAGGACAACAATAATCCTACAAATTATTCCATTCAAAAATGAATATCCTATCAATTCGTATATCCAACACGTATGTTTTTAACATTTCATTAAAAGCAGATTATAACTTTCATCAAGTTCATCCAACGAGATTCTTTTAAAACATTATAATATTTCAATGGTATTGGTAAATACACCATCTTTACTGCAATACACTTTTACCAGTTTCTCCCTACAGTTTAATAGTCTTTTCATCTTAAGCCCGTACTGTAGAGTTCACATAAGGAATATAAAAGAAGAAAGCACTCAATGTTTCTAGACAAGGAAAGAATATCTTATTATTCCTATAGTTAAATATATCAACATATACTTTAGAGCTGAGGAGAAAGAAACATAGACATTCAGATTTCCATTCCAATCATGATCAGGACTATACCAACTCTTCAAGAATAATGCAATTACATTATACGCATGCGACTAAGTCAGTAGAGATAACAAGAAGAAACTATAGTTTCACCAAAATTCATATATAAGAATCATCTGTAGCTTATTAAGTAATACAAGAACTCTCGCGATAAAGAAGTAATAAATATTTCAACCACAATAGGCTCAACAAAACTTTCCATATCATTTATCAAACATGAAAATGCCCAACACCATCACCCGGTATGGCATATCTAGGAACTCTTTATCTCAGTCAAGCACGAGACTAGATAACACTAAAAAAATAGAAGACATAACCCTGTGCAAACACAGTGACATTCCCACTGAGTTGAACACTCAGCAACATTCAACTGAATCGAAACACATACATACACAGCAACATTCAACTGAATCCAAACCCTACTAAAATACATCAAGGACTTATATCAAAAGCTGAATTCAACAAAGATAAACACATCAAGGACTTCACAGAAGTCAACTCCCTATCTTAATTTCATCCAAGTTCCATCCGAATTCGAGCTAATACGAAATTACAGCAGGGTCTCAAACAGAGTCCGGTTTGTAATGAAACCCAGCATACGTTTCCACAGAACCGAACTGAATAATACAACAAAATTAAGAAGAGTCAAATCAATAAGCATGCAAAGTGAAGTCTTATATCAGAAATCGTGTCACATGCAACACTTTAAGGACATCAATAGGAGTCGCATTCACATGATAATACAACAAGGACTCCAATAGAGTCGTTTCTAACAAGTGCTCAAAACTAGGCTTCAAATAGAAGACAAATCATACAAAAAAACATTTCAAGGACTCCAACAGAGCCGTTTCCCACAAGTGTTAACAACAAGGCTTCGACAGAATTCGATAGCATACAAAAATTCATTTCAAAGACTCCAACAGAGTCATTTCCCACAAGTGTTAACAGCAAGGCTTCGACAGAAGTCGATAGCATACAAAAAGACATTTCAAAGACTCTAACAGAGTCATTTCCCACAAGTGTTAACAGCAAGGCTTCGATAGAATTCGATAGCATACAAAAAGACATTTCAAAGACTCCAACAGAGTCATTCCCAAATATTATCCATGCTAGCATTTCAACGGAATCTAACCAAAAAGCAAAACACAACAAGATATTCCAACATAACTAATCCCAAATGTACACTTAGCAAGGATTCATCGGAGTAATCAAACCAGCATGAAAACACAGCAAGATATTTCACACATTGCTACCATTAAAACCATCTGAACCAAAAATCATCTAAATAGAGTTGTTCTAATGAAATCATTTGAAGGAAAGCAAGACTTGTTATCCAAAATTCACCCCCAGGGTTAATTTGATAACATGCATCATAATTCTCAAGTCCCAGGAAAATTGATTGATCCAGGGCAAAAAATCATGTTTCCAGGGTCCCCTCAATTTTTTTTTTCTAACTTTCCTATCCAGGAGGAAAAGAGCAAGGTCTGAGGGAAGGTGGAAAAAACAGCAAAAACAAGCTTGGGACGGGAAAAATCATGAAAAATGGCTAAGTCCTAGTCCTCGCAACATTCAGGACATGAGAGACATTGAGATGCGGACCGGCTGAAAAGCCTCTAGGTGGCCCGTGAAGCAAAGGGACATCTAGGACAGAAGGACGCGTAGGGCGTGAGAAGCCGATCCGGCCGAAGGAGGAAGCAAAATTGACTAACTGCTGAGCAAAACAGTTTGGGACATTCGGGCCGTGAGGACGCGAACTACCCGGATCGGCTGAAATAGAGAACTTTAGCACTGGGATAGTGGGACAAAGGTACGTGGCAGACACGAACTAGCTGAACCGGGTGAATCAGAAGAATTTGTCCCAGACAGTTTGGGAGCAAGTGGGACAAAGGTACGCGAAGGACGCGAACCGGTCGGTTCGGTCAGAACGGGGAACTTTCACACTGGGACATCTGGGCCGTGAGTGTGAGGAGGACGCGAACCAGCCGGTTCACCTGAAAAAGAGAAATTTTATATTAGGATAGTTGGGACAAAGGGACGCGTGGGACGCGGATAGCCGAAAAAGTTGAGAGCCAATTAGATTGCTCCACGTGTCATCAGCAGATAAGGGACAAGGAAGCCCATTTCGGACAGATCGGAGGTTTCTGTCCCAAACAGCATTGGGACATCTGAGATGAATGGACATGGTGGATACAAAAGATCTGGAAGACCCATGGACCAATCAAATCATGACATGTGTCACAAGGGAAAAGGTCCAAAAGTCAAAGGGCGAGTTTTGAAGGGTCATCCCAAGCCAATGAAATAGTGCCACGTGTCCAAGTTTAAGGACCCAAAGGGAAATTTCAAAAGGAAAGCCCACGGAAAGGTGGAGGAGAGAGAATTTCTCAGTGAATCAGAGCCTGCCACGTGTCATCCAAGTGGCAGAGCGCGGGGAAAGTTCAAATATTTTTTCCCACCGACCTGTTTTTGCCTGTTTCGTGCCCTAAATCTTCAAATCGTCATATCTTTCGATCCAGAGCTCAGATTTGCACGTTCTTTATATCAACGGAAAGATGTTGAAGTTATCTACATGATTATAGGATCAATATTGCATTTTGGTGTAGTCTGGAGAGAGAAATTTGAGAAAATGTTCCTGACGCGTGGTAATGCCAGAAGTGAAGCTCCACACAACCAGCTTTAATGCAGCAGACAGTTCGCCGCTTCTGTTAAACATCCCGCCGTTTTGCCAGGATCCACTACTTCTGCCATAATGAGATGATTCTAAATGTGACCTAGAAGTGGTTGGGGCAGATTCTAGATTTCCTCTCTCTTCCCTCTCTCATTCTTTCTATATATTGTAAAGGGGGGATTCTTAAAAAAGGTCGAACATTTTCTGTTTTTCTCCTTCCTTCTTCTTCTAATCAGGTGAATTTGTGGAGTTCAAACCTCCCATTTGAAACTGTAATGTGACTTTTCCTTTTGACATTTTTTAGTGTATTGTATCAATCTTTGGAGCAAGTAATGCATGTCTGCGAATGATTCTCAACCCTCTCTGTGTTCATTTACATCCTCCTGGTCTTGCACTGCAAGTTTTGTTATCTGTGCATGATCTTGCCTCACATTTGAATGGTCTATGTTTATCAGCAAGACAGGTGTTCTTCATTCCTTGGTCCATCACCTCTATTAGCTTAGGTTTATTTTTATGCATCCCTCTCTCTCTGTCTCTTTGGCAAGTTAGATTAGGTTTTGAGTAAAACCTCTACATTTTTCATGTGCATCTGAACAGAGGAATAGGAACTAGCCTTCTCTGGAGAATCCTTTCTCATCTTTTCAAGTCCCACACTTGGAGAAAGGATTCTATGTTGTGCAATCACACTGGATGCCTGAACATCAACCTAGAAACCTGATCTGCATCCAGGGGTGCTGTGAGTCTGCAACAATAGTTTTGGCATGCCCGATGGGACAAGAGGTCTCATTTTTATTGCAGCAGGGTTGATGTGCATCTGCTGCAATCTTCTTTCTTAAAAAGAGCTATTATTTGAATATCTGGAGACTCCAAGGGGAAGAACCAACTGGTTCCAAGATCAGGCCTAAAAACTCATGAGAAGAATCACCACAAGGTCAAGAGTTGGAGAAGAAGAAGTGTTGTTTGAATACCTGCAGTTATCTCCAAGAAGAAGGCAAAGAGGAAGAAGGATTCAAAGGTCTCCATCTCCACCAAACAGAACTCTCTCAACTCCTCCACTTGGTAGGCCTTTCATTCAGTCAACAAGGGTTTTAAGACCAATTAGAATGGCTCAGAACAATCCCTACATCAACTTCACAGGTAGCAGCCCTCTTGCTCTCAATGCACAACATCTAGTTCCTATTGCAGCCTTGAAGAACATTCCCTACTTCACCGGAGAAAATCATACTACTCCAGGTGATCATGTTAAAGATATTGCTAACCTTTGTGCAATCCATGAAATCAATGAAATGCAAGTGGCTGTCAAGTTACTGGCATCTTCATTCAAGGGTAAAGCATTGCAATGGTTTAGGAGCCTTGGAGCTGGTTCTATCACAAACTGGAATCAGCTGTGTATTGCACTTCATGAGCAATTTGGAGAGAAGGGAGACAACTTGTCTCTTTCAGAACAGCTGACAACTATCAAGAGAACCCCCAACGAGTAGCTAACTGACTTCAACTTCAGATTTCAAAGGTCTTGGGATAGGATTCCAGTGGCAGTCAGGCCAACAGCAGAAGGTGCTTTTCTATATTACCTTAAAGCTTTGAATTTTGATATTTCTATGTTAATTCAATCTATGGGAGGCACAACCTTACCTGCTGCTTATATCATTGCCATTAGAGCCGAAAACTGTCTTATTCAAGCTGGTAAACTGGCTCCTAGGCCTCCCATGCCCTTGTATCCAAACTTAGAAAATCCAAGCACTAGTCAAGCACCCCACTTTGGCTCCTGTTCCCACCCCTAGAAATCAAAGTTCAAGTGAAACTTCTACTTCATCCTCTAGTGCTTCAAATGAACTCCAAGAGGTCATGAAACAGTTGCAAAACCTAGGCAATGAGCTAGTTACTCTCAAGAGGCAACAAGCCCAAGGTTTCAGACCTTCTTATCAACCCCAAGCTCAACCTAATAGGCCCCCATACCAACAAAATAGGTCACCAAATCCAGGCTGCAAATCAAAATCAAAGCCAAGTAAGGCCTCCCGCTAATAGACCATTTCAGCCCTATAATCCAAATGCCATATCTGCCTCTAAGGGCATTAGTGCCAACACAGAACAACATTGCTCAGGAATATGATTGGTGTTTTCCATGCAATGAGCCTCATAACCAATCCATGTGATTCAATGGTGCTCTCAATCAAGCATTGATGGTGACAACTACTGGTGTGGAGGGTGAGGGCAGTCAAGGAAACAGCCAACAACAAGAAACATTCCAACAACAATCAGCCCCAAATGACACCACATTGGTGAACTGGCAAGCAGAAGATTTCTGTGGCATGAATCAAGCAGTTTCTCAAGGTGTTGCAGCCAACACAAGGTCAAAGAGGAGAAATTTGGGTGAAGAACAGCCATTAGCCCCAGCCAATCCACAACCTTCCATGGCTCCACAAATGATTGGCAAGTAAAGTCCAGTTTCAAATGCACAAGGGCAGCCAAGAACAGCCCCTAGGCCAACTCAAATGCCAGCTGTTGCTGCCCACGTTGCAAGGAGTAAATGTGCAAACCAAGGGACAACAAAAGAGATCCTTCATCACCGTTCAGTATCATTGAACAGATGAAGAAGACTAACATCAATCATATCAATGTGGGAATCCCTATCCATCCCAGGCCAAAGAGATTTACTGCAAGCTGCCATGAAGGACTGGTCAACTTTGAACCAGTAGGTTCAAATGCAAGACAAAGTGCTTACAAATGTTGCCCATCCCTGAAGGAAGTCATGGAGGACAACAAGGTAAAATGTTGAAGCCCCCTCCTTTCTATGTTTCATTAATCATTGGGGATAAACTAGTACACAATTGCATGATTGATTCTGGGGCAAGTAGTTCAGTGATGCCCAAGCAAATAGCTGATCAGCTAGGGTCTCCAATATGAAGTAATATCTAAAGGGGTAGTGCAATTAGATGGGACAACAGTAGACAACCGTTGGAGTAATTAAAGGTTTGAATCTTACCTTGCATACATGCCCCAACATTACCATTTTACAAGATGTGTCAGTGATAGATTTTCCACCACTCTTTGCCCTATGTTTATCAAGGGATTTCATAGCCAAAATTGGAGGCTACTTATCTGTTGATTGGTCACACATGTTGTTCAGAACAAGATATGGTACTAAGGTCACAATCAGATCTGAACCAATTGCAAACTTTCATATTGAGCCTCACACTCCAAGCCAAATCAATGCCAATTGCTCAGCATTTGATCAAGAAGATTATCCAAACACAGATGAAGCTGACACCAAAGTTGGAAGCATTCCAGATTTGACTCTTGATGAATGGGCAAGCAAGGTACATGCTTTTGATCCCTACCAAGAAGTAGAAGAATCTGAACTAGGAGTCTATTGCATACATGAAGAAAACCAGCCTATTCCTAGCATCACCAAACCAAACCATAAGGATGACAATGAGGTATGGAAATTATTTTTCGATGGATCAAGGAGTAGGCAAGGTGCAGGAGGAGGAGCTATGCTTGTTTCACCTCAAGGCATCAAATATTATTCAGCTTTTCGTTTCCAGTTTTCTTGTTCAAACAACACAGCTGAATATGAGGCCTTGATTCATGGACTTCATTGGGCTAGGAAAAAGGGCATAAATAACTTGCAGGTGTTCGGGGATAGTGAGCTGATCGTCAATCAAGTCAGGGGACAACATGCTACAAAGAATGACCTGCTGAAGAACTACAAGAATAGGGTATGGGACCTCATTGAGGATTTCGAAGCTTTCAACATCGTGTCCATACCCAGGAAGAAAAATGAAGCCATGGATAGGCTCGCAGCAGTTGGAGCAACGTTTGATGTGGTTGACAACATCAAAAGGGAAAAAACACAGCCACATATCCATGTGATTGTGAGGCCAGCAGTTCCAGATAATAATATAAGCTGGCAGGTGTTTGAGAACGATCAACAGATCATCAATTTTTTACAAGAAGAGGCTGAATTCTCAGCTAGGAATCAGGACAGACTAGAGCAGCAGTATGGGGATCAAGTAGTGCAGCTGCGGACAAACAAGCTTCCCAAGGGTTTAGTAACGTTGGAGTCTATCTTCAACCCTAACGACCAGTTCCGTAAGGAAAAGGCTAACATACAGGTCAAGAGAGAAGATTCAGAGCCAATTCCGGTTGGGGAAGGTAAAACACTTCAAATTGGTAAAGTGGCCACTGAGCAGGAGAAATCAGATTTCATACAGCTTTGCCAAGAATTTCCAGATGTCTTCGCTTGGAGCTATGAAGACTTGAGAGGATTCAATCCGAATTTGGCACAACATACCATAGAATTGGATCCAGATGCTAAGCCCATCAGGCAGAAGCAGAGACCTGTTAACCCTCACATTGAGCCTCTAATGAAGAAAGAGCTAAATAAGCTAATAGAGGCAAGCATTATATTCCCGATCAAGCACTCAAGCTGGGTTGCTAACTTGGTTCCGGTCAGGAAGAAGAGTGGAGAAATCAGGTTGTGTGTGGACTTCCGAGACCTCAATAGGGCATCTCTCAAAGATCATTACCCGCTTCCTTCCATGGAACAAATATTGCAAGTAGTATCCGGTTCAGAGAGATTCTCTCTCCTAGATGGCTACTCAGGGTATAATCAGGTGATGGTGAAAGAAGATGACCAGTTCAAGATGGCTTTCACCACTAAATGGGGGACCTATGCCTACAAGAAGATGCCATTTGGGCTATCAAATGCTAGGGCCACTTTCCAAAGGGCAATGGATATGGCATTCAAGGGGTTGATCAATAAAATAGTTTTGATATATCTTGATGACATCACTGTATTCTCCAAAAATGCAGTGGATCACCTTTTTCATCTGAGGCAGGTATTTCAGAGATGTAGAAGATTTGGGGTATCATTGAATCCCAAAAAATGCATATTCCTGGCTCATGAGGGGAAACTTCTAGGCCATATCGTCTCGAAAGAGGGACTGGCAATTGATCCAGAGAGAGTCGAAGCCATAAGAGCATTACCATTGCCAAGTCACAAGAAGGCTCTTCAAAGCTTCTTAGGAAGGATCAATTTTGTCCGCAGGTTTGTCCCAGATTTTGCAGCCCTAGTCAAGCCCATCACCAAAATGTTAAAGAAGAGCATGGCTTTTAAGTGGATATCAGAAGGCAAGGAGAGTTTTGAGGCAATCAAAGAAGCTATCTCTCAAGCACCAACTCTCATCAACCCAGAATTCTCCAAGGATTTCATCCTCTATGCATTTGGAGGTGATGACACTATTTCTGCCATTCTAGTACAGCAGAACAAAGATAATGATGAGCAGCCGATTGCCTTTTTTCAGCCAGAGCCTAGATGACTGTGAGGTGAGGTACTCTTTTATTGAAAAGCATGTACTTGTAGTAATCAGAAGCTTGAAGAAATTCAAGCATTTAGTCTCAAACAACAAGGTCCAGTTGCTGGTCTCACATGCTGGAGTTAAGGACTTCCTCCTCAACAAGATTTGAATGAGAAAAGGGTAGGTTGGATCACCCGTGTCATGGAATATGACATTGATATCAAGATCACCAAGCTGGTAAGAGGGAAAGGACTGTGTGAGAAGCTGGTTTTGGGGAAGCAAAAAGAAGTATGCAACAAAGAAGAAACTGTTTTGACAGTCCAGGACAGCCATGAGCCGAGTGGCAGGCAAGAAGAAGACAATGCTACCCCGACTCCTTGCTGGACCCAAGGTATTATGCACTTCCTAGGCACAGGCCTATGCCCTCCAGAGATGAACAAGACCCAAAGGAGACACTTCAGATTGCAGGCTGTCCCGTATGCCATTGTTGATGGAGTTTTGTTCAAGAAAGATGTGAATGGAGTGCTGCTGAGATGCATTAGCACAGGTCAGATTCAAAGGGTTTTGGAAGAGTTTCATGGTGGACCAGCTAGTGGCCATTTTGCACCAAGAGTGACAGCTCTAAAAATCATGAAGGCTGGTTATTATTGGCCTAAAATCTTCAGTGATTGCTATGCATGGATCAAGAGGTGTAAGAATTGTGCATTCTTCACAGGAAAAGAGAGACTTGCTGCCCTTCCATTGCATCCAATCTCAGTTGACCAGCCATTCATGCAATGGGGTTTGGACTTCATTGGAGTCATTAATCCCAATTCAAGCCAAGGGCACAAATGGATTTTGACAGCCACAGACTACTTCACCAAATGGACAGAAGCAGTAGCACTCAAAGAGGTGAATGAGTCTAACATCTTAGACTTTTATGAGGGGATAACAACCAGATTTGGTGTACCTGCCACAATAATCTCTGATAATGCATTGGCATTCATTAGATCCAGGGTGATTGAGTGGGCGGTCAAGAACGGTATTTACCTAAGAACTTCATCGAACTATTACCCTCAGGGTAATGGCCAGGCCGAGTCTACAAACAAGAACTTGTTGAGGATCATTAGGAGGACTCTTGATGAGAATCAGAGGTCTTGGCATACCAAACTGAAATCAGCCTTATGGGCTGATAGGATAACTCCCAAAAGATCCACGGGTAACTCTCCATTCAGGCTTGTCTATGGAAGAGAGGCAATCTTGCCCATGTCACTTGAGTTGCCAATGTTGGAACTCATGAAGCAGCTGGAGTTGCTTGAATTTGAGCCCATGGAGGTGAGGTATGCAGAGTTGATGGAGCTGCAAGAGATCAGAAATCAGGCATCCCAAGCAATGGAAAAGGATCAAGCTTTGATCAAGAAGACCTTTGATAGGAAGGCCAAAGATAGATCTTTTCAAGTTGGAGATCTAGTGTTGAAATGGGATGTGGATAGAGAAAAACCGGGAAGGCATTCAAAATTTGATGCCATTTGGAGTGGCCCATACATGGTCACAAAGTGCAAGAACATCAATGCTTTCCAATTGGCCTCACTGGAGGGTGAAGAACTGCAGATTCCAGTCAATGGAATCTATCTCAAGCGTTGCTTCTAGAGGGAAGTTCACTACCTCTGTAAATATTAGATTAGATTTTATTTCCTCCAAGTGCTTGTGCACATTGTTTTGCTGTAGGTTAGTCTTGTTTTCCCTAAGTGCTTTGGCACAGCTTGCTGTCCATGGAGATGTTTAGCAGTCCTTGCCTTCATCAGGTGACATTCCATCTTCCTCCTTGCACATTCTGAGTCAGCTGAGGTTCTAAACAGAATATTTGATGACTCCATGCCCAATGGACTGCTTCAGGTAGCTGGTATCTTCTACCTAGCAGGCAGGTAACCCCGCTGAGTCACCAATTGTTATCGAAAATTCACCCCCAGGGTTAATTTGATAACATGCATTAGAATTCTCAAGTCCCAGGAAAATTGATTGATCCAGGGCAAAAAATCATGTTTCCAGGGTCCCCTCAGATTTTTTTTCCTAACTTTCCTGTCTAGGAGGAAAAGAGCAAGGTTCTGAGGAAAGGTGGAAAAAGCGGCAAAAACAAGCTTGGGACAGGAAAAATCGTGAAAATTGGCTAAGTCCTAGTCCTCGCAACATTCGGGACGTGAGGGACATCAAGATGCGGACTGGCCGAAAAGCCTCCAGGTGGCCCGTGAAGTAAAGGGACATCTAGGATAGAAGGATGCACAGGGTGCGAGAAGCTGATCCGGCCGAAGGAGGAAGCAAAATTGACTAACTGCTGAGCAAAACAGTTTGGGACATTCGGGCCGTGAGGACGCGAACCACCCGGATCAGCTGAAACAAAGAACTTTAGCACCAGGACAGTGGGACAAAGGTACGCGGCAGATGCAAACCGGCTGAACCGGGTGAATCAGAAGAATTTGTCCCAGACAGTCTGGGAGCAAGTGGGACAAAGGTACGCGAAGGATGCAAACCGGCCGGTTCGGCCGGAACGAGGAACTTTCGCACTGGGACATCTGGGCCGTGAGTGCACGGAGGACACGAATTGGCCGGTTTGCTCGAAACAGAGAAATTTCGTATTGGGATAGTTGGGACAAAGGGACGCGTGGGACGTGGATAGCCGAAAAAGCTGAGAGCCAATTAGATTGCACCACGTGTCATCAGAAGATAAGGGACAAGGAAGCCCATTTCGGGTAGATCGGAGGTTTCTGTCCCAAACAGCACTGGGACATCTAGGACGAATGAACGCGGTGGATGCGAAAGAGCTGGCAGACCTGCGGACCAATCAAATCACGACACGTGTCACAAGGGAAAAGGTCCAAAAGTCAAAGGGTGAGTTTTGAAGGGTCGTCCCGAGCCAATGAAATAGTGACACGTGTCCAAGTTTAAGGGCCCATAGGGAAATTTCAAAAGGAAAGCCCACGGAAAGGTGGAGGAGAGAGAATTTCTCAGTGAATCAGAGCCTGCCATGTGTCATCCAATTGGCAGAGTGCGGGGAAAGTTCAAATATTTTTTCCCGCCGACCTTTTTTTGCCTGTTTCGTGCCCTAAATCTTTAGATCGTCATATCTTTTGATCCAAAGCTCGGATTTGCACATTATTTATATCAACAGAAAGCTGTTGAAGTTCTCTACATGATTCTGTGATTGATCTTACATTTTGGTGTAGTTTGGAGAGAGAAAATTGAGAAAACGTTCCTGACGTGTGGTAATGCCAGAAGTGAAGCTTCAACAACCAGCTTTAATGCAGCAGACAGTTCACCGCTTCTGTTAAACAACCCGCCATTTTGCCAGGATCCGCCACTTCTGCCATAATGAGATGATTCTAAATGCGACCTAGAAGTGGTTGGGGTAGATTCTAGATTTCCTCTCTCTTCCCTCTCTCATTCTTTCTATTTATTGTAAAGAGGGGCTTCTTAAAAAAGGTCAAACATTTTCTGTTTTGCTCCTCCCTTCTTCTTCTAATCAGGTGAATTTGTGGAGTTCGAACCTCCCATTTGAAACTGTAATGTGACTTTACCTTTTGAAAATTTTTATTGTATTGTATCAATCTTTGGATCAAGTAATGCATGTCTACGGACGATTCTCAACCCTCTCTGTGTTCATTTGCATCCTCCTGGTCTTTCACTACAAGTTTTGTTATCTGTGCATGATTTTTCCTAACATTTGAATGGTCTGTGTTTATCAGTAAGACAGGTGTTCTTCATTCCTTGGTGCATCACCTCTATTAGCTTATGTTTATTTTTATGCATCCCTCTCTCTCTGTCTCTTTGGCAAGTTAGATTAGGTTTTGAGTAAAACCTCTGCATTTTTCATGTGCATCTGAATAGAGGAATAGGAACCAGCCTTCTCTGGAGAATCCTTTCTTATCTTTTCAAGTCCCACACTTGGAGAAGGATTCCATGTTGTGCAATCACACTGGATGCCTGAACATCAACCTAGAAACCTGATCTGCATCCAGGGGTGCTGTGAGCCTGCAACAACAAGACTTTTAAAAGTTAGGGCCTATCATGCCTGATAGTGTTGCGTAAAAATCTGAAGAAGACCTCTGAATGTGCTCGTGCCTTCTCTTCTTCTTCCACAATAGATTAAAAAACAATAAATTGTTACCTTCATGCCTTATAAACTTTCCCCGACAGAGAAAAGTGTTACATATTCTCATGGTTTCCGTGCAACACAGAGTAGACTGGTTCGAAGAACCAGTCATCAAGCAGAGAGAAAAATGGAACGCATGGAAAACCAAAATACCAAAAAATTTTCCATTTACGTGCCTTCCCAAGCAATCCGTGCTCGGGAACCGAATTTCATCAATGGCATTAACTCCAAGATTCCTGCCTATTCTCCGTGTTGGTGATTGCCAAATGAAAGCAAACAACCATTTCCAAATTTAGCGATGCTGCCACGTCAGGTCACAATAGCCGTTAGCAACCTCCGCCAAATCCCAAGTCCTTCATCCTTATCCACTTCATTTAATGCCATGGAAACCACTGCCCATGACTCATGCCCCTTCATAGGTCCCCCTGCATCCATCCATTAGTTAAGATAGGTTAGAACATAGGTTAGATCATAAGGTAAGACATTAGTCTTACTTCCATAGTGCTAGGTGTAGTTAACCTTAGGAGAATTATGCTTATAGATTAGGGTTAGTTTAGATTAGAAATCAATCAACCAATAGGTTACAGTTTAGGTTAAGGTTATTAACCTTAATGAATTCAGTCAAGGTCTTATAAGTAGGACCGATTAGTTTTAGAACCAAATAGGGTATATCATTCCTGTATTGGATTCTATCCGGTATCGCTACTTAAGATTGCAGTAACCACCATAATTTCTTACCTAGCTTAAGGTCTAGGCCTTCCTGATATTATGATATCAGAAACCAAATTCATTTTACATGATCAGCCTGAGTTAAAATCAGGAATTGCTTATTCAACTCATTCAGACCTTGCATCTTCGAAAGGTCAATAATTTTTTTCTTTTTGTTCATCCTGAAAAAACTTAAAACATCTCTTGGATCAATGCAACTAATCCAAGGCTGAGTCACAAAGATGGATAAATCCACAATTCCTCCCGAAATCAAATTGAACTCAGGTGCTAAAATGAAAGAAATAAAAGAGTCCAAGCATATCCTGACTCAGTCAAAGATATTCAAGAGCAAAGAAGATACAATCCATATCAAGCATGACTTCACAATCAAAGGAACACATCCTCATATAGAAGAAATCATATATCAAAACTTGCATGCTCAGGAGGAAGTAACAATAGTTCAGGGTGTTACAGTATGCTTCCATTTTGAATGTATTATTTATGCATGATGTGGGTTTCAAGAGTATAAATTTGGATCTCATGATTTCAATGATATATCTTATGCTTTGTTTATCTTATTTCCATTATATATATTTTGGATCATATAAAGTTTTTTTGGGCTTCAATAACATAAAGGAGATGGCATAAGGTTTTTGCAATTAAATAAATCAAATGATTTTTGAGTATCAAACTATAGTTGAGCCTCCATTTGCGAGCACCAATTTCCAAGGCATAAGTTAGCAGGAGTATAGTGGGAGAAGTGGTGATGGTAAGTTAATGACATTCAATACACTGATGTGAACATTGAATAAGGTGATGGTTTTAGATTTTGGGTCATTTTTGCTTTTGCATTGGAAGGTATTTTTGAAGCTGGAAGTTTTTTGGTTCTATGCGAGTGTGGTCTTGATCTAGCATTTTTCAGGTTAGCAATACGGGTCGATAACCAACAAGTGTGAGATGATTATTTTGAAAATTGTTTTTATTTGGTTTGAGTTGGCCATGTGAAAATGAAGTTGAAAAGATATTTATAAGTTTGTTGGATGTTCTTCCTATGAAAATTTCAATCTTTCCAAAGTTAATATTTTACATATCCAGTTTGTATTTCAAAAAAAATATTCATGCAGTGAATTAGATATCATTTTCATATTGGAAAATAATGATTCTTGTAAGTTCTTGTTTATATTTTGAAGCATGCATGTCAATATTTTGGGCCTTAATTATATAGATAGTCAAAAATATTCATTTCAAAGATACAATAGCCTATTTTTAATGACCTTCGAATTAGGTATTGGTTTTTTTATGAAGTTTGTTCAATACAAATGAATATCACTATTTTTCTTTTCAGGGTATAAATAGAGGTCTCTGATTGATCAAAATGAATAAGTTTCAGTTTTATTGAAGATTTTAGTAATCATTAGTTATCTTTGTGGGAAAATATTGAATGTATAATAAGCTCAAATTTTTATTGTTTCATTTTGATCATTTGATGAAGTTCTTCAAAATATTTGTATTCTGTAACAAAGATTCTATGATGCATGCATTTGTTGTAGTATTGTTTTTGAGGAAGCAGTGATAAATATTTGGTGATATAATTTTTATTGGTTATATTTTATATATAAGCTCTAGGGGCAATTTCAAGATGGAAATAATAGAGCATTTTTTAACTATTTGGTTTATCACCTGTGCATACATATTTTGAGGGTTTCTTGTTGCAAAACTTCATATTTTAATGACTAAAAATGATACAGGCACTTGTTTTGGTTTCAAATAGAGATGGTATTATGTTTTTTTACTTTGATTGTTTGATAATTTTTGTGGAAATAGATATCAATAGTTTGAATAAAATGGTTCTACAAAACATATGGAAGCATGAATTTTTTTCAAAATCTAAAATGTTCCCTTTTAAATGAATGCCACTTGTAGTTTTGATTGGTGACTCTATTTTGAGAAATTAATGATCTTACATGCTAAAAATTGGTAATTACCTCTCATTTTCAGAACTAATCATGTCTAGATGGGATGGTTGGGCTTCTAGAATGTCTGGGTCACATCACTCTTGGAGGCACAATAATTTTTAAGGTCAATCACAATGGAAGACGAGTTCACCAAGGGGTGGACGAAGGGGAGCTAGTATGATTCGAGGAGGTAGAAATTTTGTTAGACATGGACCTAAACGTGTTTCTATATATTTTGATGCTTATGAACCCTATCTTTATGAAGTCATACAAGTAATAAAATATTATCCAGACAACCAAACTTCTCGCAGCATTAATAATCCTCTTTTAAATAATGTTGAACACACACATGTTGATCATAACCTAAGCTCTTCTAATAGGTATTTCCAATCTGCTCCTTCTCATGTACCTCCTCATCATGTCTTACTTGTTACAACTTCACCACTATTACTAGGAAAAAACCAAGGTTTTTCCTTCTCATGACTCCCCGCAAACCTCTAAATGTGACAGGTCCTCTTCCACAGTGCCTAAGGTGACACGTGCGGTGAAGAGAGTTAAATTGGAAGTGGAGGAAGAATATGAAACCATCACTTGCACTATACTTCATATGGAACCATATTAATATGTCAAGATGATCACCGAGGAAGGGACACTATTTCTCAATTTGACAAGAGAATATTGATTATGTTGTTTAAATTTGATGATTTTTTTGGACATATTAAGCTTTGTATATACTTCATATTTTTAAATATTATACTTTAGTGTTTTGGGACATGTTTGGTAAACTTATGGTGACATTATTATATATCTATACATATAGGTGAATGGATTTTGATACTTAATTCATTGTTTCATGGTGATAACGTGTTGGTATTTGAAAGGAATGCATGCTTTTAAATGGTTGTGTTTTACTTTTATTTAATGTGTGGAATATCTAGTGGGCCCCTATTTTGATGACCCATGTCTCATTCAAATGCCTAAGTGACATGATTCCTTGGTTATAATATTATTTTATTATAACGTATCACTTGAGTCATAAATGAAGACTTATTATAAAGTTATACGTTATTTATTTAAAAGACTATAATTGGTTATAAATGATTGTGTTCAAGAGGATGTTATAGAAGGACTTGGCAGACACTATTACAAAGGAAGAGAAATCATGTATTACAACTATTTTTGAAGGTTATTTCATTTTGAATTATTTTTGTGAAATGTTTTTTTGAGGCAAGTGATCTTATAGGAATTGTGATGACATTGTTTTGAGTATGAATTTCGAATGCAACATGTATATCCATATTTAATATTATTTCTCTACTTATCTAATTGATTATTCTGCATTTTATCTAACTGATCACATATTTTTATTTGTCATATCCAAAACAAGCCTTGATGATTTCCTCATCTCGATCTCAAAAGAAATGCAATTTGTAGCCATGTTGGCTTTGATTTTGAATCAAAACCTTGTTAAGACTCTATTTTAGTGATCATTGTACTCTCTTTCATTATTGCACAAACCTTTTCTCTTCACCATGTTTATCTTTATTTTTCATCCTATCAGTTGTGTAAATATGTTCATATGTTAATATATTTTATTTTCTTTCTTTTAAGTCTACTATTATGTTTTTGTCTTCAAGATCATAGTATCATTTGATAAATCATTACAAAGAAAATATTATAATATATCACTCAAGGTTTTTTCCTTTTCAAGAGGTTACCTAATTAATAGGTTTAAATCTATCAGATAAAGGTTGATAACATATATTTCATACAAAAAATGATTTTGATTTATGAGTGATTATCTTGCATACAAGTCATCAAGTTTAAAGGAAATCTTTTTATCAATCTATAAATATTCATGTGGTAATGTTGCATATTTTAATGGGTTTTGTTTGTCTTTTGTTGATGTGTGTATATTATTTTTGATCCCAAGAAATAGAAAATTCCCAGATCTTAGGTTGAATCATTTTTAGCCTATGTTAAACTATCTGCGCTTAATCCAATTCTTGAGTACAACTATGATTAAATTGGTATAATTTCGTCTTGGCCTTTTGCATTAGGTGAAAGAGTTTATTGGTTGTCGATATAATTTTACTCAAAAAAAAATTTGGGGACTCTGCTGGGGATCATTTCTATTTCTTATTTCTAATTGAATTTCCTCTAATTGTCCACTTTTCTCTTCTTTTTGAATTCTGATTGTAAAGTATATTTCTTCTAAATATTTAATCTTTAATTTCATCAATGAAAATTAGAGGTGTTACACCTATTTATCAAGTTGGGTTACTCAATTAGATGTTATTATTATATTACAACTATTGTTTGGGATTCTGCAACCACAATTGCACAATTTACACTAGCTAGTGAGGTCCTTAATGATGAAGAAGATATAGCCCTTGACATTCAAAGTCTCACAAGGTCCAAGATCCAAAAATAACATGACATTTTAAAGAAAAATAAACAAGTTAAATATGAAAGGGAAGCAAATTTAAAATCTGAAAATAAGTCTAAAGTTTTACCTTTGGATATTGTGAATGATAAAAAGCTTATGAAACATTTATGTTATATTTCCCTTTGAATTGTGTGTAGACACTAAAATTAGGTCACACTCCCCTTTTTTCCCTTGACATATAAGCACCCTTTATTACATTTACCTAGCCATGACCTCCTTCACCCCATTAATATTAATTTAATTAATTAAATTAAATTAATGCATTATCCTCACTATATTTATTATTTAAATATCTTATTTAAAATAATATCTACACATATAGTTCACTTAGACACCACACCTAGCTAACTCAACCTAAGACCTGTTCTTAGCAAGTTACCATAACTAACTAAGACTTACCCAAACCCTAAAAATTGATTCCTACATTCCCTCTAACCACATTCCCGCATGCTCACAAGAGGCTCTGAGTCTAATCCATGGGATAATGACATGAGATCCAAGGAAATTAGGAGGATATCCCTAAGTTTAGTAAACCTAGAAAATCCTACCTTGACCGACGTCAGTTTCCCCTAACCATCGCCAGTTAAGACGAACCGCTGTCAGTTACCCCTTTTAACCCAAAACAACCTTATTCTCAAGGTTGGAACTTGGAACTTGAAAGTTGGAAGCAAGAAATTTTATGAGAAAGAACGCATCTCAGAGAGATAACGCATATTCAGAGAGCCAATTCCAACAAAAACTCACATCTAAGGAAGGAGATTAAGCATCTTCTCCTACACAACCATCCCAACCATAATCTGATCTATCTAAGCAAATAGGAGTGTGCATGTAGCCCATGCAGAAGCTTTTATTAAGTTGGTGATCACTTGCAGCCTTCAAACCCATCATTAGCACCTCCATCCTTCACACATAGACCTTCAAGAACAAAATCCAAGTAAGTACAACATCAAACTTTCCTGGTTATTTCATTTCATCATTATTTTATTATCCATTGTTTATCTTTCTCCTTATTGACCTTCTCCAACATTTTCACCTTTATAGACTCATTAAAACCTCGCAAAAGCCTATTCCAATCACCCAATACTTCATCTTGACCAACCAAAATCCCTTGTACAATAAAAAAGGAGACCACAACCCCATTCTGTGACATTTCTAGATCTCACAATAACCAGCACCGGTTATACCTAACCGCGGTCGGTCACCCCTGACCAACACTGATCTCTGTGTTTTACCACACAACCTTAAACAGAGACCTACCCGAGATCTTTATCAGACCCGTAGATACCTGGAACCTATCACTTGACCTTGGATTCTATTCTAGCTTACCCTGTTAGATTAGATCTATTTCTTATTATGTTTTTAATTTAGATACCTAAATCGTTTTAAAATAACAATAGGATTTCCTTTGTTTACAGAATTAATTTGTTTAAAATAGTGGACTGACAGCCATCTAGGAAGTATCATACTTCCCAGATGTAGCTTACACTAGGTAGTTCACTGTCCATATTGTTTAATTCCTTTTGGTGGTCTTGTTTTCATTACAGGTAGTTCCTCCTAGCCAAAAGGAAGTTCTCACAGTCAACTATGGATTCAGAATTCATACGCACACAACAACCCGTCAACTGAAATTTGAATAGGTATTCCTCCTATGACCCTAATCCTATCTGTTTTGTCAACGATTCAAAGAAATAATCTAAGAAAAAGGTGAAACATTTTGGCATGCTCAGTGGGACCCATATGGGGTTCCTTGCATTTCATTCATTCTCAGGAAATTTTTTTGTGTTTGTTTCCTTTCTCAAAAAAAGCATACACACTAATTTTTTTCCCTAGTAATCCACTTCTTCTTTCTATTTGCTCTAAAGGAAACTTTTATTTTGGTGTATTTAAAAAGAATCATTTCTTTATGTTTTCTGTATTGCAGTGAAAGAGCATCCCTCTTCCTCTTCATCTTATTGTGTCATCCACTTTAAAATTTTTGATTTGGGTTTAAAAACAATCGCATTTCATTATGATTTATTACATTAGCTCACATTTAATGAGGGCAACCTAAATGCTGGAGGTCATGACTAGCTGATGGTTGACAAACAAATCATAGAAAAGAACTTCTATCCTTTTCTCTTTCTCTGAGTCTTACCAAAGCACACAAAAATTCAGATACATACATTCTTAAACAACATATTACCTGGAAGAAGTTGTAGGTGATCACACGATCACAGCACAATGGGCACCCAACTTACTTCTCTATTGAGTCATACTTCAGAGTGAAGCCCGTCCCCACCATAACATACCTAAAACCTCACCCTTTAGATCTCCTTCTTTGTAGGAAGCCATCCTCACCAAAAAATCTATTTCACAATTCATGTGTCAGTCCCTAAATAGCATAAGCTAAACAAATATAATAGTAAAGGGAACTCTTAGGATCACATTTTCTTAGTTTTTCTATTTGGCTTGCATTTTTAGGTGAAATATCATGTTCATCACTATTTTTTTCATCCTTGCATGCTCCTCATCATAGATGGTGTATTCTAGCTTCACTTGAGTGTGGCTGGGCCATATCACCATCATTCCTAGAATTTTGGGTCTAATTCCACATCAAATTTTAATTCACAACCACTTTTTCTCATCACTGTTTCAATTTCATAGTAACCGTCATCGGTTATCCCTCACTGACATCGGTTATACACTACTGGCGTTGGTTCTAGTTCCTTTTGCTAACCTACTCAAAAGGACATTTTCACTTCACTTTTTTCCACTTTCTACAGTCTCAGTCACTGTCATTTTTCCCATTGACATTTTATACATCCCCAAATTTTGCATACTTGTTAGATTTTGCCTTCTGCCTCATTGTTTACTCATTGTCTATTTTCTACAGTGACCGTCAGTGGTTACCCATGGCTGACGTTAGTTTTCCCTAACTAGCATCGGTTAGCCTGTTTTACATTCCACCCACCATTTGTTACTTCATCCATTTTTTAATTTTTTTTATCACCAGATTCACTTGTTCTTGTTGTTCTTTGTATCATTTATAGAGAAGCAGCCCTACCTGATCAGTACTGGTTCACATGGTACTAACCTAAAGACAAGCGAATGCCCTCGTGTTTCACGCCAGTTGCTAACCACTCCCACCTAGTCCTTCACCACCTTCCATTTTATCACCAGCCATGGATCCTATCCAGCTTACTAATATCACTACCAGAGATGAGAAGTTCACATGATTCCTTGACATGAACCCTGTTGCCTTGCAGTTTTACCTCTCCCACTCATCCACTCGAGACGCCTTGGGTCATTTGATATACGACATGCCCGTATCTATCCCCCCGACTCTCACACCGACTTCCGCATCAGCCCCATCTAGCTCCGTGCTACCTTCATCCACCTTACCCCTAGTTGTTTTGCTGTTAGGTTCTATACCTGTCATGACTACCATGTCTATTACCTCTGTGGCACCCATTACATCCACCATACCCTCGATGATTACCCCAAACACAACCTCATCCACCCCTCATGTCTCACACATACCTGTAGCTACGTTCCCACCTCCAGTGTCGGTGACCCCTACCCCATTTCAGAATGTAGTTCTTTCCATTCCACAATCATTAGCCCCTATTGCCACTAGGGTTACCACAAACCTTCTTCCCCCATATACATACTACCAACAACCACCTGTTTCATCTATTATTCATTTCAGGTACGTACCCCCTATTTCATTGCCTTCTTCACCACCACCTTACATGGCAGCCCCATACACTAAAATGCCACACCCATTATATGTCCAAAACCAACCTCCTCACGCTATAGGAGGAATCCAATCATCACAAACCACCAACAACCTAATTAAATTGATGATGGATAAGATGCAGATATTGGAGGAATCAGTTTCTGGCTCCTGTAACACTCTTACCTATGCCGAGATTCGCAAAGAACCTATTCACCCATTCATTCCTATCCATTCATACTGTATGCATTGGGAAATGCCTAAATTCAACCTCTTCAATAGTAAGGAAGACCCACAACAACATTTGCACTAGTTCAAACATGGGTATTATCTAATTGTTCATGATGATGCCTTACTTTTGAGAACTTTTCCCGTGTCCCTCACTAGACCAGCATCAGAATGGTATAGTGGATTACCCAAACACTCCATATTTTCATTCAATTAGGTAGCCCAAGATTTTTGGGATCATTTCTCTATCAATATCGCCAAGAACGTTACCATGACTGATCTATATTCCACATGTTAGTAGGAGGATGAATCTATCACAGATTTTGTCACTCGCTGGCGCAGTCTGATCAATCAACTACCACAAACTGAACTCATCAAGCTCTTCAGCCGAGATTGTGCCAGACATATCTCCCTGACCTTACAGGTCCAAAATTTCTGAACATTCAATGAGGCATTCAATATGACACAAAAGTTAGAGATTCGGGCCATCAAAAAGAAGAAAATCCAATTGCAAAATAATAATTCGGCATTCAAGTAAAATGAAACCTCTTCTTCTTCCAAATCACCAACCAATTATTCAAAGGCTAAAGGTACCACTAACGCAGTGGTACTTAAGGCTGGCCCAATTCATCCTTCTAATCAGGCTACACCCCTATCTAATCTATCACCTATCCAGGATTTTCTATTCAGACAAGAGCAATGAAAATATATGCCAATTAGAGAACCTTACTCTTATGTCTTATAAAAGCTTATCAAAGCTGGTGCCATCACCCTTCCACCCATAAAACCACACACTAGTTCTGACCCTACTCACCCCATACCCGCGTGGTATAAGGAACAAGATTTCTGTAACTATCACTGAGTGAAGGGTCATAGTAACGAAAACGGCATCACTTTTAAGAATATTGTCCAAGAAATGCTCAAGAAAGGTGAGTTGACTGTGGATAATCCCAATGCCGCCCCCAACCAAAATCTACAAATCTTTAAAAAACCATTTCCCAATCATGCCCCTTCATCCAATCAAACCGGTGAGACATCCACTCACAATACCCATACCCGTGAGGTTCACACAATCTTTAATGAGGTACCTGTTGCCTCTCAAATACCTCACATCCCCTCCATAGAGGAAATACTATCTCAAAATACTCCTTCCACATTGGAACCAGCCATCACTGTTCCTTCACCAATAAACGAACACCCTTCATCTCCTACATCACCTATGGAGGAGTCTTCTGCTAACATTGAGACCATCTCACCCCTATCTTCTCCACTTAGAGAACCTTTACGTACCATACCTCATCAACCCATAAAGGAGATCCCGTTACCTCCTCCACTAGTAGAGGAGCACCCATTACCTCCTCCACCCACATACGAGCACCTATTATCTTCTCCCCCCATAGAGGAGAACCCATTACCTCCTCCACCCATAGAGGAACACCTATCCATTCCTTCACTTATTGAGGAACTCCCATCATCTCTTCCACCCATCATAGAATCAGTGGAGATACCTTTTCCTCTTGGTGAGAATTCTCCATCAGCTACCCAACATCCAATAGACCTACTTTCAGCTCTCTTACCCATGGAAGATGAAGCTAGCCGATTCCCCATCTCTAAGATGCATTTTATGGGAATTCCCATTACGTCCTCACCAAGTCCACCCGCAAACATGCCATTTTCACATTTGGTTGATCACTTGGATTATGTGGATAGGGATTTATTATGGGGTTGCCTCTTACTCCCTGGGACAGTAAGGTTATAGTAGAATCTTACTTGCTGTACTAAATTGATATGGTATTTTTCCTGCTGGTTCTTGGTATTCATTTAGGACTATCTACACTCTATATGTTATAAAGAAATAAATGTCTGTAGAAGTGAATTATTTTAAAGGGAATTATATTATGTGGAATGAATCATATTATTAGATCATGTCTATGCTAAATAAGTGGATATTTGGTTAAACAACGCAAAGAGGTAATATGATTCTTCTTCCTTGTATTCAATTAACGATTTTATTTATTTCCCTATGAATTGTTACCATTGATTGGTATCACTTCTGGATTAAATTCTCAGTACCGCTATGAGAAAAGAAAAAGAGTGTGGATGGATAATTTGAATTGGTGTTCATTTCTTCTTTCATACCGTTGGTAAATCTGTAACTGTTATGAAATGAATTTTGTACTACCTTGCTTTAAACATATGCATATAATTAATGTTTACTTTTCCCTTCAGCGTTTGATTATTGAAATTAGACGGGTAGCATGAAAGGAAAGGGAATGGTTCTGCTGGAAGTCTTATTTAAAAATTTAATTGTGAATCTTTCTCTAACTAATCCAAGGGAATGGAATTGATAGCATTTATGTTAGAACAACAGTTTGCATAATTGTGTTTTAGTTCTTACAGATGTTTGTAATCTAGAACTGTTTGAAGGAAATTACTTCTTGTAATAATTATTCCGGAAAGAGGGCAGTAATCCTTGTCTAATTGGGATGGTAATTTGATGATTGAGTTGTTATGATGTTCATTCTTTTCGGTACTTAATTCTAGGATGATGTTCATTTAACGTTTCATAAAAGCAGGGTTCTTTTATTGAGACAGTTAATTAAAAGCACCTCATTTTAATGAGAAGTGCTTAATATGTTCAGTTCAATGAACTGACCCATGTAAGTAATTTTGTAGATAGAACTTGATTACAAACGAAGACATGGTTTTTTTCTGATACTTCTTTTGATTAACTGAAGATGGACTGTTTTGATAGCTATTACTTCCCTACGAGGAAATGAGAAAGGAAGAATTACATCCTTCTATCTTTATAAGTTGTAATGTTGTTTGATATAAACAAAGTCCACTCGTTTGGACTGGAAAATGTATAGATTGTAAAACTGGTGGATGAATACAAATAAAAGTGTGATATTTTTAATGACTATATCAGTTTGATATTGTTGAATAAGTTTGATAATATAACATTATTCCTTGATTTGGAATTATCCAATGTTAATGGATGAATTTTAAAGGAAATAACATCTATTCTTACCTGAATGTAACCTTTACGTTGAAATGTACAATTAGTTCATACTCGGGTTAAGATGAATTTTAAATTGACATTAAAAAGGATTTAGGTAAGCATGATCTCCTAATTGAAAGGTATTCAAGATTAGCTTGAAAGATAAGGAATATCAAATAATTTAGGAGCAGCCGAACCTTGTATTCAGACTCCGTTAATAGCCTCAAATGTTTAAATTCAGAAAATATAGATATGGGAAAACATATCTATTGTAATGGACCTTAACTAATTAGGGTTAAGTAGAACAAATGAATAAGTTCATTTAAAAATTAGACCTCGTTTAAATGACGTCTAATAAGATGGGATTTTGAATTTGTTTATAGTTGTGGAAAATCTTGGTTAAGTTTAATAGGTTAAACTTATTAAGTTTATCGATGATGGACTGATTAGTCCGAAGATTAATAAAGGAACCAAGAATAGAATATGTAACCCTTCGGTATGAAGGAGGAGATGCATATTAAGCTAGAAGACAGATTAAGTCTCTCTTAGCTACATACAACTGTAACGAGAACGAGGTTTAAGGATCAACATGGCTGCTGAAAGTAGATCTTAAATATTAAGATTATAACCAAGTCACACTTGAGCTGGATGTCTACTCTCGATGAGAGGATTCTGTAGGACATTGACATACACCAGCTACAATATGGTGTCTTCATGAAGGTGGGGCCTTCATGACGACACAATGTTATGGCTGACATATTACAATGCCCTCCCGAATTAATTCATCAAGTTTACATAAGCTGGATACTCAGTTCTTGTCTGGGGATATGAATATGATCACATATACGGAGTGACTCTAGAGGACTAAAGGTAACTAGACACATAGAGTTGTCTAGGGATGACGCCGTATGTCTGCGTATCTTTAGTTACCATGAGTAACTTCCTATACTCGTTCATATTGCTAGTTGGGGATTAGAGCTTGACCTTGAACGGAAGGAATAGAAGAGACCTGGAAAGACCATTCTAGATAACAGACGAAGTGGGGTGAAGGATGTATTCCAATGATGTGTACCACATCTAGGAATATGATCATGCAAAGCATGTGAAAATCTTTGGCCAATGTTTCGCAAGTGTTGGTTGCGTTGTCCTAATCACCTAGTTTAAGATGCAGGATGTCAGACAAATATTAGTAACAGATATTCAGATAGGCTTTTAAATGGATCACTTCGATAACTGGAAATGGTAAGAGAACCCTATATATTCATTATACAATGCATGGATTAACATGAAGGATCGGTAAGTCATCGAGTCATGAAATGAGAGATCACTGCAACTCTGAGCCATGAAATGGGAGATCGGTAGTTCTTCGAGTCATTTACAACAACATATGGTATCTGGTATATGATTGAATGACATTGAATGTGTGTTCCCTATTGTAAGTATGTGAATAGAGAAAATTGGTTTTAAAAAGAAATTGTGTGATCCAAATTACATTAGTTGGACAGAGAACAATTATTAAAACTTGAACGTGTGTTTGAATTATATAATTCATAATAGGGAATGTGGTATAAATTGTTTTTCCCTTGTTCTAGTATCTTAAAATGGGGATGTTACATCTTGGTATCAGAGCTGAAGGTTGCATCTCTTGGACCTAATGAGTCCACAATTTAATAAAATTTACATTTTCTTATTGAACAGAAAATGGTCAGAACAAGAGGAAATACTCGAACAACCCGTTACCGGGTGGAGAAGCAACTACTGCTCAAAAGCTGGATGAAATCCTTGCTACCCTACTAGATATGAGAGATTGTTTGATTGTTTTGGAACATCAGTCAATGGGCAATGAAGAGGAGGAAGAAGAAGCTATTTACAGGTAGTCCTTCCCAGACAAAAAGGAGCTCTTCACAATCGGTCTGATCTCTCTACGGTACGTGCACACCTTCCCAACACTCAACAGGTATTCCTCCTAGCCCTAACCCTTATCTGTTTCTCAAGAGAATGAAAAGATAGAAATAACTCTATTCTGGAACAAAATTCTGTGCGAAACATTTTGGCACGCCCGGTGGGACCCTTCTCGGGTTTCTTTCTTTCTTGCTTGTTTTCATATAGGGAGCACACTTGTTGTTTCTTTCTTCTAAATATTCACAAAATATTTTGTCATTTTGGTAAAAGAACTTGTCTTTCTTTCGCATCTTTGCATTAGTGAAAGTCATCTTCTTAACCTCTTCTCTTTCTTTGCTTCATCGAATATCATTTTTGATTTGGGTTTAAAACACGTGCATCACATTCTTGCTTGTTGTTTTAAATTCTAGTGAACATAGATTAAGTAACAGGTCATACACGTGGGGCTGATATCCATGGTATTGATGAGAAATTAATCTTACTCTCACTGCACAACACATACCAAATCACATCATAAGCTACACAACATCTCAAACATCCCCCCTTCCCGCAGTATTCCTCTACCCGATTGAGGTAGCCTTACAAGCCAAAACAAACTTGACATCTCCCTTAGGTCTTTTGTTTAGGATTGACATCATCTTGTGTCTAAGGCATAAGCCCAAAGTGATTAAAACTAATCCTAGGGTTAGTCTCTTGATTTGCTTGTGCATCTTGCTTGTTTTTTGTTTTTCTTTCAGTTTTGTTTCTCTGTTATACCCTGTCTCAGTGATCACTTCAGACAGTTTGGTGGGTATACTAAGCCTTGTTATCCCCAAACCAGCAGCCTCTTACATTCTCTCTTTGCCTTCACAGTGACCGACACCGGTCCTCTTCTACCGACATCGGTTACACTGACCGACGTCGGCTACCGTCTGACCGACATCGGTTACCAGACCGATTGGTTACTGTGTTTCACAGTTCCTGACAAACCAGCAACCTACCAATTCCAACATTTTGTTGTTGTTTTCTGTTCCTGATTGACTAATTCCCTACTATATCCTCTTGTCCATGGTTGTTATCACCCGGCAACAAGCCACAGCCATGGTTTCACATGCTTGTTCCGTGTCTTTTCCTGAGTCACCCCCTTTGCATCCTATGGGGAATCCTACGGACACCAGTGCTTTTCCCAAGATCCCTGTAGGAGATCCGGACTTTGCCAAATTTTTGGATGCTAATCCTAGCGCCGTACAGTATTATTTATCTCATACCCCTGACCGTACACCCGATGGTCAGCTCCTCTTTGGTATGCCTATTAGTATAGCCACTCACTTAGCCCCTTCCCCACCTAATAACTCCACCTCACCGTCTTCATCCTTAGCCCCGTCTCCCAGCTCAGTGGCTTTGGTGGTTCATACTACACCAATTGGCCTTCCTTTGGTTAATCTGGGGCCCCACATATCACTACCATCCACTACCCCTACCTCATCTCTCCCGCAGATTGCCTCTTTCATAACTCGCTCTCTACCATCTATCCACACGAGCTTTCCCTCTCAGGCTCCGCCCACCTTTTCATTTCCGCAGACTCATCCGGTGGCCTCAACATCTTATATAGGACACCCTTATTCGGCCACCCCAACACATTCATCATCATTACCTTATCAACATTCAACCCCACCATTGTCTAGTAGTGGCTCTTGGCCCAATCCTCCTCCGTTTACGATGACAACACCATCATCTGACCCAACCAATGATTTAATCAAACAGATGATGGACAAGATGCAAAATCTTGAGGCTTCTGTTTCAGGAAGCCGTAACACCCTGACATACGAGCAAGTTTGTCAGGAGCCTATTCATCCTTCTGTCCCCCTTCATACATATCCTCCTCAATGGGAATTACCAAAATTTACTCGCTTTAGTAGTAAGGAGGACCCTCAACAACACTTGCGATCATTTAGACATGCCTGCTATCTGATTGCTCATGACGATGCCTTACTACTCCGTACCTTCCCCATGTCCTTATCAGGACCTGCCTTGGAGTGGTACAGTGCTTTAGCCCAGCACTCAATCTTCTCCTTTAACCAGTTAGCCCAATCTTTCTTGGATCACTTCTCCATCAATATTGCCAAGAAAGTATCCATTACCGACCTCTATGCCATCCGACAATTTGAAGATGAGTCTATCACAGATTTCGTTGGACGATGGCGGGGCCTCATCAACCAACTTACTTATGCCTTACCTCAGGCTGAGCTCATCGAACTCTTTACGTGGGCCTGCGCTAAACACATTTCTCCCACCCTCCAAATTCAAACTTTCGCACCTTTGATGAGGCCTTTACTATGGCTCGGAAACTAGAGATTCGAGCCTTAGAGGAGGAGAAATTGAAGTTGCGCAACAAAAACTCAAATTTCTGAACCCAAGACTCCACCAACAAACCCAACACCACCAACTCTCACATGCATCGGCTGCTTCGAAATCAAAAGGAGCCGTACACGCGGTGATGGTCAAATCTCAAGCACCGTCTAATACCCAGCCGAAACCCACCTATAAGTATAAAGCTGAGCCCATCAAGTACACTCCCTTGGGAGAAACTTATGATGTGATCTTGGAAAAATTGCTTAAAGTAGGAGCTCTCACCTTGCCTCCTGTTAAACCTCACTCTGGGTTTGATTCTGCCCGCTATACCTTCTTGGTATAAAGAAAATGACTTCTGTAACTTCCATCGCACGTGAAGGGACACAGCCACGAAAACTGCAAGATGTTGAAAAACATAGTGCAGGAAATGGTTGATGCAGGGGATATAACCCTCGATAATCCTAATGCCCCTGCTAATCAAAATTTAAAAATCTTCAACAAACCATTTCCAAACCATTCATCTAACAGTAACACAAACCAAGAAACCTCAGCCGAGGAGAAGAGTGTGCATGAGATCCATGCAGTTTTCAACTCCCAACCAAGGGCTTCCATCGAGGAAATTCTGAATCAAGCCTCTTCACCAATGCAGGGGTCCTCACCCCCTTCTCCTTCATCAGGACAAGAGGACAGCCCCGCTATTCCTTTACCCATAAAGGAATCAACCACCCAGAGTTCTCTTCTCACAGAAGAGCCTTCTTACACCACATCCCTGCAAGACTGTGAGCGGATGTTATCCAACCTATCTATTTCCCAAACATCTCCTTCCACCACTCTTGCTGCAAAAGAAGAAGGATCACCACTTTTTCTGTCATCCTTAGAGGAGAAACCCCTCGAGCCTACATCACCAAACTCCTTAACCATGACGGATCCTCTAGAACATGCCCTCCTCCCTATCAGTTCTTCATCACCTAAATCTTTCCAGTGACTGGTTGACCTCTTAACACCCATTGATACAGTGCCTCATTCGCCCCCTGTATCACACCCATAGTGGACTGGAATCACAACCCACTTCTCTTCCATACCAAAATTCCCATCCACACGTGAAGATTGTCATCCCCCAGAAGATAGACGAGTCTTATGGGAACGTTTGAGTACACCATGCTCTACTCAAATGCAGATGACTAATCCAGACACCTCTACCATATGCCTGAAGTTTTTACAAAAGCTCAAAATGCCTATGTCCTCACCTTCACCCCCCTCATCTCTACCAAATACCTCATCCACCTCTATCAACCTAACCAAACCTTCCCCTATGCTTGGGACTTCACCAATACCCAGCCTGATGCACCCACCTAAATGGTTAGATTTATCCAAAAATAAAGCCGTCAATCCACCTAGGAGACAGACCCAATCTCCTCGAGTCCAATCTATGCCTCCGCCACAACTAAAACCCTCACCCCCGATCACACTGGTACAACAGGCATGGTTTCAACCCTCACCGTCACACCTACCTTCTATATTGGGGCCTCACCCCTCCACCTTGCCTCAATACACCATGCCTCCCACGTCTTCTTTAACACGACCTGCACCTTCTGCACCCATACAGAAATCCACGGGCATCTCAACACCATCGCCCCAAGTATCCTGCCTACCTACCAACCCTAAGAAAACTCGATCATCGAAGGACTTGTTTTTTGTCGCTCCTCTTTCCCCATGGTTGTTTCCTGCCACCACGTCATCTGTGGCCTCATCATCTAACCAGCTAAACATGACTTCTGCGCAGAAGAAGCCATGCCTAGTTAAACCCAATCATCAAAATCCCTTGCCTAAACCACCACCCGTATGAACCACTCGTACCCAACCATTACCAAAACAATCAATAATCTCACCCACTCAATCAATAGCCTCATCTTCATCTGAATTTGACCCGCTCAAAGGATCTTACGCCAAGATCCTTGATATGTTGGTAGGGGATGCGACCATTTCCCTACCCCCACTCAGACCCTATGATCCATCTAAACCTTGACCTATAGGTTATGATGAATCTAAAATCTGTGCCTACCACCGCACACCAGGACACAATGTAGAAGGATGCAAAGCTTTGAAAGCCATCTTTCACCAGTTGCCTATCTCGGATAGAAAATCTAAGAAAGAACAACTTACGGAGGGAAAATCCCTTAGCTTCGATCCCTTCTCCTATACCACCTGTCCCCGCCTCACCAAAATCTATCATCATTGCAACCCCACCTCTCGAGAACAATGACTTATCCCTGCCATCTTCCTCATCTCGTATTCACGAGATCAACATGATTAGCATTGCTACTCAAGGTCAGAAAAACAATGGAAAAGCTAAAGAGAGCACACCTGTGGCCTCTCTTTCTCCTTCTGCCATCCCGATCGCACCACCACCTAAAGTGGTTATTCATGGACCTGCCTATCCAGTCTCTGATGGAGTTTCCCATCGCACCATGATCAAACAACTTCACCAATCTCCTGTAAAAATGACACTCTATGATCTCATTCAAACATCTGAATCTCATCGACAAGCTCTAATTGAGATCCTCCAAGGGATAGAGGTCCTACCTAACGAAACCCTACCCATCACCTCCATCTTAACACCCAACCACGTCACTTCTCTCACCAAACAACCTACCTCCACAACCACCTCTGTCCCTGTACAGCAAGCCGCTGCTGTCAGTTTTTCTGAAGAAGAAATTGTCGTCTTTGGTGCAGAAGATCCTGACCCCACTCTTTTCATCTTTGGCTTACGTCCAGGACATCTGGGTACATCGTGTTATGATCGACGGGGGCTAGCCTAAACATCATCTCTTCCAAAGCCTTCCAACAGATGAATATCCCTCCTAGCTGCATGTGTGCCAACCCCACCATGTTGCGTTCATTCAA
The DNA here is from genome assembly GCA_019776745.2 of Taxus chinensis. Lineage (NCBI taxonomy): Eukaryota > Viridiplantae > Streptophyta > Pinopsida > Cupressales > Taxaceae > Taxus > Taxus chinensis. The sequence goes on from CM034150.1 coordinate 541,349,058, forward strand.
CGATGCTATTACTTCTACCCTAGGCACCGTGATCCTTAACATTCATGTAGGGCCACGTACCTTGCCCTGAACTCTTCTATGTCCTTGAGGGAGAGTTCCAATACAACATGTTGTTAGGCCACCCTTGGATCCAGGCTATGGGATGCGTTCCCTCCACCTTACATAGATGCATAAAATTTGAGTATGAGGGGAAGTCATACACCATCACAGCTGACGCTTCCCCCTTCAAAACCTGCAATATGTTATACCACCCTAATGATGTGCTTGTACCAGTCAAGGCACCCATTGATCTGACCCAACCATCTACTTCAACCATGCCTCAACCATCCACCTTAGCCGCACCCACACCTTCGACCAATGAAACCACCGACGTGAATACCTCTTCCTTCCCCGCGGACAACATCCCAACCTCGGATCCCTTGGTAGGTGTTTTTCAATGCCTTACGCTGGGGGAGTACCACCTATACAATGTTAGCACCTTCCATACCCCACAAGAGTATGGACAGTTACATGCGCATCCTACCTACGACCGTCGTGTGGGGGAGGTGATCTCCTACGGACCACCTAATTTTTGCACCAACCTAACGTATGGGGGTGTCGACGCATCCTCTGTCACCCCTGAACCTCCCCTTGGTGTGGTTCCCTTCCAATCTGATTTTCAATATCTAACCAACCGTCATTTCACCCTCACCTTCCTGACTCGCTGTGCTTGGAAAGGTTTTGGTTTCGGTCTTTATGAACAAGGCCGACATACGATCATTCCCATGACTACACGCAAACACAAAGATCATAGTGGTCTTGGATTTTCTGAACCACCTACACCGAAGAAACCTCGTGTCAATTGTATCCAGGAAGATGATGAAGTCACCCCTTCCAAACCATCAATGCCCATTTTTCCATCTTCACCCACGGAGTCGATAGACCCGGAATCTATCCCTCCTAACTTTTTTTTTTGTGAATGCTATCTTCCTAGGTCCTCTCACTTATCAACGCGATGGTGAAGACCCATCTTCTCTCCCCCTTTTGTATCCAGACATGATCGAAGAAGACTCACCTTCGATTAATGTTGTGGAGTGCCAGGATGACGACTCCATCCTCACCTACCTTGGTGCGGACGACTCTTATATTCAACGCGCCTTACCATCTGAAACCCAAACCATGTTGAATGAGTCAACTATAGAAATCAACATCCACATGGAGGATGATCCTCACATTGTAAAGATCAGACAATCTCTCGATGCATCAGAACAAGCTACCTTCACTACCTTCCTCCGTGCCCGCAATCAAGCTTTCGCTTGGTCCTACGCTGACATGCCAGGAATCGATCCTGACATTGCTGTCCATAACATCACTCTGAAACCAGACTCCAAACCAGTTAAACAGAAACTGAGAAAAATGCATCCACGCATTGCCCTCTTGGTTAAATAAGAGCTTCAACGACTCCTTTCTGTTTCTTTCATCTTACCTATTGACTATCCTCAATGGATTTCTAATGTCGTACCTGTCACTAAAGCGATGGGGGGACTTCGGATATGTACGGATTTCTGGGACCTTAACCTCGCTTGCCCAAAGGATGACTTCCCCCTACCTAGCATTGATCAACTTGTTGATCTCACTGCGGGCCATGAGATGCTTTCTCTCATGGATGGTTTCTCGGGATACAATCAAATTTTAGTAGCCCCGGCCGATCAACATAAAACCACCTTCATTACCCCCTGGGGGACCTTCTGCTATCGTGTCATGCCATTTGGCCTTAAGAATGCTGGTGCGACCTATCAGCGGGCTATGACTTACATTTTTCATGACATTATGCACACTATCCTCGAGGATTATGTCGATGATCTTCTTGGAAAATCCAAACATCGCAGTGAACATCTCGATGTTTTAACCATTATTTTCGATCACCTGTTACAATACTGTGTTCATCTTCAACCAAAGAAATGTGTCTTTGGCATCCTTTCGGGAAAACTCCTTGGCTTTATCATCTCTTTGCATGGCATTGAGGTCGACCCAGCTAAAGTCAAAGCTATCTTAGAAATGCCCCCACCCACTAACCTAAAACAATTACGTAGTTTGCAGGGAAAACTCCAATCTATCCGGTGTTTCATCTCACAACTCTTCGGATCGATGTCAACCTTTCCATCATCTCCTTAAAAAGGACATTATCTTTCAATGGAGTGAGGAGTGCCACCAAGCCTTTGAGGCTCTTAAAGCTTATCTCTTGCAGCCACCCGTGCTTATCCCACCTCAGGACGATCACCCTTTCTACCTTTACCTTTCTACCACTGACCATGCTGTAGGAGCCATGCTCACACATCGTGACTCTGAGCATCGAGAGCAAGCAGTTTATTACATAAGCCATACTCTTGTGGATTACGAGACTAGGTATACACACGTAGAAAATTTGTGCCTAGCCCTATCATTCGTGGCCACCAAACTCTGACATTACCTCCTGAATCACAAAACTTTTGTCATCACCAATGCTGATCCCATACATTATATGTATGCCAAACCTCATCTAAACCAACGCATCACCCGATGGCTTATGCTCCTCACCAACCTCGACCTTGAGTTTGTACACCAGAAATCAGTCAAAGGACAAACTATCGTGGATCAACTCGCGGAAGCCCCTTTACCTGGGGAACAATTTACCAATTTTACTTTCCCTGATGAACTCATCGCAACCCTTTCGCTCAGTGATGCATCTTATCCGATGACCCTCTTCTTCGATGGATCTAAATGTCAGTGCAGTGGAGGGGCGGGCATTGTTCTCATTCCTCTTGATGGTGAACCTATGCCTCTTTCATTCAGGCTCAATTTCCCCTACACTAACAATACAGCAGAATATGAGGCCCTTGTTTTGGGTCTCCACATTGCGTTACACTTAGGTGTGAAGTCTATTAACATTTTTGGTGACTCTCAATTGGTAGTAAATCAAGTTACTGGCATCTACCAATGTAAAAATGAGGAACTTCAAAAGTACAAATGTTACGTGGATTCACTTTTGACCTTATTTACTCATTATTCTATCCAAACCATTCCACGCTCAACTAATAAATTTACGGATACTATGGCTTGCTTGGCCTCGCAAATTCCTGCCTCACCAACTGACTCTGACATATTTTGTCTTGGTCCAACAACTCTTTGCCCCATCTTACTTAGTCCAAGATGTTTGTATGGTAAATAATGTATCTGCTGATTCGTAGGATACCTGGTATCACCAATTTCACGACTACCTTACAACCTCTGTTCTCCCACCTGACCTTACTAGTAATGGCAAACATGCTTTTCTTAAAAGTGTTTCTCATTATGTCGTCATGGGGGGACTCCTCTATAAACATGGCTTCGATGGTATCCTCCTTCGATGTCTAACTGGCACTGAAGTCACCCATACCATCCAACAAGTCCATGATGGAATTTGTGGTGGGCACTTTAGTGGCCTTGTCGTGGCCAAGTGGATCCTTCGCCTAGGATATTATTGGCCTACTCTTAATAAAGACTACTGCACTGAATATGTTAAGCGTTGTGTTATGTGTCAACAGCATGCCAACCTTCAACATACTCCCAGCCACCCGCTACAGGTCGCACGAGATCTTTGGCCTTTCTCACAATGGGGTTTAGACCTTATTGGTGAGATTCACCCGCCTTCTTTGCAATGTCACCGTTGGATCATCACGGCAACTGAATATTACACTAAATGGGTGGAGGCCATTCCACTCATTTCAACCAAAAAAAGAAAATCATTGAGTTCATCAATCATCACATTATCTGTCGTTTTGGTGTTCCTCATCGCCTGATAACAGATAATGGAAAATATTTCAAAAATAAGCTGTTACGAGCCCTTTGTGACAACTTTGGTATCAAACTTAGCTTCTCGTCACCCTACTATCCACAAGAAAATGGTCAAGCCGAATCTTCTAACAAAACCTTAACCAAAATTCTCATGAAAGTCATTAACGATTCTGGGAAAAACTGGCATGATCACATCCCCTTTGCCCTTTGGGCTTATCGTACCAGCATTCATACTTCCACTAATGCCACACCATTCTCTTTGGTGTATGGTACCGAGGCTGTCTTGCCTCTCGAAATACAAATCCCTTCCCTCAGAATATCTCTCCAGGATATTCTCACCAATGATGACTTCCGCCAAGAGCAGTTAGCCCAATTGGAGCTTCTTGACGAGCATCATCTTACAGCTCTTGACCACCTTCAAATTTATCAAAAGCGCATCAAGCGTGCTTATGATAAGTGAATTCATGAGCGTACCTTTAAGATTGGTGATCTTGTCCATTATCACTCACACTTACGGATCAGGTACTTATCGTTTAGCTTCGCTTAATGGTAAACCTGAGCCTAAACCCCTTAATGCCTTGCATCTCCGACCATTCTACTATTGAATTTATTGTTACATCACTTCTTATCTACCATTTGGCCCGACCCAAGGCCGCAACCAACCCATTTGGCCCCGACTCAAGGCCGCACCTAACTATTTGGCCCGACCTAAGGCCGCACCAATTAACCATACCATACCCACAATCACCGTTTTAATTTATCCATCCATCATGTAGCTTTTTGTTCAATCGAGCTCACCTGTTCGAGTTTTAGCATGATTAGGGTCCTTGACTTGATCTGTCGACCAACTTTGCCTAGACCTAGACCGTGACGTTTATCACAACCAAACCAACCATTTGGTACTGCCGAACATGCCTAAACGTTCTTGTACCTTACCTGTTATATACCCTCGAGCTACTTCCTATGCCTTGGATACCAGGATTATATCACCCTTGTTTGGATAAACTATCGACCTTTGCCTATACATCGCTGGTTTGCTCATCAAATCATGTACCCTAGTCATATTATTGCATTTCAACATGTGTATGCTTCCTTGGAACTACCCCACACCTTACCATTCTCTCAACAACATATACCCTTTATCAACCCTATCCCTGATTTCCCGTTCACCCAATCTGTGATAGATTTGAAGGGGATTACCTATACCCTTAACAGGGGAAACCACTTCATATTATTGTCCGCGTAGCTTTACAAAACAAGCTACACGACAATAAGGGGCTAATGTAGACACCAAATTCGTGTCTTACGACCCCTTGTGACCCACATCCCATTTCGCAACCTAACCTCATTACCTAAACCTTACACAATTATTTATTAATTACCTCATAATTGATAAATCCACATCGCCTTACCCGCCACCTCACTTGCCCACCTCACCATGACCTAGCCCTAACCCTAAACTAACCTAATTAGGACCCATGACTTGGTCTAGACTCACATTCATAACTAATGCCTCCTTACTCGCACCCAAAGCCGACCTTCTAGCCGCTTGACCAAGCCCGTAACTGATCCCTCGGGAGAAAAACAGGGAAGGTGGGCTATTTTACTAAAAATAGCCTACTTTTCCCTAACCGATGCCGGTTCCTACTCGACCGCCGTCGGTTACGCAACCGCCATCGGTTCACTGTAAATGGGCTCCCCAAACCAAAACAACGGATCAGAATTTCATTTCGGGAGATCAGTCGAAGGATTTCTGGATCAACAAAGGGCATTGCGAGCGAGGAACGGATTCCAGATCTTCACTTGACCAAGCAGAGACGAGTGAAAATACTAGACGTGCTTACACCAAAGGAGATCAACTTGCACCTTCATCAAAACCAGTAAGTTACATCTTGCATGTCCTCCATTATAACATTTCTTATGCTTTTGGAATTACAATCTTCCCAAATCTGTTTCTGAATCCATTACCCAACGTACCATTGCCTCTAACTATCATTCTTTAGCTTCTAACCATCCCATTTCCTAATACTATCCAAAAACCAGCCATTACAAACACCACAACCAGCCTAGAAGATCCTAGAACCAACCGGTATCGGTTATCAGTGACCGCCATCGGTTATAGATAACCGGCATTGGTTCCTTTGATCCAAACCAAGAAAAACAGCCTTTCCCCTACCTAGTTCCACGAAACAATTTAATTGGTACTTTACAGTATTTTGTGTTAATTCATATTAGCAGGGAAACTGACCACCTTCGAAAGGAAGTTTTACATTTCCTGGGCCCAAGGCAGTTTCCTCATTTATTGTTTAATCAAATCTTGTGGTCTTGTGTTCTTATTTGCAGGTAGTCCTTCCAAGATAAAAAGGAGTTCTTCGCAGTCAGCCTGATCTTTCTCTACGGTACGCGCACACCATCTCGACATTCTACAGGTATTCCTCCTAACCCTAACCTTATCTGTTTCTAAAAGGAACGAAGCATTTCCGAGTGAAACAGGATTATGTAACAAAATGCCTGCTCCCTATGTTGTTCATCGCGATGAGCGAGCATGGCTCTCAAGGAATGATCAGTAGCTGATATGTATAGGTAAAAAGGTTAATCATTTTTCAGTGGAATGAGTATGGGTGGTTGAAGAAGGTATTGTTTTAGGGCCTCAAAATTTTCATGACAATAATCATCCCATGTAAAGGAGGCATCCTTCTGAAGTAGATGATGAAATGGTTGACACCAATCAAATAATTGTGAAATGAAATGGCAAATGGACTGCAATTTACCTTGCAGGCTACATATTTGTTTAAGGTTAGTGGGTAGAGGAATTTCTAGAATGGCCTTGACTTTAACAGGGTCAACTTATATACCATGGAGGGAAACAATAAATCCTAGGAGTTTTCCTGAGAGAACCGCAAAGACGCACTTTTTAGGTTGAAGGCAGACACAATATTTAATGAGGCGGTCAAAGATGGTTTTAAGAATAGCAAGGTGCTCAACACAAAATTTAGATTTTTCCAAGAGATCATCCATGTAATCTTCCAATATGTGATGCATGATATCATGGAATATGTAAGTCATAGCCCGCTATAGACACCAAATTTGGGTCTTACGACGCCCTGTGCCCCGCATCTCATCTCGCAACTTAACCCTACCTCACCACCTAAACCTTACACACTTAATTATTTATTAATTACCTTATAATTAATAAATCCACATCTCCAACCCTACCACCTCACCTCGCTACCTCACCATGACCTAGCCCTCACCCTAAACTAACCTAATTAAGACCTATAACTTGGTCCAAACCCACACCCATGACTCATCACCCCTCACCCGCACCAAAACGAACCTAATAATGACTTGACTAAGCCCACAACCAACCCCTCAAGAGAAAAGGAGGGAAAGTTGGATATTTTACTAAAAATAGCCAACTTTGACCTAACTGACATCGGTCTCTACGCGACTGGTGTCAGTTAGGTAACTGCCATCGATTCCCTGTAAATGACCTCCCCCAACCAAAACAAAGGGATCTGAATTCATTTTCCAAGAGAGGACAAGTGAGAGAGAGAGAAGAGGTTGCAGAGAGGAGTATTGAGCCTAAGACTATAACTGAGCAACTAGATCATTGTCACACTCATCCAAACATTGGGAGAGTCAGAGGATAGCTTCATCAACTCACTTCTGATTTCTGGATCATCCCAACTGAGCCTTGCCTTTGCCACTACATTCCTTGGACCTACATCCGCATCAGAAACTAGTAAGTAGTCTCTTTTATTACCTTGTATGCTTCTAGACACTATTTTGTGAACTTTTGATTCATAGTGATTATAAGCTCACTCCTGGATCTACCACCTGGCAGCACCCTGCACCTAAACTTCATTCATCCATCTCTATATTGCCCCAAAGACAAACTTCTCACTCTCTGAGTCTTCTCTATTACCCTACTACTCCTATCAACCATCTACTAACCTTCTAAACCCCATAACCACCTTACAACCAACCTCCATTTAGAAAAACCTAAACCACTGCCCCTACCGATATCAGTTATCCCCTATCGGTATCAGTTTTACAACCGCAGTCAGTTATCCAGTGACCAGCATCGGTCACTATGACTTATACCAAATACCAACCTTTCACCTATTTACCTCCAAACAATCTTATATCCAGCCTTGTCTACCCCTGTAACTTGATCTGAATGTATCAATAACCAGTGACCAAAGAAACAACATGACATTTTATTATTAGTAGTTTAGTCTCTATTGCTTTTAGTAATGAGGTACCTAAATCGTGATTTCACAATATCTTCTTTATTATCATTTACATTAATTTATATTAAAAGGGAACTGACCAACTTCGAAAGGAAGTCTAATATTTCTTGGGCCCAAGGTAGTTCCCTCACTTATTGTTCAAGGAAAATCTGGTGGTCTTGCATTCTTATTTACAGGTAGTCCTTCCCAGACAAAAAAGAGCTCTTCACAATCGTTCTGATCTCTCTACGGTACGCGCACACCTTCCCAACACTCAACAGGTATTCCTCCTAGCCCTAACCCTTATTTGTTTTGCACAGAATTTTGTTCCAGAATAGAGTTATTTCTATCTTTTCATTCTCTTGAGAAACAGATAAGGGTTAGGGCTAGGAGGAATACCTATTGAGTGTTGGGAAGGTGTGCGCGTAACGTAGAGAGATCAGAACAATTGTGAAGAGCTCATTTTTGTCTGGGAAGGACTACTTGTAAATAAGAATGCAAGACCACCAGGTTTTCATTAAACAATAAGTGAGGGAACTGCCTTGGGCCCAAGAAATATTAGACTTCCTTTCGATGTTGGTCAGTTCCCTTTTAATATAAATTAATGCAAATGATAATAAAGAATCTATTGTGAAATCACGATTTAGGTACCTCGTTACTTAAAGCAATAGAGACTAAACTACTAATAATAAAATGTCATGTTGTTTGTTTGGTCACTGGTTATTGATACATTCAGATCAAGTTACAGGGGTAGACAAGGCTGGATATGAGATTGTTTGGAGGTAAATAGGTGAAAGGTTGGTTTTAGGTATAAGTCTCAGTGACTGATGCTGGTCACTAGATAACCGACCGCGGTTGTAAAACCAATACCGGTAGGGGATAAATGATATCGGTAGGGGCATTGGTTTAGGGTTTTTTAAATGGAGGTTGGTTGTAAGGTGGTTATGGGGTTCAGAAGGTTGGTAGATGGTTGAGGGGAGTAGTAGGGTAATAGAGAAGACTCAGAGAGTGAGAAAGTTGTCTTTGGGTCAATATAGAGATGGATGAATGAAGGTTAGGTGGAGGGTGTTACTGGGTGGTAGATCCAGGAGTGAGCTTATAATCACTATTAATCAAAAGTTCACAAAGTAGTGTCTAGAAGCATACAATGTAATAAAAAATACTACTTACTAGTTTTTGATGTGGATGCAGGTCCAAGGAATGTAGTGGCGAAGGTAAGGCTCAGTTGGGATGATATGGCAATTAGAAGTGAGCTGATGAAGCTATCCTCTGACTCTCCCAATGTTTGGATGAGTTTGACCAGGATCTAGTTGCTCAGTTATAGTCTTAGGCTCAATACTCCTCTCTGTAACCTCTTCTCTCTCTCTCACTTCTCCCTCTCTTGGAAAATGAATTCGGATCCCTTTGTTTTGGTTGGGGGAGGTCATTTACAGGGAACTGATGGTGGTTACCTAACCGATGCCAGTTGCATAGGGATCGATGTTGGTTAGGTCAAAGTTGGCTATTTTTAGTAAAATAGCCAACTTTCCCTCCTTTTCTCTCGAGGGGTCAGTTATGGGCTTGGTCAAGTCATTATTAGGTTCATTTTGGTGCGAGTGAGGGGTGATGAGTCATGGGTGTGGGTCTGGACCAAGTTATAGGTCTTAATTAGGTTATTTTAGGGTTAGGGCTAGGTCATGGTGAGGTGGTGAGGTGAGGTGGCAGGGTTGGAGATGTGGATTTATTAATTATAAGGTAATTAATAAATAATTAAGTGTGTAAGGTTTAGGTGGTGAGGTAGGGTTAGGTTGCGAGACGAGATGCAGGGCACAGGGTGTCGTAAGACCCAAATTTGGTGTCTACATTTGCCCCTTATTGTCATGTAGTTTGTCTTGTAAAGCTGCACTGACAATAATAATAAATGGTTGCCCCAGTTAAGGGTATAGGTAATCCCCCTCAAATCTATCACAGATTGAGGTGACGTGAAATCAGGGATAGGGTTTATAAAGGGTGAATGATGATGAGATGATGGTAAGATGGTGGGGTAAGTTTAAGGAGGTAGACACATGTTGAAATGCAATAGTGTGACCAGGGTACACGATTTGAAGAGCAAACAAGAAATTCATAGGAAAAGGTTGATAGTTTATCCAAACAAGGTTGATATAATCCTGGTATCCAAGGCATAGGAAGTATCTCCAGGGTATATAACAGGTAAGGTACCGGAATGTTTAGGCATATTCAGAAGTACTAAATGGTTGGTTTGGTTGAGATAAACGTCACGGTCTCGGTTTAGGCAAACCTGGTCGGCTGATCAATCCAAGTATCCTAGTCATGCTAAAAAATGAACAGGTGAGCTCAATTAAACAAACAACTACATGATGGGTGAATAGAATTGTAATTTGCGGGCCTTGGTCGAGGTACTTAATTTGCTGGGTGGGGATTGATAAAGGACAAAGGTGAGTGTTATCAATATAAATACACGAAAATATTTATATTTTTAAGGAAAACACAACACATGATAGGTTATGGTAGGGGATGGTCAAGCTAACCTTGGGAGACCTCATTTCTCCTAAGTGCTACCTACATAGCCCATTGCACAAAGCAAGGAGGGGCCTCAGACTGATGTAGTTCTCCCTTAGGACCAGGGAGAGGTGAATTCAAGAAATTTGGTTGTGGTTAGGCAATTTGTTGGTTGGTAAAAGTTTGATGTTGGTAGGGTAATGTTCTTGGTGCTGGTAAGGTATTGGTAGTGTTAGTGTGGGTATAGGTGAAGTGAGGGTTAGCTTACCCAAGCATAGGGAAAAAGGTGAGTGTTATCAATATAAATACGTGAAAATATTTATATTTTTAAGGAAAACACAACACATGATAGGTTATGGTAGGGGATGGTGGAGCTAACCTTGGGAGACCCCATGTCTCCTAAGTGGTTCCTACATAGCCCATTGCACAAAGCAAGGAGGGGCCTCAGATTGATGTAGTTCTCCCTTAGGACCAGGGAGAGGTGAATTCAAGGAATTTGGTTGTGGTTAGGCAATTTTTTGGTTGGTAAAAGTTTGATGTTGGTAGGGTAATGTTGTTGGTGTTGGTAAGGTATTGGCGGTGTTAGTGTGGGTATAGGTGAAGCGAGGGTTAGCTTACCCAAGCATAGGGACAAAGGTGAGTGTTATCAATATAAATACATGAAAATATTTATATTTTTAAGGAAAACACAACACATGATAGGTTATGGTAGGGGATGGTGGAGCTAACCTTGGGAGACCACATGTCTCCTAAGTACTGCCTACATAGCCCATTACACAAAGAAAGGAGGGGCCTCAGACCAATGTAGTTCTCCCTTAGGACCAGGGAGAGGTGAATTCAAGAAATTTGGTTGTGGTTAGGCAATTTGTTGGTTGGTAAAAGTTTGATGTTGGTAGGGTAATGTTGTTGGTATTGGTGCAGGTATAGGTGAAGCGAGGGTTAGCTTACCCAAGAATAGGAAACCGTGTCCTAATTAAGGTCAACACATAATCCTAGATTTGGGTAAAAGAGGAAAAAGTGTCCCATAGTTGAAAAGAGCTAAACAGACCACGTATTATCGTAGGATGAGCTTGAATCCCTAGGTACCTTGCATATGCGAAAAGTCGATAGGTGAAAAGAGTTGTATAATCAAAATATATTGGATATACGTCACGTCCCTTGAGTTTTTTTGTTTTAAAGAAAGGGGAGGTGAGGTGGATGGTATAGCTGGGGCATAGAGAACTTGTTATAAGGTGATTATTTTGATGAAAGAGAACCAAACCTAAATAGAAAAGTCCATGACTCAAAAGTGTTTTTGAATACTGCTTTTATTTTTCTGGATATAGACTGATCGATGCGGGAAGTCTATATGGGATATGCATTTTGTTGTTCTTGAGGTCTTCACGAATTTGATCAATGTGAGAAGCTTCTGATAGAGGCTTAATTTGTATAGCATTCCTTTAAGGGAGCAGTCTACTTATAGTAGAAGATGCGGCTTTGCACATAGCTGTCCTTCAAGGGAGAAATCTAGTTTATAGCTTAGAGGTCTAGATGTCCGTTTGGCATGAAGCATCTAGTTTTGTAGGAAGTTTGACTCAAGAATATCCCAGAATTGTATAATTGAGAACTTTTTATTTTGATACTTTTAAGTCATGGACCAGACTAAAAAGGGGAAGGCATCTTTAAGAGGAGGTGATGATCAAACCACATGAGTTTGATTCTACTTTGAGATGCATGAAACAAGGTGTATGAGGTGGTAAATGAGCTCAAGGGATGAGCGCAAGGTAGATAAGAAGTGATGTAACACTAAATTCAATAGTAGAATGGTCAGAGATGCAAGACATTAAGGGGTTCAAGCTCAGGTTTACCATTAAGTGAAGCTAAATGATAAGTACCTGATCTGTAAGTGTGAGTGATAGTGTGAGGTCCAATCCAGTTAGGAGAAAATTTTCCACGTTTTCTCTTTTCTAGTTTGGTTACATGTTGATTCTATTTGAGGACAAGATCACCAATCTTAAAGGTACACTCATGAATTTGCTTATCATAAGCACACTCGATGAACTTTTGATAAATTTGAAGGTGGTCTAGAGCTGTAAGATGACGCTCGTCAAGAGGCTCCAATTGGGCTAACCGCTCTTGGTGGAAGTCATCATTGGTGAGAATATCTTGGAGAGATATTTTGAGGGAAGGGATTCGTATTTCAAGAGGCAAGACAGCCTTGGTACCATGCACCAAAGATAATGTTGTGGCATTAGTAGAAGTACGAATGCTGGTACGATAAGCCCAAAGGGAAAAGGGGATGTGATCATGCCATTTTTTCTAAGAATCATTAACGACTTTCATGAGAATTTTGGTTAAGGTTTTGTTAGAAGATTCACCTTGACCATTTGCTTATGGATAGTAGGGTGATGAGAAGCTAAGTTTGATACCAAAGTTTTCACAAAGGGCTCGTAACAGCTTATTTTTGAAATATTTGCCATTATCTGTTATCAGGCGATGAGGAACACCAAAACGAAAGATAATGTGATGATTGATGAACTCAACGATTTTCTCTTTTTTGGTTGAAATGAGTGGAACAGCCTCCACCCATTTAGTGTAATATTTAGTTTCCGTGATGATCCAACAGTGACGTTACGAAGAAGGTGGGTGAATCTCACTAATAAGGTCTAAACCCCATTGTGAGAAAGGCCAAAGATCTCGTGCGACCTGTAGCGGGTGGCTGGGAGTATGTTGAAGGTTGGCATGTTGTTGACACATAACACAACGCTTAACGTATTCATAGCAGTATTTATTAAGAGTAGGCCAATAATATCCTAGGTGAAGGATCCGCTTAGCCATGGCAAGGCCACTAAAGTGCCCACCACAAATTTTGTCATGGACTTGTTGGATGGTATGGGTGACTTTAGCACCGGTTAGACATCAAAGGAGGATACCATCGAAGCCACGTTTATAGAGGAGTCCCCCCATGATGACATAATGAGAAATAATTTTAAGAAAAGCATGTTTGCCATTATTAGTAAGGTCAGGTGGGAGAATAGAGGTTGTAAGGTAGTTGTGAAATTGGTGATACCAGGTATCCTGTGAATCAACAGATACATTATTTACCATACAAACATCCGGGACTAAGTAAGATGGGGAAAAGAGTTGTTGGACCAAGAAAAATATGTCAGAGTTAGTTGGTGAGGTAGGAATTTGTGAGGCCAAGCAAGCCATAGTATCCATAAGTTTATTAGTTGAGTGTGGAACGGTTTGGATAAAATAATGAGTAAATAAGGTCAAAAGTGAATCCACGTAACGTTTTTACTTTTGAAGTTCCTCATTTTTACATTGGTAGATGCCAGTAACTTGATTTACTACTAATTGAGAGTCACCAAAAATGTTAATAGACTTCACACCTAAGTGTAACGCAATGTGGAGACCCAAAACAAGGGCCTCATATTTCGCTGTATTGTCAGTGTAGGGGAAATTGAGCCTGAATGAAAGAGGCATAGGTTCACCATCAAGAGGAATGAGAACAACGCCCGCCCCTCCACCACACTGACATTTAGATCCATCGAATAAGAGGGTCATCGAATAAGACGCATCACTGAGCGAAAGGGTTGCGATGAGTTCATTAGGGAAAGTAAAATTGATAAATTGTTCCCCAGGTAAAGGGGCTTCCACGAGTTGATCCGCGATAGTTTGTCCTTTGACTAATTTCTAGTGTACAAACTCAAGGTCGAGGTCGGCGAGGAGCATAAGTCATTGGGTGATGCGTTGGTTTAGATGAGGTTTGGCATACATATAATGTATGGGATCAACATTGGTGATGACAAAAGTTTTGTGATTCAGGAGGTAATGTCAGAGTTTGGTGGCCACGAATGATAGGGCTAAGCACAACTTTTCTACATGTGTATACCTAGTCTCATAATCCACAAGAGTATGGCTTATGTAATAAACTTCTTGCTCTTGATGCTCGGAGTCACGATGTGTGAGCATGGCTCCTACAACATGGTCAGTGGCAGAAAGGTAAAGGTAGAAATGGTGATCGTTCTGAGGTGGGATAAGCACTGGTGGCTGTAAGAGATACACTTTAAGAGCCTCAAAGGCTTGGTGGCACTCCTTGTTCCATTGAAATACAATGTCATTTTTAAGGAGATGATGGAAAGGTTGACATCGATCCGAGAGTTGTGAGATGAAACTTCGGATACATTGGAGTTTGCCCTACAAAATACATAATTGTTTTAGGTTAGTGGGTGGGGACATTTCTAAGATAGCTTTGACTTTATCTGGGTCGACCTTGATGCCACGTAAAGAGACGATAAAGCCAAGGAGCTTTCCCGAAAGGACACCAAAGACACATTTATTTGGTTGAAGATGAACATAGTATTGTAACAGGTGATCGAAAATAATGGTTAAAACATTGAAATGTTCACTACGATGTTTGGATTTTCCAAGAAGATCATCGACATAATCCTCAAGGATAGTGTGCATAATTTCATGAAAAATGTAAGTCATAGCCCACTGATAGGTCGCACCAGCATTCTTAAGGCCAAATGGAATGACACGATAGCAGAACGTCCCCTAGGGGGTAATGAAGGTGATTTTATGGTGATCAGCTGGGGCTACTAAAATTTGATTGTATCCCGAGAAACTATCCATGAGAGAAAGCATCTCATGGCCCGTAGTGAGATCAACAAGTTGATCAATTCTAGGTAGTGGGAAGTCATCCTTTGGGTAAGTGAGGTTAAGGTCCTAGAAATCCATACATATCTGAATTCCCCCTGTCACTTTAGTGACAGGTATGACATTAGAAATCCATTGAGGATAGTCAATAGGTAATATGAAAGAAACAGAAAGGACTCATTGAAGCTCTTATTTAACCAAGAGAGCAATGCGTGGATGCATTTTTCTCAATTTCTGTTTAACTGGTTTGGAGTCTAGTTTCAAAGTGATGTTATGGACAGCAATGTCAGGATCGATTCTTGGCATGTCGGCGTAGGACCAAGAAAAAGCTTGATTACGGGCACGAAGGAAGGTAGTGAAGGAAACTTGTTCTGATGCGTTGAGAGATTGTCCAATCTTTACAATGTGAGGATCATCCTCTGTGTGGATGTTGATCTCTATAGTCGACTCATTCAACATGATTTGGATTTCAGATGGTAAGGTGCGTTGAATATAAGAGTCGTCCGCACCAAGGTAGGTGAGGATGGAGTCATCATCCTGGCACTCCACAACATTAATCGAAGGTGAGTCTTCTTCGATCATGTATAGATACAAAAGGGGGAGAGAAGATGGGTCTTCACCATCGTGTTGATAAGTGAGAGGACCTAGGAAGATAGCATTCATGAAAAAAAAAGTTAGGAGGGATAGATTCGGGGTCTATCGACTCCGTGGGTGAAGATGGAAAAATGGGCATTGATGGTTCAGAAGGGGTGACTTCATCATCTTCCTGGATACAATTGACACGAGGTTTCTTTGGTGTAGGTGGTTCAGAAAATCCAAGACCACTACGATATTTTTGTTTGCGTGTAGTCATGAGAATGATTGTATATCGGCCTTGTTTATAAAGACTGAAACCAAAACCTTTCCAAGCACAGGGAGTCAGGAAGGTGAGGGCGAAACAATGGTTGGTTAGATATTGAAAATCAGATTGGAAGGGAACCACACCAAGGGGAGGTTCAGGGGTGATAGAGGATGCGTTGACACCCCCATATGTTAGGTTGGTGTGGCAATTAGGTGGTCTGTAGGAGATCACCTCCCCCACACGACGGTCGTAGGTAGGATGCGCATGTAACTGTCCATACTCTTGTGGGGTATGGAAGGTGCTAACGTTGTATAGGGAGGTACTCCCCTAGCGTAAGGTGTTGAAAAACACCTACCAAGGGATCCAAGGTTGGGATGTTGTCTGCGGGGAAGGAAGAGGTATTCACGTTGGTGGTTTCATTGGTCAAAGGTATGGGTGCGGCTAAAGTGGATGATTGAGGCATGGTTAAAGTAGATGGTTGGGTTGGCTCAATGGGTGCCTTGACTGGTACAAGCACATCATTAGAGCAGTAGAACATATTGCAAGTTTTGAAGAGGGAAGCGTCATCTATGACGGTGTATGACTTCCCCTCATACTCGAATTGTATGCATCTATGTAAGGTGGAGGGAACGTACCCCATAGCATGGATCCAAGGGCAGCCTAACAACATGTATTAGAAAACTCCCTCAAGGACATAGAAGAGTTCGGGCAAGGTACGT
This sequence comes from Taxus chinensis, assembly GCA_019776745.2. NCBI lineage: Eukaryota > Viridiplantae > Streptophyta > Pinopsida > Cupressales > Taxaceae > Taxus > Taxus chinensis. Next base: position 541,365,788 of record CM034150.1, read on the forward strand.
GGCCCTACATGAATGTTAAGGATCACGGTGTCTAGGGTAGAAGTAATAACATCGTTGAATGAACGTAACATGGTGAGGTTGGCACACATGTAGCTAGGAGGGATATTCATCTGTTAGAAGGCTTTGGAAGAGACGATGTTTAGGCTAGTGCCCCCATCAATCATGACATGATGTACCTGGATGTCCTAGACGTAAGATGAGATGAAAAGAGTGGGGTCAGGATCTTCTACACCAAAGATGATAATTTCTTCTTCGAAAAAACTGACAGCAGCAACTTGCTGTACAGGGACAGAGGTGGTTGTGGAGGTAGGTTGTTTGGTGAGAGAAGTGAATGGTTGGGTGTTAAGATGGAGGCAATGGGAAGGGTTTCATTAGGTAGGACCTCTATCCCTTGGAGGATCTCAATTAGAGCTTGTCGATGAGATTCAGATGTTTGAATGAGATCATAGAGTGTCATTTTTACAGGAGATTGGTGATGTTTTTTTATCATGGTGTAATGGGAAACTCCATCAAAGATGGGATAGGTAGGTCCATGAATAACCACTTCAAGTAGTGGTGTGATCGGGATGGAAAAATGAGAAAGAGAGGCCGCAGGTGTGCTCTCTTTAGCTTTTCCATTGTTTTTCTGACCTCGAGTAGCAATGCTAATCATGTTGATCTCGTGAATATGAGATGAGGAAGATGGCATGGATAATTCATTGTTCTCAAGATGTGGGGTTTCAATGATGATAGATTTTTGTGAGGTGGGGACATGTGGTATAGGAGAAGGGATCGAAGCTAAGGGATTTTTCCTCTGTAAGTTGTCTTTCTTAGATTTTCTATCCGAGATAGGCAACTGGAAAAAGATGGCTTTCAAAGCTTTGAATCCTTCTACATTGTGTCCTGGTGTGTGGTGGTAGGCACAGATTTGAGATTCATCATAACCTATAGGTCGAGGTTTAGATGGATCATAGGGTCTGAGTGGGGGTAGGGAAATGGTCGGATCCCCTACCAACATATCAAGGATCTTGGCGTAAGATCCTTTGAGCGGGTCAAATTCAGATGAAGATGAGGCTATTGATTGAGTGAATGAGGTTATTGATTGTTTTGGTAATGGTTGGGTATGAGTGGTTCGTACGGGTGGTGGTTTAGGTAAGGGATTTTGATGATTGGGTTTAACTAGGCATGGCTTCTTCTGTGCAGAAGTCATGTTTAGTTGGTTAGATGATGAGGCCACAAATTATGTGGTGGTAGGAAACAACCACGGGGAAAGAGGAGTGAAAACAAACAAGTCCTTCGATGATTGATTTTGCTTAGGGTTGGTAGGTAGGTAGGATACTTGGGGTGATGGTGTTGAGACACCCATGGATTTCTATATGGGTGTAGAAGGTGCAGGTCGTGTTAAAGAAGACGTGGGAGGCATGGTGTATTGAGGCAAGGTGGAGGGGTGAGGCCCCAATATAGAAGGTAGGTGTGATGGTGAGGGTTGAAACCATGCCTATTGTACTGGTGTGATCGGGGATGAGGGTTTTAGTTGTGGCGGAGGCATAGATTAGACTCGAAGAGATTGGGTCTGTCTCTTAGGTGGATTGATGGATTTATTTTTGGATAAATCTAACCGTTTAGGTGGGTGCGTCAGGATAGGTATTGGTGAATTCCCAAGCATAGGGGAAGGTTTGGTTAGGTTGATAGAGGTGGATGAGGTATTCGGTAGAGATGAGGGAGGTGAAGGTGAGGACATAGACATTTTGAGCTTTTGTAAAAAAATTTGGAATATGGTAGAGGTGTCTGGATTAGTCATCTACATTTGAGTAGAGCATGGTGTACTCAAACATTCCCATAAGACTCATCTATCTTCTAGGGGATGACAATTGTCACATGTGGACAGGAAATTTGGTATGGAAGAGAAGTGGGTTGTGATTCCGGTCAACTATGGGTGTGATACAGGGGGTGCATGAGGTGCTGTATCAATGGGTGTTAAGAGGTCAACTGGTTACTGGAAAGATTTAGGCAATGAAGAACTAATAGGGAAGAGGGCATGTTCTAGAGGATCCGTCATGGTTAAGGAGTTTGGTGATGTAGGCTCGAGGGGTTTCTCTTCTAAGGACGATAGAAAAAGTGGCGATTCTTCTTATTTTGTAGCAAGAGTGGTGGAAGGAAATGTTTGGGAAATAGATAGGTTGGATAACATCCGCTCATAGTCTTGCAAGGATGTGGTATAAGAAGGCTCTTCTGTGAGAAGAGAACTCTAGGCGGTTGATTCCTTTATGGGTAAAGGAATAGTGGGGCTGTCCTCTTGTCCTGATGAAGGAGAAGGGGGCGAGGACCCCTGCGTTGGTGAAGAGGCTCGATTCAGAATTTCCACGATGGAAGCCCTTGGTTAGGAGTTGAAAACTGCATGGATCTCATGCACACTCTTCTCCTTGGCTGAGGTTTCTTGTTTTGTGTTACTGTTAGATGAATGGTTTGGAAATGGTTTGTTGAACATTTTTAAATTTCGATTAGCATGGTCATTAGGATTATCAAGGGTTATATCTCCTGCATCAACCATTTCCTGCACTATGTTTTTCAACATCTTGTAGTTTTCGTGGTTGTGTCCCTTCATGCGATGGAAGTTACAGAAGTCATTTTCTTTATACCAAGAAGGTATAGCACGGGCGGAATCAAACCTGGAGTGAGGTTTAACAGGAGGCAAGGTGATAGCTCCTACTTTAAGCAATTTGTCCAAGATCACATCATAAGTTTCTCCCAAGGGAGTGTACTTGATGGGCTCAGCGTTATACTTATAGGTAGGTTTTGGCTGGGTATTAAATGGTGCTTGAGATTTGACCGTCCCCACGTGTATGGATCCTTTTGATTTTAAAGCAGCCGACGCATGAGATTTAGTGGTGTTGGGTTTTTTGGTGGAGTCTTGGGTTCTGAAATTTGAGTTTTTGTTGCGCAACTTCAATTTCTCCTCCTCTAAGGCTCGAATCTCTAGTTTTTTAGCCATAGTAAAGGCCTCATCAAAGGTGCAGAAAGTTTGAATTTGGAGGGTGGGAGAAATGTGTTTAGTGCAGGCCCACGTAAAGAGTTCGATGAGCTCGGCCTAAGGTAAGGCATAAGTAATTTGGTTGATGAGGCCTCGCCATCGTATAACAAAATATGCAATAGACTCGTCTTCAAATTATCAGATGGCATAGAGATCGGTAATGGATACTTTCTTAGCAATATTGATGGAGAAATGATCCAAGAAAGATTGGGCTAACTGGTTAAAGGAGAAGATTGAGTGCTAGGCTAAAGCACTGTACCACTCCAAGGCAAGTTCTGATAAGGACATGGGGAAGGTATGGAGTAGTAAGGCATCGTCATGAGCAATTAGATAGTAGGCATGCATAAACGATCGCAAGTGTTGTTGAGGGTCCTCCTTACTACTAAAGTGAGTAAATTTCAGTAATTCCCATTGAGGAGGATATGTATGAAGGGGGACAGAAGGATGAATAGGTTCTCAACAAACTTGCTCGTATGTCAGGGTGTTACAGCTTCCTAAAAAAGAAGCCTCAAGATTTTGCATCTTGTCCATCATCTGTTTGATTAAATCATTGGTTGGGTCAAATGATGTTGCTATCATCATAAACAGAGGAGGATTGGGCCAAGAGCCGCTACTAGACAATGGCGGGGTTGAATATTGATAAGGTAACTGTGATGAATGTGTTGGGGCAGTTGAATAAGGGTGTCCTATATAAGATGTTGACGCCACTGGATGAGTTTGCGGAAATGAAAAGGTGGGTAGAGCCTGAGAGGGAAAGCTCATGTGGACAGATGGTAGAGAGTGAGTTATGAAAGAGGCAATCTACGGGAGAGATGAGGTAGGGGCAGTGGATGGTAGTGATATGTGGGGCCCTAGATTAACCAAAGGAAGGCCAATTGGTGCAGTATGAACCACCAAAGCCACTGAGGTGGGAGACGGGGCTAAGGATGAAGACAATGAGGTAGAGTTATTAGGTGGGGAAGGGGCTAAGTGAGCGGCTATACTAATAGGCATACCATAGAGGAGCTGACCATTGGGTGTATGGTTAGGGGTATGAGACAAATAATACTGTACGGTACTAGGATTAGCATCAAAAATTTTGGCATAGTCTAGATCTCCTATAGGGATCTTGGGAAAATCACTGGTGTCCATAGGATTCCCCATAGGATACAAAGGGGGTGACTCAGGTAAAGACATGGAACAAACATGTGAAACCATGGCTGCGGCTTGTTGCTAGGGTGATAACAACCATGGACAAGAGGATACAACAGGGAATTAGTCAATCAGGAATAGAAATAGCAACAAAATGTTGGAATTGGTAGGTTGTTGGTTTGTCAGGAACTGTGAAACATAGTAACCGATATCAGTCTAGCAACCGATGTCGATCAGATGATAGCTGGCGTCGGTCAGTGTAACCGATGTCAGTAAAAGAGGATTGGTGTCGGTCACTGTGAAGGCAAAGAGAGAATGTAAGAGGCTGCTGGTTTGGGGATAACAAGGCTTAGTATACCCACCAAACTATCTGAAGTGATCACTAAGACAGCGTATAACAGAGAAATAGAACTGAAAGAAAAACAAAAAACAAGCAAGATACACAAACAAATCAAGAGACTAAACCTAGGATTAGTTTTAATCACTTTGGACTTATGCCTTAGATGCAAGATGGTGTCAATCCTAAACAAAAGACCTAAGGGAGATGTCAAGTTTGTTTTGGCTTATAAGGCTACCTTAATCAGGCGGAGGAATATTGCGGGAAGGGAGGATGTTTGAGATGTTGTGTAGATTATGATGTGATTTGGTATGTGTTGTGCAGTGAGAGTAAGATTAATTTCTCATCAATACCATGGATATCACCCCCATATGTATGACCTATTGCTTAATCTACATTCACTAGAATTAAAAACAGCAAGCAAGAATGTGATGCATGTGTTTTAAACCCAAATCAAAAATGATATTCGATGAAGCAAAGAAAGAGAAGAGGTTAAGAAGATGACTTTAACTAATGCAAAGATGCAAAAGAAAGAAAATTTCTTTTACCAAAATGACAAAATATTTTGTGAATATTTAGAATAAATAAACAGCAAGTGTGCTCCCTATATGAAAAACAAGCAAGAAAGAAAGAAAACCTGAGAAGGGTCCCACCGGGCGTGCCAAAATGTTTCACACAGAATTTTGTTCCAGAATGGAGTTATTTCTATCTTTTCATTCTCTTGAGAAACAGATAAGGGTTAGGGCTAGGAGGAATACTTGTTGTTGAGTGTTGGGGAGGTGTGCGCGTATCGTAGAGAGATCAGACCGATTGTGAAGAGCTCCTTTTTGTCTGGGAAGGACTACCTGTAAATAAGAATGCAAGACCACCATATTTGTGTTAAATAATAAGTGAGGGAACTGCATTAGGCCCAGGAAATATTAGACTTCCTTTCAAAGGTGGTCAGTTCCCTTTTAATACAAATTAATGCAAATGATAATAAAGAAGCTATTGCGAAATCACGATTTAGGTACCTCGTTACTAAAATTAATAGAGACTAAACTACCAATAATAAAATGTCATGTTATTTATTTGGTCACTGGTTATTGATACGTTCAGATCAAGTTACAGGGGTAGACAAGGCTGGATATGAGATTGTTTGGAGATAAATAGGTGAAAGGTTGGTTTTTGGTGTAACATCCCCATTTTAAGATACTAGAACAAGGGAAAAAAAAAAATTATACAACGTTCCCTGTTATGAATTATATAATTCAAACACACGTTCAAGTTTTAATAATTGTTCTCTGTCCAACTAATGCAATTTGGATCACACAATTTCTTTTTAAAACCAATGTTCTCTGTTCACATACTTACAATAGGGAATACACATTGAATGCCATTCAATCATACAACAAATACCATATGCTGCTGTAAATGACTCGAAGAACTACCGATCTCCCCATTTCATGGCTCAGAGTTTCAGCGATCTCTCATTTCATGACTCGGCGACTTACTGATCCTTCATGTTAATCCATGCATTGTATAATGAATATACATGGTTCTCTTACCGTTTCCAGTTATCAAAGTGATCCATTTAAGAAGCCTATCTAAATATCTGTTACCGATATTCGTCTGACATCCTGCATCTTAAACTAGGTGATTAGGACAATGCAACCAGCACTTGCGACACTTTGGCCAAAGATTTTCACATGCTTTCCATGATCATATTCCTAGATGTGGTACACATCATTGGAATACATCCTTCACCCCACTTCGTCTATTATCTAGAATGGTCTTTCCAGGTCTCTTCTAGTCCTTCCGTTCAAGGTCAAGCTCTAATCCCCAACTAGCAATATGAACGAGTATAGGAAATTACTCATGGTAACTAAAGATACGTAGACATACGGCATCATCCCTAGACAACTCTGTGTGTCTAGTTACCTTTAGTCCTCTGGAGTCACTCCGTATACGTGATCATATTCCTATCCATAGACAAGAACTGAATATCCAGCTTATGTAAACTTGATGAATTAATTCGGGAGGGCATTGTAATATGTCAGCCATAACATTGTGTCGTCATGAAGGCCCCACCTTCATGAAGACACCATATTGTATCTGGTGTATGTCAATGTCCTACAAAATCCTCTCATGGAGAGTACACATCCAGATCAAGTGTGACTTGGTTATAATCTTAATATTTAAGATCTACTTTCAGCAGCCATGCTGATCCTTAAACCTCATTCTCGTTACAGTTGTATGTAGCTAAGAGAGACTTAATCTGTCTTCTAGATTAATACGCATCTCCTCCTTCATACCGAAGGGTTGCATATTCTATTCTTGTTTCCTTTCTTAATCTTCAGACTAATCAGTCCATCATCGATAAACTTAATAAGTTTAACCTATTAAACTTAACCAAGTTTTTCCACAACTATAAACAAATTCAGAATTCCATCTTATTAGACGTCATTTAAACAAGGTCTAATTTTTAAATGAACTTATTCATTTGTTCTACTTAACCCTACTTAGTTAAGGTCCATTACAATAGATATGTTTTCCCATATCTATATTTTCTGAATTTAAACATTTGAGGCTATTAACGGAGTCCGAATACAAGGTTCGGCTGCTCCTAAATTATTTGATATTCCTTAGCTTTCAAGCTAATCACAAATACCTTTCAATTAGGAGATCATGCTTACCTAAATCCTTTTTAATGTCAATTTAAAATTCATCTTAACCCGAGTATGAACTAATTGTACATTTCAACGTAAAGGTTACATTCAGGTAAGAATAGATGTTATTTCCTTTAAAATTCATCCATTAACATTGGATAATTCCAAATCAAGGAATAATGTTATATTCTCAAACTTATTCAACAATATCAAACTGACATAGTCATTAAAAATATCACACTTTTATTTGTATTCATCCACCAGTTTTACAATCTATACATTTTCCAGTCCAAACGAGTGGACTTTGTTTATATCAAACAACATTACAACTTATAAAGATAGAAGGATGTAATTTTTCCTTTTCTCATTTCCTCGTAGGGAAGTAATAGCTATCAAAACAGTCCATCTTCAGTTAATCAAAAGAAGTATCAGAAAACAACCATGTCTTCATTTGTAATCAAGTTCCATCTGCAAAATTACTTGCACGGGTCAGTTCATTGAACTGAGCATATTAAGCACTTCTCATTAAAATGAGGTGCTTTTAATTAACTGTCTCAATAAAAGAACCCTGCTTTTATGAAACGTTAAATGAACATCATCCTAGAATTAAGTACTGAAAATAATGAACAGCATAACAACTCAATCATCAAATTACCATCCCAATCAGACAAGGATTACTGCCCTCTTTTCCGAATAATTATTACAAGAAGTAATTTCCTTCAAACAGTTCCAGATTACAAACATCTGTAAGAACTAAAACACAATTATGCAAACTGTTGTTCTAACATAAATGGTATCAATTCCATTCCCTTGCATTAGTTAGAGAAAGATTCACAATTAAATTTTTAAATAAGACTTCCAGCAGAACCATTCCCTTTCCTTTCATGCTACCCGTCTAATTTCAACAATCAAATGCTGAAGGGAAAAGTAAACATTAATTAAATGCAGATGTTTAAAGCAAGGCAATACAAAATTCATTTCGTAACAGTTACAGATTTACCAACGGTATGAAAGAAGAAATGAACACCAATTCAAATTATCCATCCACACTCTTTTTTCTTTTCTCATAGCGGTACTGAGAATTTAATCCAGAAGTGATACCAATCAATGGTAACAATTCATAGGGAAAATAAATAAAATCGTTAATTGAATACAAGGAAGAAGAATCATATTACCTATTTGCGTTGTTTAACCAAATATCCACTTATTTAGCACAGACATGATCCAATAATATGATTCATTCCACATAATATAATTACCTTTAAAATAATTCACTTCTACAGACATTTATTTCTTTATAACATATAGAGTGTAGATAGTCCTAAATGAATACCAAGAACCAGCAGGAAAAATACCATATCAATTTAGTACAGCAAGTAAGATTCTACTATAACCTTACTGTCCCAGGGAACCCATATTTTATGCAATGAAAAATATCAAGGAATTATAACTCACATAATAATCTATCAACATCATCACAAATTTGTTTTTCCCAAATGTTTCGACACACTGAACTCATAAATACATTATTTGCATAATAATACCTTAATCAATGCAAACCCACATAAGGCAATAGATGCGCAAGCAAGGTACAATCAACAATCTCAAACAACAAGCCAAATCTCCTTTGCTTCATTCATTTGCACAGAAATATTTAGCCATGTTCATTTTCATGATGACAGTTCAAGCTAGAAGATCAAACCGCATCCAATAATGCACAATAAAATCATCTTTCCATTACCTTCAGATTTTCAAAACAGCAAAGAGAAAACATAATTCATTAATGATTTCAATAAGAAGAACAATCATTTTCATCAAACATCCGAGAATACCCAAGTCGTGTTTATTCTTATAAAGACAGTTCAACCTGACATACAAAACATCTCATCCTTTCATTTTCACAACAATGCTCAGAACGCACAAGTGATATTCACTTAGCTAATATATTTATTAGCACATCCCATAATGGTAATAAAATGAATACCCAACACTGTCAAAATGAACCACATAGCAAGGACAGTTTATTCAACTTACTCATTATGCAAAGAATGCTCAAGTCACGTACAACAAAAGAAAACATCTCAACAACAAAATCATCTCAACATAACAGCTGAATCAAATAACTAAAAACCCCCATCATAAGAGCAGGGTTGTTTTAATGAGACTATTAAGCAAAAGCAAACGGTTTAAGGAGAAGGGCTTAACATGCCTCTTTTTTTTTGCGATTTGAAGAAAACCGTGCCCACTGGAGTTGTTTCTCTCCACAGCATCCTCGGCTAGGATTTCCAACCAGTCCCCTAACTTCCACAGGCTCCAAAAATAGCCTCGCTTCTCCAAGAACAGAGATAATAACCAAATTACAGCAGGTTTGACAGAACCATGGAAGAACAAAATGCAGAGCAACTCAAAACCCAATGCACACAAAACAAACAAACTTCCTTCCCAAACCTCTTTCCAAGGTGAGCTGGTCACTAAGACCAATGCCATTAAATGCATTGAATGCATTCCTTTTTCCTTTTTCCTCACGCCACTGCCGACTAAAGTTGGTGAGTTTCTAATTTCAAATTTTTCTTGCAATCATAGTTTAGCCTCATAGCTAGTTGGATACCTCCAACTTTTCTATGTTCCCGCCAATTTTGGCGCTGCAACCTGTAAGGACGCCATTCATTGTCCTAATAAATTTCCAACCTTCCCTCCTTATCCTTTCCTTCCACATGGGTCCATGCGTCCCCTTCCTTAGGTTAGGATTAGTTTAGGATTTTAATAGTACATATCTAGGTCATTCGCCTAGTTCGTAGATTAATAGAATTTATATCTATTTTCACCCTTATAAAATCTAAAATCCATATAGGATAGTAGTTAGGGTATAAGATAAAACTTAGGGGTAGGTTAGGGTTTAATCCCCTAATATTTAATTAATTAGTTTCCAATCAAGTCTTTCCGCCTAACAGTCATATTCAACACTATGCAGGACATTTCGTCCCATGTTCCACATACCTGTGTCACTCGCATCTAGGCCTTTATCACCTTACACGGTCTAAGCGTTACAATGGTGTGTGGTTTGAGAATCAAACCTTTTTCATTGGCATCTATGTGCCAGATTTTTATACCTGTAATCAGGTGCTGCAACATTTATATCAGCCTTCAGTCTGGTTTAGAAGTAAATCAACAAAGCGATCATAAGAAGGCCATAACATACCTTGGATCAATGGAATTGATTCAAGGTGTGCTGTTAACCAACGAATAGAGTTCATCAAGCATACGACAAGTCTGTTGTCTCATCAACAATCACACAAGAAATAATAACTTCTATCCCAAGTAAACAAATTACAGCAAACAAGGGTCCAGATTAGCAACACATTCCTTTAATATCAAGATATATATTAACATGTTTATATTCATTTCAGTAGTTACAATATTATGAAAAGCATTTACCATGATAACTTACAAAAAAAAAATCAAGGTGTTACATTCCTCCCTTCTTAAAGAATCATCGTCCCGATGATCAAATTAACCAATTCAAGGAGTTTCTAGGACAAAATTTAGTTATTGTACTTCCATTCATAAGTTCATACCAAAAACAGATTCACTCTTTAAAACAGTGTTTTAAGATAACTGTAAAATAGACCAATAATTGTCTAAATTTGGTAGAATTATCAGTTTTTTGAATTTCAATTTCGATCAAACAAGTATGGAAAAGCAGATCTCATTTCTTCGAGATTTTCCCAAGTTGCACTTTCTTCATTGAACTAGTCCCACTGGACCTTACATTGATTCACTTCACGATTTCTTAAGTACAACTGGCGAGTTTCCAACACTCGAATGGGCTTAACCATGATTATTCCTGGGTCTTGAACCTGCAAGGAATTCCAATTCAGCACATGTGATAATTCTGTTACATATTTCTTAAGCAAAGAAATATGAAAAAACATCATGCATTTGTGATAAAGCAGGAGGTAATGCTAGACGATAAGCTACAGGGTTGATTATTTCAATAATTTCAAAAGGTCCCACGTAACGTGGCGACAACTTGGCAACCTTACCAAAAGTTATTGAGCTCTTTTTCGGCTTAACCCGAAGAAAGACCTTCTCACCCAATTTATAATTCCTATCAACCCGCTTTAAGTCTGCATAACTCTTTTGCCTATTGGCAGCCTCTTTTAGATGTTCCCGAATCATTTTGATTTGTTGTTCCATTTCCATGAGGATTTCTGGCCCAATTACCTCTTTGTCCTCAACGTTGTCCCAACTAACAGGGGTTCTACATTTTCGTCCATACAATGCTTCAAAAGGTGCCATTTTTAAAGAGGCATGGTATGTATTATTGTAGGCAAATTCAACCAGCGGAAGGTATTCCTCCCATTTTATACTACTGGTCCATGCAATACATCCTTAACATATCCTCTAAAAACTTGATTTACTCTCTCAGTCTGTCCATCCATCTCCGGATGATATGTAGAGCTAAAGTTTAATTTATTTTCCAAGGCCGCATTAAAAATTTGCCAAAACCTTGATGTCATCCTCGGATCTCTGTCCGATATGATCAATTCGGGTATTCCATGCAATCTGAAAATTTCATGTATAAATCTTCTTGCTAACACTAGTGCATCGTCTTTCAAATTACCAGCAATGAAGTGTTCCACCTTGGTTAATTTGTCAATGACAACCAGGATGATATCATGCTTATTCCTTGACATAGGCAATCCTTATACAAAATCCATTGTTATCACTTGCCATTTGTACTGTGGAACACTATGGGGATACAATAATCCTGCGGGATGCATATGTTCCACCTTAACACGTTGGCATTCCAAGAAGTGTGTTACAAATTCCACCACATCCTTTTCCATTCCCTTCCAAAAGTATTGATGCTTAAGATCAGCAAGCATTTTCGTAATGCCAGGGTGTCCAGAAAAAGGTGAATTATGAAATTCAATTAACAATTTTCTTCTTAAATCATTTGCCAAGGGTACATATACCCTATTTTCGAACCTCAGAATTCCTTCACTATCAAAACGAAATCCTTTATACCTCACATCCTTTGGATCTGCAGCAAGTGCTGTTTTGACTTGCTAGAAATAAGGATCTAATTCCAAGGCATCTTTCACCTCATCCTTAAACTGATTTCTTAACGTTATAAGAGCAGAGATGTGCTTCCTTCAACTCAGAGCATCTGCCACTCTATTTTCCTTGCCTTTGACGTAGCTTATATCAAAATCATACTGAGACAGAAATTCTAACCATCGTCGTTATCTTGCATTCAGATTGGGATGAGTAAAAATATACTTCAACCCCAGATGGTTAGTTTTTAACTCAAATGGTTTGCCTAAAAGGTAATGCCTCCACATTTGAAGTGCATGTACAATGGCAACAAGCTCTAGGTCGTGTGGAGCATAATTTTTTTCATGTAACTTAAGCTTTCTGCTTTCGTAAGCTATGACATGGTTATTCTGTGGCAAAATGCCTCCAAGGCCTTCTCCCCGACGCATCCGTTACAACCGTAAAATTCCCATTTAGATCTGGTACAGTTAAAATAGGTGTTGAAGGTAACTGTTCCTTTAAATTTTTAAAGGCAGATTCACATTTGTCAGTCTAGACAAATTTCTTACCCTTCTTTTGCAGTGAAGTGATTGGGGCAGAAATTTTTGAAAAATCCGTAACGAACTTTCTATAATATCCTACCAAGCCCATGAAGCTTCTTACTTCATGCACGTTCTTAGGCGCAGGCCACTCAGTTATAGCTACGATCTTTGAAGGGTCTAAAGCTATTCCGTTCTTGCTTATAATGTGTCCCAAATAATGCACCTCTGCATCATAAAAGGAACATTTAGACAGTTTACCATACAACTTCCTCTTTCTTAAAACTTCCAGCACTATCCTTAAATGTTCTTGGTGCTCTTCGACATTTTTAGAGTATATAAGAATGTCGTCTAAGAATACAAGCACAAACTTGTCTAGGTATTCTTGAAAAATATTGTTCATCAAATTCATAAAGGCGGCAGGTGCATTTGTCAACCCAAAAGGTAACATCGTGAATTTAGAATTCCCCATATCTTGTTCTAAAAGTTGTTTTACGAATATCTTCTTCCTTTATTCTCAGCTGATGATACCTAGATCAAAGATCTATTTTTGAATAGACTGATGCTCCACGCATCTGGTCGAACAGATCATCAATCCTAGGAATGGGTATCGATTCTTAATAGTTGCCTTGTTCAACATTTTGTAATCAATGCACAGTCTCAATGTGCCATCCTTTTTCTTTACAAAAATTACCGGCACTCCCCATGGTGAGACACTCGGTCTTATCAGCCCCTTATTCAAAAGTTCCTGTAATTGAGCCTTTAGCTCTACCAATTTGAGGGTGGTCATTCTATAAGGTGCCTTAGATATGGGTTCAGTTCCTAGCTTGATCTCTATTGCAAATTCAAACTCTCGTTTGGGTGGAAGACCTGGTAATTCCTCCAGAAATACATCTCTGAAATCCCTTAATAATGGATATCTTTCCATAAAATCATTATCTTCCTCAACATTTTCTGTCATTTTTACTGTATACAAGGTGCAACCTCTATTTTTAGCCCTTTTTAGTTGCATAGCTGTTAGTTTTCTAACTGCAACCTCATGCCTTACACCTTGAATGATTGTTGCTTTCTGTAGGTCATCGAAACAAAAAATTTATTTTTTCATAATAATCGACCTTTGGCTTATGTTCTGCCAACTAGTTAACTCCAATAATGATGTCATATGATCCTAAAGGAGTGACATATAGGTCAACTTCGGTGGAGAAATTGGGCAAGTCAAGAATTACCCCAAAAAGGCACATTTCGACTGTATGGACAACATTATTCCCATAATGCACTGTCAATGTCTTATCCATCCGTTTAGCTTTCCTTCTTAATTTCATTGCAATTTTAGTAGAAATAAAGCATTCAGTAGCTCCAGTGTCAAAAAGTATGACTACAGGTGTACCGAATAACTTACCCGAAACTTCTATAGGCGTAACTTTCTTTTCAGCTTGTCTGTTAGCCACCGCAAGCATGTATCCTATGCTGCTGATCGCGATCATCCTTTTTCAGAGGACAGTGACTCATGTAATGGTCCTTTCCATAGTTGAAGCATCCTCCAACTGGCCCTTTCCTAGGCTCAAATTTGTTACCAACTTTGAAGTTATCATTTTGGCTTCCATAGGACTTTTTTCCATTGCCACTAACTTTTGCGAAGCTTTTCCGCACACTATTTACAGTTTTGTTCATTACAAATTTCTTGTTGTTATCTATAATAATTTTGTTTTTCACACCAAACCTTTTCCAAGGCCCCCTTTTGGGTGCGAGAGATGAAGAAGAGTTGGGAATCTTCTTCCTTATCTCTTCCCTATGAGCAGAAATTGCTCTCAATTTCTGTTCCTATCTTATTACCTTTTCGACAACTCCTTCCATGGTGGTTGGTCCGTGGACATCCACTTCACCACCAATGATGGGATTTAGTCCCATTATGAACTTTCGTATTCTGAACTTCTCGTCAGCTTGGTACTGTGGCACATACTTGAGGAGTTTAGTAAACCCTTCCCATTTTTCTGTCACCGTCAGTCTTCCTTGCGACCAGTTCTGAAATTCAGTCATTTTCCTATCAAAATAGAGTTGAGGTAGCCACTGTTTCCTTAAAGTAACCCTTAAATTAATGCCCAAGGTCAGCAGTAAAAAAATTTGGCCAAAACCTTGATGTCATCCTCGGATCTATGTCCCCGCTATGATCAATTCGGGTTACGTGGGTATTCAATGCAATCTGAAAAATTTCAGGTAAAATCTTCTTGCTAACAACTAGTGCATCGTCTTTCAAATACCAGCATGAAAGTGTTGTTCCCCTTGGTTAATTTTCCAATCGACAACCAGGATGAAATCATGCTTATTCCTTGACATAGGGCCATCCGTATACAAAATACATCGTTATCACTTGCCCATGTGTACTGTGGAACAATAGGGGATACAAAATCCTGAAGGGATTGCATATGTTCCACCTGAACCGTTGGCACTGCAAGAGTGGTTACAAAATCCACCACTATCCTTTTCCATTCCCGCCAAAGTATTGATTGTAAGATCGCCAAGCATTTTCGTAATGCCAGGGTTGTCCAGAAAAAAGGTGAATATGAAAATTCATTAAAATTTCTTCTTAAATAATTTCCCAAGGGTACATATACCTAGTTTTCGAACCTCGGATTCCTCACTATCAAAACGAAATCCTTATACTCACATCCCTTTGGATCTGCCAGCAATGCTGTTTGACTGCTAGAAATAAGGATCTATCCAAGGGGCATCTTTACCTCATCCTTAAACGTTCTTAACGTGTATAAAGAGCAGAGATGTGTTCCTTTCAAAATCAGAGCATCTGTCAACTCTATTTTCCTTGCCTTTGACGTGCTGATATCAAAAAATCATACTGAGACAGAAATTCTAACCATCGCGTTATCCCTTGCATTCAGGATGGGCTGGTGTAAAAATATACTTCAACCCCAGATGGTTAGTTTTTAACTCAAATGGTTTGCCTAAAAGGTAATGCCTCCACATTTGAAGTGCATGTACAATGGCAACAAGTCTAGTCGTCTGTGGTAGCCATAATTTTTTTCATGTAACTGAAGCATTTCTGCTTTCGTAAAGCTAGACTCGAATGGTTATTCTGTGGAAAAATGCCTCCAGGGCCTTCTCCCGACGCATCCGTTACAACCCGTAAAATTCCCATTTAGATCTGGTACAGTTTAACACATAGGGTTGAAGGTAACTGTTCCTTTAAATTTTAAAAAGGCAGATTCCACAATTGTCAGTCTAGACAAAATTTCTACCCTTCTTTTGCAAGTGATGAAGTGATTGGGGCAGAAATTTTTGAAAAAAATCCGTAACGAAACTTTTCGATAATATCTACCAAGCCCATGAAGCTTCTTACGTCATGCACGTTCTTAGCGCAGGCCACTCGTTATAGCTACGATTCTTTGAAGGGTTCTAAAGCTTATTCAGTTCTTGCTTATAATGTGTCCCAAAAGAAGCCAACCTCTGCATCATAAAAGGAAACATTTGACAGTTTACCATACAACTTCCCTCTTTCTTAAAACTTCCCGCAATATCCTTAAATGTTCTTGGTGCTCTTCGACATTTTTAGAGTATATAGAATGTCGTCTAAGAATAACAAGCACAAACTTGTCTAGGTATTCTTGAAAAATATGTTCTCAAAATTAATAAAGGCGGCAAGGTGCATTTGTCAAACCCAAAAGGTAACATCGTGAATTAGAATTCCCATATCTTGTTCTAAAAGTTGTTTTACGAATATTCTTTTCCTTCATTCTCAAGCTGATGATGATACCTAGATCAAAGATCTATTTTTTGAAGAGACTGATGCTCCACGCATCTGGTCGAACAGCAAGTCAATCATCTAGGATGGGTTTATCGATGATTAATAGTTGCAGTGTTAAAAACATTTTTGTAATCAATGCACAGTTCAATGTGCCCTCTTTTCTTTACAAAAATTACGGGCACTCCCATGGTGAGGGACAACTCGGTCTTTAGCCCCATTATTCAAAATAGTTCCTGTAATGAAGCCTCTTAGCCTCTACCAATTTGAAGGTTGGTCATTCTATAACGGTGCCTTAGTATGGCGTTAAGTTCTAGCTTGATCTCTATTGCAAATTCAAAACTCTCGTTTGGGTGGAAAGACCTGGTAATTCCTCCAGCAATACATCTATGAAATCCTAATATGGATATCTTTCCATAAACTATTATCTTCTTCAACCATGTTTGTTTTTTTCTGTCATTTTTACTTTGGTTGTTGTTATTTTTTACTTAAGTGCAACCTTTTTTTAGCCTTGTTAGTTGCATAGCTGTGTTAGTTCTACTGCAACCTCTCATGCGTAACCTTGAATGATCTGTTGCTTTCTGTAAGGTCTATCGAAACAAAAAAATTATTTTTCATATAATTGACCTTCTGGCTATGTCTTTCTGCCAACTAGTTTAACTCCAAATAAATTGATGTCATATATCCTAAAGGAGGGCATATAGGTCAACTTCGGTGGAGAAATTGGGCAAGTCAAGAATACCCCAAAAAGGGCAAGGTTTCGACTGTATGGACAACATATTCCCATAAATGCATGTCAATGTCTTATCCATCCGTTTAGCCTTCATTCTATTAATTATGCAATTAGAGAAAGAAACATCAGAGCTCCAGTGTAAAAAGTATTGACTACGGTGTAGAAAACGTACCCGAAACTTCTATAGGCGTAAACTTTCTTTTCAGCTTGTCTGTTAGCCACCGCAGCATGTATCCTTGCTGTGATCGCGATCATTCCCACTTTTCAGAGGAAAGATGACTCATGTATGGTCCTTTCCATAGTTGAGAGCATCCTACAACACTTGGCCATTCCTAGGTCAAATTTGTTACCAACTTTGAAGTATCATTTTGGCTTCCATAGACTTTTTTCCATTGCCTACTAACTTTTGCGAGCTTTTCCGCACATATTTACTAGTTTGTTCATTAAAAATTTCTTGTTGTTATTCTATGAAGTAATTTTGTTTTCACACCAAACTTTTCCAAGGGCCCCCTTTGGGTGCGAGAGAGATGAGAGTTGGGAATCTTTGCCGTATCTCTTCCCTATGAGCAGAAATTGCTTCCATTCTGTTCTATCTATTACCTTTCCGACAAACTCCTTACATGGTGGTTGGTCCGTGGACATCCACCACCACCATGATGGGATTAGTCCCATTATTTTGAACTTTCGGATTATGAACTTCTCGTAAGCTGGGTTACTGTGGCAACAGGACTGGAGGAAGGTTTAGTAAACCTTCACAGTTTTTCTGTCACCGTCAGTCTTCCTTGGCGGACCAGTTCTGAAATCTCCAGTCCATTTTCCTATCAAACATAGAGTTGAGGTGGGTAGCCACTGTTTTCCTTAAAGTAACCATTATAAATAATCCAAGTAGTTGATCGACAATATTCAACTCAACACATTACAGTTGTCCCAACCATGATGATGCTCTGGAAAGCTTGATATGCTTCCCCATATCACTTTGGTCTGCTTGGAGGAAGTTTCGTTATTGCCAAAGTAATTCTCCAGTTTCACTGAACCAATTCTCGAGTGCCATCCCAAGGTTGTTCCATCAAACTTCGAGGGGCTTATTATCTTATGTCATTTCCGTAAGTTCAGCTACTAAATATTGCCCTTTTATTTTCTAGGATTGATAGGAGCATTCCACATTATATTATCAAACACTCGGATTACCTCCATTGGTGTTGTCCCAAAGGAGGTGGGCTGATCAATTTATATCAGAGCTTCTTCCTCCATTCATGCACATTGACTGATGTCCAAAAACAATCAAACAATCTCTCATCTTTCTAGTAGGGTGGTAGACACAAGATTTCATCCAAGCTTTTGAGCAGTAGTTGCTTCTCAACCAGGGTGGGCGGGGTAACGGATGTTCGCGTATTTCCTCTGTTCGGACCATTTCTGTGCAATAAGAAAATGGTAAATTTTTATTAAATTGTGGACTCATAAGGTCCAAGAGATGCAACCGTCAGTTCAGAGCTCTGATACCAAAGAGTAACATCCCCATGTTAAGGATTACTAGAACATAGGCGAAAAAACAATTTTATACCACATTCCCTCTTAGAAGTATATAAGTCCCCCCAAAACACACGTTTCAAGTTTTAATTATATTGTTTCTCTGTTCCCACTAATGAAGTTTGGATTATCACACAATTTCTTTTCTTTTTTAACAACCAATTTCTCTATTCCAATACTGACAAGAGGGAACACAACAATGCATTCAATCATATCAGATCCCATCGTTGTGACTGATCGAAGAACTACCGATCTCCCATTCAGGCTCGGAGTTGCAGTGGATCTCTCATTTCATGACCGTGAGTACCGAGCCTTCTCGTATCCATGATTGTATAAGGAATATATGGGTCTTTACCATTTCCAGTTATCGAAGTGCTGACTGATCCATTAAAAGCCGATCTGAATATCTGTTATAAATATGGGTATGACCTCCGTGCATCTTAAACAATAGGTGATTAGGACAACGCACCCAACACTTGCGAACCATTGGCCAAAGATTCACATCTTGGATGATCATATTCCTGCTGTGGAACATCATTGGAAGACATCTTCAACCCACTTCGTCTGTTATCTAAGAATGGTTCTTTCATGGGTCTATTCTATCCTTCCGTTCCAATGTGACAAGCTCTAATCCCCAAACTAGCCAATATGAACGAGTATTAGGAAGTTACTTCATGGTAATAAAGATACGCAGACCTACGGGTCATCCATAGACAACTCTCTGTGTTCTTAGTACCTTAGTCCTCTGAGGTTCATCCGTATCGGTGATTCATATCATATCCCCGGGACAAGAACTGAGAGCCCGCTTATGTAAACTTGATGAATTAATTCGGGAGGGGCAGTGGAATATGTCCCAGCATAACATTGCTGTCGTCAGAAGGCCCCCCTTCATGAAGACCCATATTGTAGCCTGGGTATGTCAATTCCTACAGAATCCTTCATCGAGAGTTACACATCTAGTCAAGTGGGAGTGGTTGATAATCTTTAATATTACGATCTACTGTCAGCAGCATGCTTGATCCTTAAAACTCGGTCTCGTCCTAGTTGTATGTAGTAAGAGCGATTAATCTTCTTCTAGCTTAATATGCATCTCCTCTTCTACGAAGGGTTACATATTCTATTCTTGTCCTTTCTTAATCTTCGGACTGAATCAGTCCATCACGATAACTTAATAAGTTACTATTAAACTTAACCAAGAGTTTCCACAACTATAAACCAATTCAAAATCCCCATCTTATTAGACGTCATTGACAACGAGGTATAAGTTTTAAAGGAACTGATTATTGTTCTACTGAACCCTTAATAGTTAAGGTCAATTACACTTAGACATGTTTTCCCCTATCTCTATTTTGCATTTAAACATTGAGGCTATCCGGAGTCGGAATACAAGGTTCGGCTGCTCCTTAAATTATTTGATTATTCCTATCTTTCCAGGTACCCTTGATACCTTCACTTCGGAGATCCTGCTTACCTAAATCCTTTTT